>JANHMN010000021.1:4724574-4791082 GCA_030674055.1 Rhabdomys pumilio
CTCTCTCTCTCTCTCTCTCTCTCTCTCTCTCTCTCTCTCTCTCTCTCTCTCTCTCTCTTCCTTGGTTTTTAGAGATAGGGTTTCTGTGTTAACAGCCTTGGATGTCTTGGAGCTCACTCTACAGACCAAGCTGTCCTTAACTCAAGATATCTGACTACCTCTGCCTCTTAAGTGCTGGTGGTAGTTTCTTATCTCGCTCTGTCATGCTTCTATTGAGAAGATTCTCTATGGTTTTTTTTTTTTTTTTTTTTGAAGGGGTGGGGGGGAGTTGGTTGGTTTTTTTCTGATAGGGTACAGTTTTGCAGAGAAGCTGGTGAGAGCCCTGGCTACTGTTTCCAGGATTAAGAAGGACCTCCCTTTTCTAAATAGACCACACCCCTACTTCCCAATTTTAGTAACATCCTCCCAGTCTTTATTCACTTTTCTTCAAGATAATGATCAAATACTAGACTTCTTCTGATTTTCTTTCAGTGGAATGTGGTGTAAGCCTTCCTCTGGGCACACAGCCTCTTAAAGGCTGCTTTGAGCATTTCGGTAATCTTTTTAGAGTGGCCCAAAACCACTAGCTTTTCCTTCCCACACTTGGATTTCCCCCTTTTTTCAGCTGGGGACTCATCTGGGGGATAGGCAGATTTTCCAGGATATGTACAGACCAACAGAAAAGGCAGCCTGCCAGTGGCCTGCTCAGAACAAGCTGTAAGGTAACCCAGAACCACAGGACCCAGTAGTATCAGTCAAGTTTGCGTCTAACAAGTTTGTGAGACCACACAAGGCTGAGGCAAGTGCAGTTCAGGTTCTAGGTAGGAACCAGATATTTGCAGGAGAGTGGAGGTGTCAAGAGGTGCACACAGACACCCCCTCTGTGGGCTGCTCATCAAAAAAGTCAGTCTGAAATGTCCACAGTGACATCTGGGTCATTAGCAAAAATGAGGCTTTTTATTTAGGCCCTCACCCAGGCTTCAAGAGGTTGCATGCAAACTCTCTGCCAACAGTTGGACTCACTCTGGAAGCCTGGCTTACTGCTGGGAAGTAGTACAAGTTAGCCCCCTGGGAAACTGGTTAATCAGTCTCAGCGGCAGAAGGTTCAGGCTAAAAACCCCACTCTGGCTGCTCCTCCTCAGAGGCAAGCAGTGGATGCCTGCTATAAGAGAATGCCTGTTTTAGCTCTGAATCCAACATCTTATAACTTCCACCATATTCTGGGAGGCAGAAGCAAAATGGTTCCCCAAAGTCTACAACTTGTAGGCTAGTCATGGTGGCCACACCTTTTTTAATCCCAACACTCAAGAAGGCAGAGGTAGATAGATCTAATTCCAGGGTAGCCTGGTCTACATAACAAAAAAGGCCTACAAATCCATCCTACCTCTACAATTTTACTAGCTGGGTAGCCTTTATTTTCCTTACCAAAGTGAACCTTACCCAGAAGAACTGGTGAGCTTAGAGAAAGGTAGAAAAAAGTAGTTGAGATTCAGGGAATCACTGAGAACTCAGAGTGGGCAGGATCATCTCACAAGTCACTAGGGTAGAGGCATATAACAGGAGGCCTTTGTCCTGACTCTGTCCAATGCTCTCAGATGAAATGCAGTCTACCCAGCAAGCCACCAGATGGTCTCAACAGGAGCCAGAGCTCAGGTACACAAGGCAAATGGGGTATTATGGTGTTGGGCTGAGCTCTGGTACTCTGATGGGAGTACTTCTTGCTCAAAGATACCCCAATACCTGGGTCTTTCAGGAAGAAGGCCACTCAGCCACAGCAGCTGCCAGCCACAGACCCCAAGCTGCTGAAACAGATCAGGAAGGCAGAGAAAGCTGAAAGAGAGTTTAGAAAGAAGTTCAAGGTGAGAACATGGAGCAAAGAATGAGTCCTGGGAAAATTGGTACCCAGGACCCAGGACATCCTATCCCGATGAAGAAACCAAGCTAACGATAGTCTTAACATGATGTTCAAGTTTGAAGGTGAAATAGTGATTCACACAAAGATGATGATTGACCCCAATGCCAAGACCCGTCGTGGGGGTGGCAAGCACCTGGGCATCCGGCGTGGAGAGATCCTAGAGGTGATCGAGTTCACTAGCAAGGATGAGATGCTTTGCCGGGATCCCAAGGGCAAGTGTAAGTGTGCTTGACCTACATCCAGAGAAAGGAGTGAGGGGTGCTAGGGCTAAGAATCCACTCCACCCATTCTCTCCTGCAGATGGCTATGTGCCCAGAACTGCATTACTGCCCTTGTAAGTGTTGGTCATGCCTGGGTGGAGTGGTGAACACCAGGGTTGTCCACTGCTGACTATACTATGCTCTCTCTCCCAGGGAAACTGAAGTATATGATGACGTCAGCTTTGGGGGTATGTACAGTGATTCTCATAGGAATGCTTTGTCTCATGCCTTGGTGGCACAGAGTCACTTGAAATTCATCCTTCTCTGCAGACCCTCTGGACATGCAACCATCTCCTCAGTGACAGCATGGCAGATAAGTGGGTTCCAGGACCAACAGTCCAGCCACTGCTCAGTTGGGAGCCCTGGACCCCAGCCTGGCAACCAGATACCCAAAGGCATGTGCTTATATAAAATCCTCTTTAAAACATCCTTGTTTCTTGTCTTTTCTCTCCTTCCTTGCCGGCACACACAGTAGAACACAGGCACCAAAGTTGGGGAAAAAATAGCCAGGTGGTGGTGGCGCACGCCTTTAATCCCAGCACAGAGGCAGGCGGATTTCTAAGTTCAAGGCCAGTCTGGTCTACAGAGTGAGTTCCAGGACAGCCAAGGCTACACAGAGAAACCCTGTCTCGAAAAACCTTAAAAAAAAAAAAAAAAAGTTGGGGAAAAAAAAAAACCCACAGTTACCCTCCTAACTAAAAGGAACTGATGAGAGGCTACATCCACACACAACATGGATGACTAGTAGCTGCACCTGAAAACCCCTTGTAGGCTACAAGCATTTGTGTTGCCAAGTGAGGGAACCAACAGTGATGAGCCATCACTGGTAGGGCTCCTACCTAACAAGACATCATTATGAAGTATGTCCCAGACAGTGACACTCTCAGTGGGCGTGAACAAAGAAAAGCCACAGTTAAGTGAGCTGGGACTCACAGAATCAAGCCCCAGGATGACTTTCAGGATTGCTATTATCACACCTAGGAAAAGGACGACCTTCTAGAATCTTTATTAATAGTGTTCCTAGTATAACCAGGTCCTCTTCAAACCCTGGGGCCCACAGACAAGCAACAATGAGGGTGAGATCCCTGGTGTTGACAGCTTTGAGGAAGAAGGAAGTGCAAGCTGCCCCACTCTGCAGACCTCACATGGCCACCTCTACAAAATACACAAAAACAAAAAAGGCAAGCCACTTTCAGGAACTGGTATTTATTATCAAAGTCATATTCGATGTCAACAAGATGCCACAACTACAAAAAAAATTGCGCACATTGCAATCTCAATGCAAACAGTCAAATGGAACCCCAATCATTAAAAAATTAATTCAAATTACCCCAAAAAGCAACTGAATTTTTTAAACATCTTTATACATCCAGCCAACAAATTAAATGGTTAACAAGGAAAAATACAAATTCAGAGGTCTGGTACTGATGTTTAAAAAAGGCAACTGCTTAAGCATTTCTATCAATTCGAACATCAATCTCTCGGCCACTCAGCTTCATGCCATTCATCATCCGGCAGGCTCTCTCAGCCACCTCTGGAGACTCAAACTTAACCACACCGCACCCCTTGGACTTTCCGTTCTCCATCTTGATGTCGGCGTACAGCACGTGGCCTGGCACAGGGAGGGAAGAAGAGACCACACGCATCAGGCAAACCCAGAGCTCAGCCTCAGTCTGGGCTCCACTCAGTCCAGATCACCTGTTGGATTTCGGTGACAGAGTCAAAAAGGAGAGACCCTTGCGTATGAAGTGAATGCTCAGAACACCACGTATGGCGGCGCCAGCAACTACAGCCCCCTCCACTACATTGCCATTGTTCTCCAAGCATGACAACAGCCTAACCTGCTGTGAAGAACCTGCCAAATGGGTTCAAATGTTTACCCTTATGCTCCACCAAGTTACAGAGAGAGGGGACTATGGAGACAACTTTAGATTGTTTAGAGAGTTGATTGTTGAATACAACTATCTTGTTACAAGGCCATTACCAATACGATGGTTCTATGCTGCCCCAATATAAGGCAAGTATACCTAGTGAGCAGCTTATGGGCCTATATGATTATTATGTACCCAGGTATGTGTCACACACAAAAGAAATGGGTTTATAATAAAGAGTCAAAGACACATTCGTGTTGTTAGAGCCCATAATTCTAGTGCTACTAATGGCTTGGGAAGAGATGACAATCCAGTGACTTCTCATGATAAAGTTCTGAAAGATATTAAGTAGAAATTCATCAAAATAAACATTCCTGCCAGAGTAGGACACAATGGTACCCACTTGCAATCCCAGTACTTGGGAGGCTAAAGCAAGATTTTGAGTTCTAGGCCAGTCTGCAGCTACCTGGCAAGGCCCAGGCTCAAAGGAGTTGACAAAACAGAAGAAAAAGAGGGAAGACAGAAAGAAAAATGGATGGTGTCTCACCTGTAATCCCAGCCCTTGGGAGTTGGAAGTAGAAGAATCAAGAATTCAAGGTCACTGAGGATGCAGCTCAGTGGGCACAGTGCTGTGCCTAGCATGCATACCTAAAACCCCTGGTTTGAGACCCAACATTTGTACAAACCAGGCAGGGTGGCACACCTCTGTAATCCCAGCATTCAGGACATAGAAGTTAAGTAGTCTACAAGCTCAAGGTTATTTTCAGCTATATAGTGAGGGCCCACCTGACTTTCAAGAGACCCAATCTACAGCCGCCGCCGCCCCCCGCCCCCAAACCTAAGAGTTTAAGGTCATTGTTGGCTATATAAGGACTTTGGAGACTATCTCAAAAAGAGGAAAAGAGGAAAGGGGCAAAGAGAATTTTCTGGTAAGAAAGCAGAGAATATCAGCAGAACATATAACTCATGTTCAAGGGCAGGAGAGAAATGGAACCAAGTTTCCAGAATCATTTGAATATGCATTTTCTCAGACGTGGGGAGAGTGACACATTTCATTCTGTTTTTGGAATCTAGTTATAATATTGACAGTCATGAAAACTATAATTAAGAGAACCACAGAACCAGGCAAGAAGGTTGGCTTTGAATATACAGCTTATCCCAAAGAATCAGGGAAAGCACCAAGTGCATTGGAATGTGAGCCATCTCTGCATGAGAAAACAAGCAACAGGTGTGCTGACCTAGCAGCCACCCACACACACCTTGGTCTAGCTGAGAAGGTGCAATGAGAACAGGGAGGCTGCATCACAGTCACCAAAGCTTTCCAGAAAGGCCGTCGTCTCATGTGTTAAGAACCCACAACCAGACTTTCACCCCACACCATGTGCTCAGATCTACAACTGCTGATCATGAGTTCTCTGAGCAACCAAACTAGCTATGAGCTTAAAGGAGGAAAGCAATTCTTCTTGACTTTACTTTTTGCCTCTTCCAAGTCTGTGACCTTAGGAATACTGCTCTGCTGACTCTTATGTAAAAAGATGACAATACTGCCTCCTTTCAGAAACTGAAAACGCAGGAGAGGTGGCATTTACCTATAGTTCCAGCAAATGCAAGGCAGAGGCAAGAAGAGAATCATGAACTGGAGTTCAGTCTAAGTTATAAAGTGAGAGTCTGCTTCAAAAAACTAGTTAGAAAAGAACTGCAAGGATGAAATGAGCACACAGAATGACACATCCCAGGGCACCCAACACCTGCCTGTACACCTGCAGAGGTAGAACAATGGCAAGGCCCATGGACTCCAGAGCCCATGGACAGTGGTTGTTAAGACTAGGAAAGAAGCTTCACTGCTCCAACTCAACAGCATCACCAACAAGCCACAACACAGGAAAGCACAGACAGCCTATTTTAAACAGACACTTACCACATTCATTGAATTTGTCCTTTAGCATCTTCCATGTAAAATCAAATGGGAGCTGAGGAAAAAAGAGGCAGACTAATCTGTGATACAACAAAGTCTTAATGTACAAGCATTACAACAGATATGAGAATATAACTGGAAGGTACTTGGGCTGGTTGTGTAGCTCATGGGGTATACGGTGATTTGCCTAGCATGTGCACAGCCCTAGGTTTAATCCCCAATAATCCCTCCAACTCAAACAAAAAAACCAAACCAAAACACACACACACACACACACACACACACAAAACCAAAAACAAAAAAAAAAAAAAACCAAAACAAACAAACAAAAAAAACCCCCCCTCACTTCCTGACCTCTTTAAGACAATCGGCAGGGAACAAAACAAAAACAAGTCTTTCGAGAATTAGGCTATTAAGTGGCACAACCCACAATTTAGTGACAAAATGTAATTCAAGCACAGTCATCTTTCTCAGAATCACTGTGCCAAGACTGAATTGCTCCTCAATCCAAGGGATCAGAAACCATAGACCTTTAGAGCTCAGTCTATTCCTCATGTGGCATATCATAGGCAAATGCCAGACTATTGTATTTCTGTTTCTTTGTATTTTGAAGACAAGTGTCTCATTAATAGCTCTTGTTAGACTGGCTCTCACAGAGTGCCATCTCACTTCTGTCTTTAGAGTGCTGGTATTAAAGGAGTGGGCCACCATGCCTGGCACTGGGACTACTGCTCTTCCAGTAACCACCTCAACCTCCAGCCCCACTCTGGAGATGGGCAAGCTGTACCACCCGTACTGTCCAGTTCTCCCTTCATCAGACTTCCCTCTCCATCCTACATCACTCAGTCCACTGACGTCCCTACAACTTCATTCACAACACAGGAATTCCACTAAAGAGCCACTTACATTTCTCACAAATATCTGGCAGGCCTTCCTGGCTACTCCAGGTGCATGGCCTCCAGCTCCGCCAAAGGAACCTGCGAAGCTTCCTCCAAAGTTGCCTCGCTCCATCTCAATGGCTCGGTCAAAGCTAGCACCGCCGGCGCCACCCATGGCCAGGCCCATTCGCTCAATACCAGCGCCCAATGCTGGGCCCATGGCAGGGCCCATACGTTCCAGGCTGTTGGCGCCCATTCGCTCCAGGCCCATGCGCTCAAGACTGTTGGCTCCCATGCGCTCAAGGCCCATGCGCTCCAGGTTGTTGGCGCCCATGCGCTCCAGGCCGGTGGCCATACGATCCATCACAGGACCCATGCGCTCCAGGCCGGCCCCCATGCCTGTGGGCACCATTCGATCCATGCTTAGGCCCATCCGCTCAATGGCAGGACCCATGCGCTCTACACCAGAGCCCATGCGCTCAATGGTTTGGCCCACACGGTCAATGGGTGCGGCCATGCGCTCCAGGCCGAAGCCCATGCCGGCACCCATGCGCTCCACACCAGAACCAATGCGCTCCATGGTCTGGCCCATGCGCTCAATACTGGAGGCCATGTGGTCAAGGCCTAGTGGGCCCATGCGCTCGATGCCGGAGCCCATGCGCTCAACTGAGCCCATGCGGTCCATGACCAGGCCCATTCGCTCAATCTCAGAGCCCACTCGATCCATGCCATGGCCTAAGCCAGCGCCCATGCGCTCCATGCCAGCACCGCTAATGCGGTCAATGCCAGGGCCCATCCTCTCGATCCCAGGGACACTGCCTCCAGCTCCACCTGAAACAGGAATAAAAAGCACAAGTGGAAGTCAGGGACTTGTGTAGATGTTCATATACCAATGTATGTATGCCTGGCTGGACACTTCAGATCCTAAGTTCAACCACAAAACAAAAAGTCATGCTCAAAGTAATTTACTATTTTAAAAAGCCTCTCGCCGGGCAGTGGTGGTGCACGCTTTTAATCGCAGCACTTGGGAGGCAGAGGCAGGCGGATTTCTGAGTTCGAGGCCAGCCTGGTCTACAGAGTGAGTTCCAGGACAGCCAGGGCTACACATAGAGAAACCTTGTCTCAGAAAAACAAAACAAAATAAAACAAAACAAAAAAGCCTCTCAACTGTTAGCATTGAAATCCACACAATCATCCTTTTCACTACATAACACAGACAAAAATTTCATAATAAAATTTAGAAGGAATAAAACTTCAGCTCCATACTGGTACCTGTGACAAGCTATGAGTACTTCAATTTCTAAAAAACTGTCGTTTCCCCAACGGCAGACATTAAGAATACTCTTAAAAAAGCATGGAAATCTTCATACTCAGGGTAACTGACAGGGAGTTACAATGGAGACAATTCAAAGTCACTTACAATCTTCATCCTCTCAACTTAACTTGTCCCTCTTAAATGCCCTGCTGATAGCCACTCTGGTACTTCCAGGGCACAAAGTGATTACACAGCCATCTAAGCCAAAGATAAAACAAAAATGACCCTCAATATACACAAGCATACAAACTGGTCATTTTCTGGAACCTTTCCTTCTATAAGGGAAATTGATAGCTATTTCATTGGCTTTGGAAAAAAGATGCTGACAGCATGGCAAGTTCAATTCGGGAAGATGCTAAGAGTCAGAGAGCAGTGCACAATGATTCTTATCCATAATGCTTGCAACCCTGGACAGGGAAGGTCTGACTCCATCACCAAGGCCATGACCCCACTTCACCAAGCAGAGCTCAAAACTCAAGTTTCATGGTGCCCACTTCTAAGCACAGCAGTGTAGCCCACAGCTAGCCTACTAGTGACACAAGGTACAAATCCAACAAGAGATCACTCAGCAATTTTTCTAACAGTATATAACTGGCCAAAGCTGTATGACCTGGCACAAATCAACTCACCTTTCTGTGCCCACTTCTATGGCTGAAATGCAGCACATTGGTTTGAAAAACTCAAGCACAACTTCAAGCATGTTAGCATTTCAGAACAGAAGTAGCTCACAAAGTAACTTCTTCACACTTGCAAAAGGAAAAAAGTTGCCCGCTTGACACATAATATAGTAATGGTGCTGGCAGCCTCATGCCCACAGCAGCAGAACCAGGAAAGAACTTGGCAAGAATGCCATAGAAATGCCTGGCAAGTGAGCTGCCAAGGAAAGCGAAACTCAAAGACTGAAGGGAAAAAGGGAGGGTGGGGTGAGTAAGCCTTAAAAGGTAAGGCTAAGGTTAGGGCTGGAGAACTGGCTCTGCAGTTAAGAGCAGTTACTACTCCTGCAAAGTACCAGAATCCATTCAGTTCCCAGGATTCACACCTCACAATTTACGATCAACCTGTAGCTCCAACTCTCAAGAGATCTGCTGTCTCTGGTCTCCACTGGCACCTACACACACATACACACACACACACACACACAAATCTTCATAGTACATTTAATTCTAAGTGCTCGTGGAAGATCACATACAATGTTTGCAATACTGAATGTATGCAGGTTTCAACAAACATTTGTCATGCATAAGGCGGTGCATGTTTCAGTTTTAAGACCAGCTCTTTTATAGCCTTCAAAGACTGTACCTATTAGCCCCCTTTCCCCATTTTATAGGTGAGTTTTGTCACTTGTCACAAGCCACAGTTAGGAAAAGGCAGTGATTGATACCACTCTGGGTCACCTGTGTCAGAGACCATGTTTGTCACATTACTGTTGACTTCCCATTAAATGTTTGTTGTAACAACAGCAACAACAACAACACACAGAACAGGAAGCTAAGTGAATCCTACCTCCTCCTTGCTTTGCAATAATCTCTCCTCTCTTCAGTGCATTACTTAGGATTTCTAAGAAAATCAGAAAGAAAAAAATAATTAGCCAAATTCTTCTATAAGAGAAACCTGTTCATCATGTTCTAAAAGTATATATATTTTAAGAAAAGGGGAAAAGATTTGAGAAACATACATACAACAACATCATTTTACAAAACGAACAAAGTAACAATGCTAGGACTCCTTGTAGCTTTAGAGTGAGGCCCAGTTTACAGGAGTGCCTGCAAATTTGTCCAGAAAAGAGAACAAAGAGGAGGGCCCTCAACCTTTGCTCAGTATCAGTTTTCTAAAAGTGGTCTGGACACAGTTAGTACTGAGGCTTCCTCAGTGGTCTAGAAACCAAGGGTTCTCCAGGTGTCCTGGAGCCAGCATAGTCTCTTCTCCATATCACAAATTCAAAGTACCTGTACAGAGCAGGAGGTGAGGACCATCAGCACCCAATGAGTAGGCAGTATGTGATGGGAACAAAGACACAGGAGAATTATTTCCCTGCCCCACCCCAATGTCCCATCAAGAAAACATTGCTGCTTGCTGGCCAATGACTCCTCCAAGCCTCCTTAAATTTACTACTGCTACTATTAATACCCTCCTCAGAAACCCAAAGCTTTAGCTTCTATCATGAGCAGAAAATGAGTCCTTAAAATACATCAAATTTGCTAGCTGGGCTTCCCAGCAGTCAAGTGGTTTGCAAGAGAGACCACAGGGGAAATCTTTATGGAATGACATACACAAGCAGATGCACTTTCTATGGCCATCTTTTAGGACCACGTGCCTATGCTATGCTCTATGCTGCCATGTAGCCACAGCAATCTTAGAGCATACTTGCCAATGGCAGGCACCTGATGGTCCAGAAAGAATGCCACCCACGTAACCTCTGCCCTCCCGAGGTCCACAGAGCTGTTTTACGGACTCTGGCATCTCCTTTAGTTGGAAAACACCCACTACTGTGTGGTGTTTACAAGGAGGTAGAGGTGACACAGACATCCTGGTCATCATCTTTGCAGGGATGCATAACATAATGGACAGTATTTGCAAGAGACTGAGAAGACACTTAAATGTACCCTGACTGCTGATGGAGAGGTAGAATAATCATCACCCTGGGCATGTAGGAAAGTAAAGGGGAGAATGAATGGCTACTTGGCTCCCAACTTAAACACAGACCCAGCAAGCTTGGAGGGGTGTGAGCCAAGGACCCAGGTTCCACAGGGCCTGGCAGACAGAAAACATTCCTGTTACTGCTTTTGGAGAAAAAAAATAAAAACACACTAAGTTTTGCTCACTGTCCTTCTAATGTGGTCATCAGGTCATAAAAGAAAATCTAGAAAAACAGAATTAATTAGAAGGAAGAGGGCTTTCAAAAGAAATGATGAAACTTCCTGGAAACTAAAGTTTTAAAGACAGATTTTTTTTTTTTAAGAGCAGAGATTTGTAGACTTAGAAACTGGGCGGTGGGTGGCACACATCTTTAATCACAACCCTATGAAGGAGGAGGCAGAGGCAGGGGGATCGCTGTAGTTCAAGGCTAGCCTGGTCTATTGAGTAAGTTCCAAAATAGCCAGGGCCAGACACAGAAACCCTGTCTAGAAAACATCAAAATATAACCAAAAGGATAAATATTTATAAAGCAAAACAAACAAACAAACCAATTTGCTTTCCACAGCTGTGTTCTATTTCTTATTATTTTGCAAAACAATCACTTTGACATTTGATAAAGCATATATGAAAATATTCAATGAGAAAATATCCATTTTATTATCTTTCTTGTACTTTTTAAGGTAGGTAAGTTTTACCTTGTATGTTATATAATAAAAGGATAATTTTTTTTTTGTTGTTTTTTTTTGTTTTTCGAGACAGGGTTTCTCTGTGTAGTCCTGGCTGTCCTGGAACTTACTCTGTAGACCAGGCTGGCCTCGAACTCAGAAATCCACCTGCCTCTGCCTCCCAAGTGCTGGGATTAAAGGCGTGCGCCACCACCGCCTGGCAAAAGGATACTTTTGAAAAGGAAAACAATCCCTCCCCAACAACCTAACCCCCAAAACATCTTGTATTTCTCCCATCTTTTTGTTTGTTTGTTTGTTTGTTTGTTTATTGAGATGGGTTTCTCTGTATAGCGTGGCTGTCCTGGAACTCAGAGATCCAACTACCTCTGACTCCTGAGTGCTGGGATTAAAAGCATGCATTCTTCTCAGTCTTTTGCTATGTGGGAAAGTGTACTCAACAAATTGAAACAGCCAAACTTTCTAAAGATATTCATAGATATCCCCCACACACTGTACCCCATGCAGATGCCCCAACATCTCCTACATTTTTGCTTTGAGCATAGTTTATCTATTGGTTGTAAAGAACAATTCCTTCTAGGTCTTAGCATATTTCATGTGCTGCTGATATAGCAGCCTAGGGCCTGGAATCAAAAGCTCTATCACACCTACTCATCAGACCACTCTCCTGGCCACTCATAGCTATCATCTCTTCATCTGTATCCAAGAGCAAGGACCACAAACCTATTTTTAAAGCACCAAGAAGTGCAAAGATCTACTGCTGTGATTCAAAAGGGACAATGTGTAGAAAGGAGGTAACAGATAAAAACTGAAGGAAACCCAAACCAATCCAGGCCATTACTCTGAAAATCCAACTTCACTGTTTTATTTGGTACAAACTGTTCTACTCCTTTGTATTTGATCCCAAGTAGTAGCAGGGAATTCAATGAATAAAGAGTTTTAATTAGAAAGCAAGTACCACAGCAAGCAAGGCCTACAGGTAATATTTCCATCCAGGTCAGAACAGGACCCGTTCCTGCTGTCGTGTAACTCCACAGACATTTCAGGACAGGAAGACAGGAACCCTTGTCACACAGGTGAGAGGGGTAACAGAATGAGAACAATGGAAGGTTCATAGCACAACAGCATGTCACTTTCTTTATGGCACAGACATGATGTCAAGACTGTTTTTAAAATACATCTTTTATGAAGTACTATTTTAGATATAAAAACAAATTAGTTGTAGCAATAGGATATTCAATTATCCTAGTCAGATACAGGGAGGAACTCACTCTTACAAATTTTAAAAGTTGAAGAATCAGAACTAGTCAGATAGTCAAAAAAAAGCAGGAGAAACTAACATTTCCCCCCTTTCAGACTCAGATATCTTTATTATTACTGACCTAGTTTTATCCTTTCTTTATTAACAAACCAAGGAGAGATTTCTTCATGCCATTTTTGTACTTCCTAGGTTTTGCTTGCTCCTCCCTCAACCCTCCCTAGGATGCCAGAAGCCTTTCACTTTCATATATCATGTACTATTATTACTCTACTATTACTCTCTCTACTCTCCTTTAAAGCCTCTTTGTTCTATTTCTACTCTCTAGTTCCTCATGCTTGTTTAGATTTACATATATAAAGTTAAAGGTAATGCGTCTTCACTAGCACCCAAGTTAGGTCAGATTTAAGAAAACCACTTATGGGATGAAAAGGTGGCTCAATAGTTAAAAGCACTGGCTGTTTTTCCAGAAGATTGTGGGTTCAATTCCCAGCACCCACATGGCAGCTCACACTCTGTAACTCCAGTTTCATGAGATCTGACACCCTTTCTGGCCTCCTTGGGCAGCAGGAATGAAAGAAAGCATTACACAGACATACACACAGGCAAACAAACACATAAAACTAAATTTAAAAAGAAACCCCTTTGCTTCCTAACCATGCTGTGATGAAGTTTCCACCCAACAACAGCCACCAAATAAAGACGGGGAACCAGTTTCAGTAGTTCCTAAATCTCAGAAAAAGATACTGTCTACAAGCCAAAAAACCAACTGTAGAGTTGGGATGCTTAGCTGAATGATGTGGACAATCTTCCTAGGGTCTAAACCATTTAGAGAACACAGCCACTACTATCAACTGGAAACAAAAAAACTGGCAGACTACACCTGGTATTGTTATGCCCTAAAGCAGACCCTGCCAACACGAAGCCCGCGGAACACTTTTATCCATTACCAAAAGCTGTTATATCACTGAATACTCACAACCACCTTTTCAGAGGCTAAAGCCCTTTACTAACTTGGTCAAGGTCACAAGGTCAAGGCTGCCCACACCAAATGAAGAGATATACCCGGGTATAAACCTCTATCCACTTGTTCTGTATGCCACTGTAATACTGTTGAGAACTATGTATCATCATGTTTTTGCAATGTCTTAAAAATGTTGAAGTTCAGCCGGGCGGTGGTGGCGCACGCCTTTAATCCCAGCACTTGGGAGGCAGGGGCAGGCGGATTTCTGAGTTCGAGGCCAGCCTGATCTACCGAGTGAGTTCCAGGACAGCCAGGACTACACAGAGAAACTCTGTCTCGAAAAACCAAAACAAACAAACAAACAAACAAACAAAAAAAAATGTTGAAGTTCTGTGAGGGAAAGACCAATCACATTTAATACCTGCCTAAGATGGTCTTTCATGAAGCTGGAGAGATGGCTCAGTGGTTAAGAACAGACAAGCTGGGTTTGGTTCCTAGCACCCACATAGGCTCACAACTGTCTGTTCCAGTTCTGGGGGTTCCAATAGCCTCTTCTGACCTCAGAGGCATGACAGGCATGCTTATGATGCACAAACATACACAGGCCCTCGCTCATACTCATAAACTTCACTTTAAAAAAGTCTTGTATGACGCCTACTACTATCTACTTTATTCCTATACATATATGTCCATTTTTCTCATGCAAGCTTCAAATGCATATCACCTTGCCTTCCTCCTCTACTCAGAAGTCATAGGAAAATCTAGTATTAGATAGAATCTAGTATTTATACTGGGGAATATAAATCCATGTTTGTCTGGCACGTATGAGCCACTGGGTTCTAAGTTCAGCCTGAGGGAGAATAAAAACAGTATTATTTCACTCCTTGGGAATATCAGGCAACTGGTACTGTGTAGTATATACCTTTTAGTGTATAACTGTAAGTTTGCTTGCATGTAGCTCACAGACTTATCCTTTCAAGGAAGTAAACAATTAAGAGATATGGAAGCAGGCTGGGCTAGGAATTTCTACACTTTTGTTTAGACGTGCTGCCTGTGAGTGCATGTGCCAAGTTACCATAGGACAACTTGCAGAATTCAAGTTTTCCTCTTCAACCATGTGGACTCTTGAGAACGGAAATCAGTTTATTGGAAATGTAAACCTCTGTCTCTGCATGACTGACAATGTAGCTTTCCTACATTTCCTCACAACCATCGATCTATATTAGGAACCAGAGAAAAGGTAACAAAACCTGCAGATAGTTCTGGAGACTGGATGGTGCAATCCTCAACAACAATTTACAAGATGCTAGCTTGCCACATACTACTTGGACACATTACTAAAGAACAAAAACAAAGCAACCAACGAAAACCAGAAACAAAACAAAAAGCACAAATTCTTAATGACTCATATGACTTAATCTTAATGATTTAGGGAATAGCTTTTCAATAAGTAAAAATCAAACTTTTTTTGGCATAAAAGAGATTTTCAAAAGCAAAGACATCCAGTTTCTCAGCACAGGGGGTGCCACCATGCCAGAGGCAATTCTAAAAGACAGGATGGAAGCATGATGAAGAGGCAAGTTCTAAAGAAAGGCTGAATTCATATCCCAGCATTGCTAATTACTATGACCTTAGGCAAATTACTCTGTGCCCCAGTTTCTGACAAAATGAGGGTAACAATACCCACTCATGTGACTCTTAGAAGGACTGAATTTAGTGGTATTGGTTGTTCAGTTTTTAAAATATATGTGTTGGTTAACACTTAAGTGTGAAGAGGAAATTGTTTCATTTTTGGACCATCACATTGTCACCAAGACCTTTTGATATCTCCAATCCTGATTTATGTGCCAAAGAAACCTAAATCAAACATGTTATGGTTTTCTTACCAATAAAGTCAGGTAATTTTCTTTCTGAGCATATCAGAATGAATCATAGCCATGCATGGTGGCCCATTACTTCAATTCCAGTACTTGGAAGGCAGAGGCAAGTAGATCTCTGAGTTCGAGGCCAGCCTGGTCTACCCAGAGTGCTAGGAAAGCCAGGGTTGTTATACAAAGAAACCCTGTCTCAAAAGACAGTAACAACAGGCGATGAAGGAGGAGAAAGAGGAAGGGGGGGGGTGGATATATGCAACTGTTACAAGATTTGCAAACACCTGTGGTGAGATTTATCTTATCACCGGATATATAGGTAACCCAATACATTCTGGACAAACTTTTGCCTTCTCAAATAATGAGATCTCATTAACTAATGCAAGCAGAGGCAAAGATCAATCCATCCCTAAGTTGTTCAAGTCAAATGTATAGCAGATAGCATCTCAAGTCTTGTCACAACTAATCTGACTCTTGGGTGACTCAAAACCTCACAGATTAAGAGAAAGTACCAATGATTTCTATCAAAGATGGTCCAGTCCTGCATTATAATTCAGCAATAGGTCAACACTGTCTATATAAGGCCAAGTAAAACCAAAATAAGTCTAACAAGTCAATGTGGTCAGCATTACAGGCTTGATGCTCTCGAGTTATGTGAGGCTTTAGAACCTCTTCTGTACTTGCAAACTGATAGCCTTATTTTATCAAGGAGGCAAACAAACCAAAGAGCAGGTTGTTAAAGCTTTGTCTCAAGATGGATGACATCTCCAATGCAGTGAAGCTCAGTGTTACCCCCTTGTAATTAGTGTTATTAGGAGATTTAATTCTTTCTAACAGTCAAGTGTGATTCCTTGGGTATACAGAACTGAGAGAAGTCATGTCCAGAGAAACTGTAAGACCACATTAGCAGCTACAGGATGAATAGTCTACCATGGGCCAAGTCAGGCATATACTTAAGCCACTTCTTTTCTGTCTTCTGCTTTTCTGATCTCAGGCCCAGGTCTAGAAAATACTGTAATCCTCTGATTGAATGAACCTGGGGGGAGGTCCACCTGTTGAATTTGTGTCTACATAAGGCCAAGTAAACCAAAGCAAGGCTAACAAGTTGACAGCAACGTACTGTTAATATTGTAATAAGCATCATCTCCCTTATAAGGTTGAAACGGATATTATAATTTGTTACATAACTGGATTTTATAAATGACTTTTCCATACTTTGGTAAGTATGGAAAAAAATAAGTATGGTAAAAAAATAAAAAAATAAAATGTACCAATCCAGCATTTTGTGCCAAGAGCATTTTGGAAAGCATTCTTAAAACTATCATCACTATTTGTATGAGGGAGGGAGAGGGGGTGGCGGAGAAACGATACTCAGAACCTGCAGAGATCAACAGAGGTGTCAGGTTCCTGGAACTGGAATTACAGACAGTTGTGAGTCATCATGTGGGTGCTAGTAATGGAACCTGAGTCTACTACATGAACTGTGTATACTCTTAAAGGCTGAAATCTCTCTAGTCCCTGGAAAATATTTTTGAATATACAAAAGCATAACCACAGATATCTATGTGTTTGACTGCTGTAGGCAGTAAGTAGGTAAATTTAAATTTTTTACTACTCAAGTACTGAGGGGGGTCTGATACATTGGCTACCTTCAAAGTCTTAAGAGAACCAGATTTAGATAAGTCTACCATTTTTAGCAGTTTCAAAAGTATGTTATTAAGTGGGAAAACAGGTGGGACATCATACACAGTAAGATTACAGTATTAAAAGACAACAAGAAGCCCTCAGCTATCAAAGGGTAGATGAGACACAGGCAGGAGGAAATGCCATTCTTACCATTTATTCGGCCCATGTTCATCCCGGATCCAAACCGCCCCATGTTTTCCATACCCCCACCAAAGGGTCCTTCCATGCCTGTAAGAAAAGCATGGAATGTCATCCCCACAAGCGGCAAGGAAAACTGTTTCTGTATTTCACTTCTGGCATTATGTTATGAATGTACAAAGTTTTAGAGCTTTTGGGTGAGAAAAAAGGTTGACTTCCTTTTTAAAAACCTGGCTTGATTCAATCCCCTCGTAAAAACATAAGCAAAGCCGGGCGGTGGTGGCGCACGCCTTTAATCCCAGCACCTGGGAGGCAGGGGCAGGCGGATTTCTGAGTTCGAGGCCAGCCTGGTCTACAGAGTGAGTTCCAGGACAGCCAGGACTACACAGAGAAACCTTGTCTCGAAAAATCAAAAAACAAGCAAAGAGAGAGAGAGAGAGAGAGAGAGAGAGAGAGAGAGAGAGAGAGAGAGAGAGCAATTTGCCCAAGGTCACAGAGCTAGTAAGTGAGAAAGCCAGAAAGAGGCAACAGACACCTACTGGAATGACAGACAGACAAAAAAAAAAAAAAAAAAAAAAATCAAGTCATTCTTAGACTCAGACTTCTAGAAACCACAGGAAGAATGCACATGCAGAGAGTTTCAAAGACAAGAAAAATACTTTGATTACATATGTATTTTATTTTAAATTTCTTACCTCCAATTTTATTTATTCCAAATCCTATGCCTTCCATTCCCATTCCTTTAAAACAGAAAGTCAATGCAAACAAACTTTATATCAAAACAGTAATGCTTAACTTTAAAAGCACAAAATTCCAAACCAATAAATAAAAAAACATCTTTGATGTTATTATATTTCAAAGGTGGGGTAGTCACTATTTCAACCGTCAAGATTGCAATTCAAGCAAAAGCTTTTAACTGAGTAAGTTTAAATGTGGATTAAAATTGGAGCCCAAGTAATTTTATTAAATGACCAATCCAGACATTAAATATAAAATATAACAATCAGACACAAACTACGTAAAGTCACTTTTTAAAATGTTGTAGAACAGAAATAGATGTTTAATAAAACCCCTATCAAAAGGAAAAATTTGAATAATAATAAAGCAGTTTCTAAGCCACAAATGCTCCCTCCTGATTCCTAATCAAATAGTGTGCTGAGGTGGGTAGAGCCATGGTATCAGGGATCCGCAAGAGTGACAGTGGTGAGGTAAAGCATCCACATCACCATTTCAAAAGAGTCTATGAAAAGTCCAAGTCTAGATCCAAAAGAATGAAATGTGCCTTAATGACAAGGAAATATAGTACATAGGAAAAAATACACAGCTAAGCTTTCACTCTGTTTTCCTTGTCTTCCTAAACAAAGACACTATCCATTTTTCCTTGAGACCCATGAGTTTTGACATTCATAAAAGCTTTTCAAATTCCTTTTATCAATGCTCATACTTATGGAAAAAGGCATGTCAATATCGGGTGTGAAATGGACTTCTTGACAGGCTTAAAGTACCAGTGGTAGCGTGGCCCTGCAATCAGTGAGGCTGCACTGCTACTCACTGTGACCTTGGGTGAGTGAGACCAACTTTCTTTTAAAAAGACCAACCTTGCTTCCTTTTACTGAATGGCCTATGTCTGCTCAAAAGTCATCATGATTAAGATGAAGAGGCACAGTGGCTTAAAAAATTTCAACTCAATAAAAACAATATTGCTTCTGTGCA
Source organism: Rhabdomys pumilio (assembly GCA_030674055.1). Taxonomy (NCBI): domain Eukaryota; kingdom Metazoa; phylum Chordata; class Mammalia; order Rodentia; family Muridae; genus Rhabdomys; species Rhabdomys pumilio. Next base: position 4,743,658 of record JANHMN010000021.1, read on the forward strand.
CATGAGGCTGAGATGAAAAGGGGATTTTGTCCCAACTGCATTAATCATATTTGAAAACCTCCAGATACAACTGCCCTAATGGAAAAAGGCACGTCAATATCAGGTGTGAAATGGACTTCTTGACAGGCTTAAATAAATTCAATTTTCCCCAGTTATCCCCACTACAATTCTCACCTGCAGGCCCTAGGTTTCCCATTCCAATGCCTTTGTTCAGGTGGTTGGCATCAATAGGCTGCCCTCCAGGTCCTAACCCCATGCCAATACCACCAAGTCCATCTGAAAGAAGCAGAGAAAGTCAAGAATGTGGCTTCCTTTTCTGAAAACATGGTGACCCTCAGAGGCAAGACAACTAGTATATTCTAGCTGCCATGCTTTGTCCCTAGACCAACCAAGTCCAGGGCCTGACTTGACTTCAACACCTATACACTTGCATACCTGTGAGTGTCCCTTTTTATGATACAGCTATTTTACATGCAGTCAGAGTATGTAATGTATACCTACACAACACAGGCAGCTAAAAAGTCAGTTCATAGGCTAGCAAGATGACTCAAGGGTTAAGGTCCTTACTCTCAAGCTTGTTCTACCTCCAAAACCTATGGTAAAGAAAGCTGGTGCATTCAAGTTGTCCTATGTCCTTCAAGAATCTGCACATTAATACACACACACACACACACACACACACACACACAGAGAGAGAGAGAGAGAGAGAGAGAGAGAGAGAGAGAATGCACTACAGAAACAAATAATATATAGTAGCACTATCTAGCTCTCTCTGGCCTCAAACTTACAAAGATCCACATGCCCCTGCCTGAGTATTGGGATTAAAGTTATGTATAATGCCCAGAGTCCCGCCCCATTTTTTTTCCCTAAAGAAATCTAACCTTTCTCTCTCCCCTCCCCTCTTTGCCCCCTTCTTTTAAAAACAAGGTCTTACTATGCAGCCCAAGGCTGGCTGGCCTCCAACTTGAGATCATCTTGCCTCTACCCTCTGAATGCTGGTATCACCAATGTGTGCCACCACCTTAAGAATTACTAAACTGATATCCAGCACATCCTCACTGCTATGTTCCACAAACACAAACAAGGATGCAGACTGGTATCTGGAAAGAGCCAGAGGCCTGACACTTGAACCAAGATAATGAACAACAAAAAACTGTGACAGGCCCTAGGTACTTAATCTATCAAGTAGGATTTTAATTGCATGGAAACGGCTCCAAGAATTCACCAAGGGTTATTATTACTCCAATGTACTCAAAGCTCTGAGGTCAATCCTTTGAGCCATACCAAGAGACCAAGAACCAGGGATAATGGGCTCCCTGGGGCACAGTGCTCCTTTACCTCTAGCACAAGCATCAATCAACAAGAACCACAAGAAGCACGGTAAGTGACTACCTACTTGCAGACAGGTAGTAAGAAAATATGGTCCATTCAACAGACAAGCCATCTCCTGTCTCCCTGATCCCTTTTTTGGTACTGGGTACCCTTAGTTAAGTTCCCAATCTCTATATCTGCATTTCTGATTTATTCTTAAAGCCACAGGCTTTCAGGCTAGCAATGATCACAATTTCATTAACTTTTTTTTCACTCTAAAAATAAAAACTTCATCCTCAGTAGCAGTCACTCCTCTGCTCTTTCCTCAGCAACCACAATACTACTTGCTGCCTTTTAGATTCACCTGTTCTGGGCACTGCCCATAGTTGGAAACAAGGTTTTTCTATACTGAATTGTGCCTCCATTCCTTCCCCTCCCTTTTTTAACTGATTAACTAATTTTGCCAGATTTTAGTTATCTATATATAAACTAATGGATCATTTCCAACATCCTCCCTTCCCTTTTGTAACAACATAACAATTTTGTAACCTGTGTGTACTCAGGCCGGCTTTGAATTTGTATTTGCCTGCTTCAGACTCTGAGTCCCATGATAACAAGTGTGTACCAACAAGTCTGATGTGACTTTCTGACTACCAAATCATGCTGCTCTAAGTATTGTGTCATTTCTTCGCATAGACATACAGTCTTAGCCCTCAGAATATACCGGAAAGGGATACTGATAGACAATATGGCAAAATCCAGCTCAACTTGTCATTTATGCCACTTACAATTTGTCTGACCACCCACCTCCTCCAAGACACATTTAAACTGCAGAATTCTGCCCTCTATATCTGGGCAGCCTGCCTTGTTATGGTGTAATCCAAGAGCCTTTCTTAAAAAAAAAAAAAAAGGTGTCTGCATCAGGGAAACACAATGTGTTACTTTCCTTATGCTGTGATAAGATACCAGGACCAAAGCAACACATTTAAAAAAAGTTGAATACGGGACTCGTGGTTCCAGGAGTTAAGACTCGCTGATCATCATGGCAGGGAGCATGGCAACAGAAAGGCAGATATTGTGTTAGAAAAGTAATTAAAAGCTAGCATCTCTACAAAGATGAAGCAGAGAGTTAACTAGGGATATTGTGGACCTATGAAACCTTGAAGCCTGCCCCAGTGACTTATCTCCAACAAAGCTATACCTAATCCTTAGAAATAGTACCATCATCAAGTAGAAACCAAACATTCAAATAAATGAGCCAATGAGGGCCATTATCACTCAGACCACCACACACAGAAAAGTATGTATATGCCTTGGTACATGAGTGGAGGTCACAGGACTGCTTAAAGAAATGATTCTCTTCCTTGAACATGTGAGTGTTGGGGTTTAAACTCAAGTCATCAGGTTTTGCATCAGATGCCTTTACCCTCTGAGCCAGTGCCACTATCAAAACTCTTAAGTTGTAACTTTCTTTACTCATTTCTTATAGTAAAAAATCTATAGAAAATAACTAATCAAGACATGCATGGTACAGTGTACATCACTGATCCCAGCACTTAAGAAGTAGAGGTAAGCAGATCTCTGTGAGCTCCAGGCTAGCCAAAGCTACACAGTGCAGCCTGTGTAGGGTGGGGTGGTGACAAGACAAACAAATCAAGAGAATCCCCGGGGGATCCTTTTGACAACTGCAAGAATAACTTCAACAGTTTCTATCTAGTACAACTCATATACTCACGGGGAAGTTGCTGTGGGCGTTCAGGAGGAAAAAAATCTCCCTTTGGTAAAGCCCTCTCATCCTGGAAAAAAAAGGAGAAAGAAAAAAAGAGCTTAACCTCTACTGGAGCACCAAAAGCAAAAGGCGGGAAACAATTGTCCCAACAAAGAACCAGATGAGCTAGGTACTGTGTGCTGCACACCTGTAATCCCAATACTCAGAGATTTACGCAAAAGATCAAGAATTCAAGGGCAGGTTTGGGATACATAGCAAGTTCTAGGAGAGCTTACATTACACAAAACTGTCACAAAAGACAACAATAATAACAAAGACAGGTTTTGAGATGTAGCCCAGAGATAAAATGCCTATCATGTACAAGGCCCTGTGTCCAGTCTCTAGCACAAGGCAAAAAGCAAAAATTTAAACTAAACAAACCAAAAACCAGTTAAATATAAATAAACTACGACATAGCCATGGCATAGCAGAATAATTGTATCAGACATAAAGAGGTATAACGGAGCATGCTTTTATCTTCTGTGCCAACAGGAAGGATAAAAATGCATTTGTATTATTGAGTGGGTAGGGCAGGATCTGAGCAATAAGTACTAGTGAGGCTCACACTATCATTTATGCTTCTCTTATTTCCATTGGTATTTTACTTACGTGTATCTGTGTGAAGGTGTTGAACGACTGGAGCTGGTGTTACAGACAGTGGTGAGCTGTCATGTGGGTACTAGGAACTGAACAGGGGTCGTCTGGAACAACAGCTAATGCTCTTAACTGCTGAGCCAACTCTCTAGGCCCTCTTTTCATGTTTTTTGAGTCTTATGAATCTACTAGCTAATCAAAGACTTAAACTCCTTCAAATAACAAAATTTAAAGCTCCTTTTATTCCTGAATCTGAATCCTAGCCAGACTGGCCTCAATTTCTTCCAGTACTGTTTCTATAAATTATTAACTTTGGCAACACTATAGCAGGGTTATTGTTTATTAAGACTGAACTCCCAATAGACCTTTAAAAGCTGTCTGAATCAAATATTTGTTCATTACAAATGTAATACTAACCAAACACTGTATGTTATACTTTGAAAACTGGAGCTCTATGCTAAGGATTCTTTGTAGCTGACTATTTGCTCAAGTAGAATACTCAATGGACTTCCTGAACATAGGGTTAGTAATAATAGTTAACCAGACAGGAAGCTACAGAAAAAACTTCCGTGAGCAAAAGTGCTCATCACTCTGCAGCCTACTAAACAACAGGGTTAGTTTAAGGGCTAGATATAGTTTTAGTAATTCTACATTTTTCCTAACTTATTTGAACATATTACAAAGAAAGTGATCCTAGTAACTTACCATCTTGACGTGCATCGGTCTATCAAACAGCAACTGGCCATTAAACATAGCTGTTATTACAATTAAGGCTATTTCTAACAACTGTTAAACCACCCCATATAAAATGTTAAAAAGGTAACAACTCCATAGCTACCAGTCCCTCTCTGTGAGTTCATGAGCAATTTCAATTCTATAGGTATAAAGTTTTAGTAATGACTTTACACTACAAAATGTTTCTGGTAATTAGTTAAAGCAGTTTTCTACGTGTTCAATAAGACAAGAGTTCTACTGTTTCTGAAATGTCATGTTTTCTGGGTAAAGCAACCCGTAATAGTCTCCTGAGTTTAATTGCTGTAGCCATGTGTGACATACTCCACTGTAATTAAAAAAGATGTAACCCAAGGGCAAGCCTATGGCAAGGACGGGGATCTCTCAAACAATGTCTACTCTACAACAAAGTGTTCAGTCCATAAAGATATTATAAACAAATAAAAGCCCCAGTTCTCATAAATAATTTATTTCCTAAACTCTTCTGAAAAGAAAACACCAGAAAAGACCATTCATAGCATATGTCTATGATACAACCACACCTTTTATCCATCTGTATTCTACTCCAGAAAATTATGTTCAGATTCCATAGTAATTTATTCACTCTAGTCACAAAGAAAATAGTTACCTCTATCTTGTTACTATAATACACTCAGGTACACTAATGCCTGACAGTGCTGTGGACACTGTTTACCATGAGCTGAACTCCCACAAAAGGATACATATAGCTTGCACAGCTTCAATGGACTGTTCAAATGTCACAGTGCCTATTCCACGACTTTTCCCATCTTTATCTTCCAGAATGTCTGCTCGGACCACCACACCAGCCATACTAAATACTTCCTTCAGTTTCTTCCAGCCAACTTTATAATCCAGCTAGGTGAAAGAAGGGGGTAAAAACCTCAAGGTAAATTTCTTTGGGAAAAAAGACTCACTTTTACAATATTAAGACTTGCTTTGACTGACTTTACAAAAAAATTAACTTAAGTAGAATTTTTCAAATAGGATTGCAGAACCTGGCCTTAACTCTGCTATTTACTGTCTCTCTTCTTGATTGGAACAGCTTAAGTCTCCTCAAATTTAACAAACTTTTCCCCTCATATTTAAGAAGCAGGATGGTGGTAGCACCTGCCTTTAATTTCAACACTCAGAAGGCAAAGGCAGGCAGATCTCTTGACTTCAAGGCCAACCAAGGCTACACTATTGAGAAACTGTCTTGAAAAACCCAAAAAGTCACTCCCTTTTTAAAGTCTTTTCAATACTCCCAAACCCACTTTGTTCTAAAAAGTATTTGTCCTTGCAGAGAATAAAAATATCACCATTTACTCTAGATACAAAAAAATGTGAATATATTGACTGTCTGTTCATTCTTTCCTATACCTAAATAAACCCTAAAAAGGATGCATACCTAGCTACTGTCTTTGTAAACATCTGAAAACCTCAGTAAACAAGACCCAATAGGGCTGAGGTCAAATCCTGAAGCCACAAATGCAGTGGTTACAAGAGAACAAAGTAGAAGGCCTGCTTTAAAATAAAAACAAGCTATCTACCGCAAATCTAACTAAATTACTTGTATAACAGCAATACAAACAATCTAAAGCATTCTGTACATTTTTCTAATCTGTTTTAATTTAAAGTTAAATTAAATGCATACTATTTTCACAGTATTTCCATCCCTCCCTATTTTTCTATTTTAGAGAATGTTTACTTACATTTGCTACAAATACTGTGCTTCCAAGTCTTCCAGCCTGTAATGCATGGATAATCTCATTTGGGATGTTAGGATTATTTAGGATACTGGGTGGGATATTAATCATTCCTGGGCCACCGGGTCCCATACCCATCCCACCAGTCGTAGCCATCACCTTTTGCATTGCTCTCCTTGCATGTTCACCATCAGGATCCTGAAAGAAGCACAAAGCGTTACAGCTAGAAGTAGGTCAGATGTAGGCTTGCAGAAACTAGTAGAACTACTACCTTAACCACTACAGAGGCTGTCTTCTGCTGAGGTGCAGCTCAGTGACAGAGTTTCTGCCTAGTATTCCTAAGTGCAATCCCCAGCACCAATCATTAAATAAAATAAAATATAAAAAGGCTCTCAGTAAAGCATGGTAAAAAAAGTGGTGGTAAAGGTCTGTAACCTTAAGTCTCAGGATTGCTAAAGCAGTTCAAGGCCTGCTTGAACTTTTCAAAGCCAGCCTATGAAGCTAAGTGAAACCTTGTCTCAAAGTAAGTAAAGAGCTTCAGTCTGTTACAGTCCAGTCTGACATCCTTTGCTGTGTACTCGCTAAGTCTGTCTTTGGATACAGACTTTAGTAGTGGCAGACCTTATCAAAAGGCACAGTAGGCACCAGCCACTCCCATTTCCAACACCCAACACCAAAGAAAAACAAGCAAAGACCAACAGTCTGAAAGGTTATTTCTCAAATTATTAACAAGATGAAATGAACCACAGCAATCAGAAGTGTTCTACAATTCAGAAACAAGAAGCATAAAACTAAAATCTAAAAACAATCTTCAATTTTAACTAAAATGAACAGTAAGAGATAAAAGGAATGGCTGACCTGAGTTAAAAATTCCAGACTGAAACAAGATCTTCATGGGCATGGAATAGTTGACTCTTACTAATTAGTGTAATTTCTGTAAAACTCATCCAAGATTTTTCACAAAGTCTGAAATCACCGTTCTATAATCCCAGATTCCCCAAAGCAAGCCCTCAAGGGCACCAGTGCTGGCACTCAAGTACAGTCAATGTATCAGCACCTGAACAGGATTATGGAAATCGGATGCTGGCATGATTATTTACCTATCTTATTCTTATCTGTGTCTATATGGAGTGTACAGCAAATGTATGTGGACATGCCTTGGAGCTGAAGTTATACAGATCATTGTGACCTGTGTGCTTCCCACCTGAGTGCTGGAAATCAAATGCAGATCCTCTCCGGAACCCAAATACTGAGCCATCTTTCCAGTGCCACCCAATTCCTGAAGCCTGCCTCCTGAATTTACCATTAACATGAATTGACTTATACCTGACCATGTTTTCCTCTAAGTTCCAAATATGTTGTGTTCCTTCTAAAAGGAAAAGATCTAGAAGGGTGGCACTTGCCTTTAATTGACACAGGCAGGTAAGGCAGGGGGATCCTGAGTTATAAATTAACCTGGGATGCACAGCAAAGAACTGATCTCAGACATCTTAACACTGCTCCCCAGATACACACACAGTCAAGTAGGCAAATAATATTTGGCAGTTAATAAAACATCCTTCTATAGAAAAAAAAGTATAATGGCAATCTTACAGGCACAAAGCCCTAGGTTCAATCTTTGCCATCACCACAAAAACAAAACAAATAAGCAAAAACACCATGGTTTGGATTTAATAAAGATGAATACATTCATTTTATAAAATTCAAAGAGGGATAGGAAGATGGCTCAGTGGGTAAATAAACAAGCATTAATTCCCGAGCTCAGATCCTCAGTCACCCATGTAAAAGCTGAGGTTGTGAGCCACGTTTATAATCCCAGTGCTGACAGGAATGAGAAAACAAAGATCCCTGGAGTTCACTGGCCTGCCAGTCTATAGCTTCAACAGTGAGCCCAGGTTCAGTGAGAGCACCTATCTCAAAGGTGGAGTGACTGAGGAAGAAAAACATTCACTACCAGCATGATCACCTGTCACACGTATATACACATAGGTACACACCACATACACAAAAACAAAGAGGCAGGTTTACTGTGACACATCACTGGAATCATAACACCTTTTTAGGAGGCTAAAACCACTAAGCAAGATTCTGTCTCAAAAAAACAAAAACAAAAACAGTGTTCAGACTTCCGAACACAATTCCCATTCTAAAATGTAGAGGCTCAGGTTTTGTATTTCTGAGACAGCAAGGATTAAAGAGTGGTCAGCTTAGGTTCAAGATCTGCCATTACAAAGTCACTATCTTCTATTAAAATAGACTAAGTGCATATCCATTAAGAGACAAAGACAGAAAGATCATGAGTTCAAGGCCAGTCTTGAGTACAGGGCCTGTGTTAAAAGAACAAAGAACCAAATGAACCAAAAACAATAGATTTGTCTACTCAGTACATTGTAGTCAAAGACCATTCTTATCCTAATCAAACAGTTATACCTTACTTTTTGAGGTGGGAATATTATTCAGTAGTATACTGTTTTCCTAGTAGATACAAGGTCTTGGGTTCAGTCAGGGAAGAGGGAAACAAAAAGAGCTCACTTCTTTGACTTTCAGTGGCCTTCCACTCAGACTATGCTTGTTTAGAACTTCAGCAGCTTTTTTCATGCTCTCCTCCATCTTGAATTCAACAACACTATTTAAAAAAAAAAAAAGTCAAAAAATAAATGAAAACCAGTTCTACAACTTGGAAAATTCAAATGCTAGTAAGTATAAGTAAGTAATACTTACGCACATCCCTTTGAGAGAAGCCACAGACCAGTCAGATGAGCAAAGGGGAAAAAAGAAAAAAACAAAAAACAAAAACAGTAAATATCAATGATGGCTACAAACAAATTAAAGATATGATGTATGTAATAAAAGTCAAGATTTTTTAAATTAATCCTTCTAAGGGGAAGCTGACAGAAGTGCACGACCTAGCCTGGGCTCCTTAATCTCCTTTTCCTACACATTACCAGCACTGCACTAAAGCTACTAAGTTATAATGAGCAGACCTAAATCAGGTTCTCCAAGAAATCACACAAACGTTTGATCTGCTTCCGTCTGTACTCAATCAATCTTTACCATACTCCTACTAAGTAAATCCATCCTTTCCATAAACTAAACTCATCCTTTTGATTATTCTAAGCCATTCTATTACACGACAAAAAAAAAATAGTTTATGTTCTCATTAAACTAGGCCAATTTTGAATATTCAGGTTTGTAATGTGTGGTTTACAATTTACTGGCACAAAGGCTACTTTTCAGAATCTTTGGTTCACACAACTTTCAAATCAGCAAACAACCGAGAGTAACATTTTCTAGACAAGAACACACTTTTACTTTAATTATACCACCACTAAACTTCCATGCATAATTCACACACAGCCAATTCCTGTTAAACAAAGAGACAATGCTGCTAGTGGTCCCCAGTTATCCAAATTGGGCATCCAAACAGAATACCAGAAAGCTCTTTGGCCAGCCATTTGGAAAAGCGGGACTCCTGATTGCAAGCCCCCTCCCACCCTACTGGAATGTTGGCAAAATCAAACATAGCTACAGTAACATGAGCACTCACTGCCTTCCTGATTTCATTCGAGTCCACGCCACCATACAGTTACATTTGTCATGTAGTAAATCCACAGAAGAAATTCTCTCAGACACTTACCCTTGACTTTCCTTCAGCGTCCATTAAGAGCTCCACGTATGTTACCTCACCAACTACAAATCAGTTTCCAGACGACACATAAACCAAGGGAGAAAAGCCAAGAAAACAATGGGAATTTAGAACAATCATCAGCAACCTTGTATGGAGCCTCTGCCTTATAAGAAAGCCCAGAAACACTCCATATTCTCTAAACCACCAAACTAGGCATTACAGGTGTGCAGTAAAATAGGTGAAAACTCATTAACAATATGTCCTTGATTTTCCTCCCACCACAAGCACACTACTTCCACAGATTTCCATTATCAATTTCCCTGTCTGTAATTCTCACTCATGACTAGAGGCAATCCAAATCTACAGGAAAGAATTCTGCAAGATTCACTTTTAAGGAAAGGAAGAAAAGAAGGTTCTGCAGGTTGAAGTCAAGATAAACAGCATACACATCACAATGCCACTGAACTGAGCTCACAAGCCACAAATACAAGAATGTGCCTATACATAAACTAAAAGCTATATAGACACAACTTCAGGGCCAGTTTTGTGTGTACAGACTGTGTAACAGCTCAGGTTTTTAGCCTCAACCATCTTGAAATTTCTAATGTTAACAAGCAGCCTCTCATTTTGTACTGGGCTCCTCAAATTCTATAGCTAGATTCTGTATACAGTCCAAGACACCACGGTTTGGAAGAATATTGGCTATACAATTGTCAAATCAGAATAGCATCAGGCTATCTTCTTTCCATTTTTAAAAATCCCTGTAAGAGGGTAAAAATTCAAGTTTGGGGTTCAGTTGGCAACAAGACAGTTAAATAGTACAATGAGTCTAAGCTCTATGCAATGAAAAAATTAGCAGATTTTTTAAATTTCTGCAGATTTTCCTCAAGGTTTGGATTGCCAATTCATGACCACCAGAACCAGATGTTAGAATCCATCTAGACAACCACCAAAATGGCTGCTGAACTTGAAGATAGCTCAAAGCATTAACTTATAGAAAACAACATCTAAATCCAATTTCCAAAGTTTAAAAAAGAGAGATGGGGAGACTTTCTTAGGAATCAACCACTCTTTCCTTAGGATGATTAAAGTCTTTAGCTCACTTGGGTTTAGCAGTACCCAGGTAAACATGACCCATTAATGGCCTTGATTGGTCCTCCCTACTTACAACTCCTTTGTTCAAAGGACATTAGAAAATTTCAAATACAGAAAGATTCAAATAAAAAACAAAATCTAATTATTTCACAAACACAATGAATATTTTAAGGGTGTATTTATTAATGGAGTTGCACAGTGGTTGAAGACCAAGTGTTCAAAGTTTAAACTTTATAGCCTCATCCTTCTCATCCTTTCCTGAAATGTTATAAAACTGGTACTTTGCACAAAACAAGGAGAATCAGTGCAAAGGGGTGGAAAGAAATGGGAGAGGCCATTACATTTGACTTTGAGTACAAATGCAGGCAAACAAACAAACAAACAAAAAAACCAACAACAACTGATCATAGCCAAGTAACAGTTGTACAGGTTGGCTTTATGTTACTCTTTCAAAAGTTAACAGTTCCAAAACTCCATGACCACTCATAAAGCCATTTTAAAAAGTCATTTATTTCCACAGCAGCAGCCATGCAATGACCAACAGCTCTTATCTGCACTGATAAAAATGCCTAGTGTCAAACCAGTGAAGACATTCCAAGTTTATTTCCTACCAGCTGTGTCTACTACCCAATGACCTTAAATAAAAGAATCACTATATCAACCTCAAGACAACTTTCAAGTTTGTCAGAATCCAAGGACTGTTGCATTTGAAATTTCTAGCTTGTGTCCAAAGACATTTTACCCCAAAAGAGGTTACTGCAACTAGAAAACAACAAAGTCCAAAAAAAAAATTTTTTTCCACAGTCATAACCATTTAACAAAATACCAAGTTAAGAAAATTACAGCTTTTCCCACTTGACAATTCTAGTAATGACAAACATCCAGCTTCAATTCTGTGCATTAAAAATTTGATTAAAACTGATTTCCATGTTAGAACTATTTCCTGCGGCTCAGAAGTAGGTATTTCTGTACTGAGGTACAATCAACATAGTCAAGCTCCTCACAAGTCTGCACATTCCAGTCTTGATCCTGAAAGACTGCATCTGGTTACTCTTAGGGATAATCTGTCAACTGTTTGTAATTTCTATCTATAGAGGAAGATAATCATGAAAGCTTTAAGAAGACAGTTTAATTTTTTGTACTAGTACATAGTTAGAAGACAAGTTAAGTGACACAGCAGCCACACAAGTGGAACTCAAAGTTAATGACACATGCTACAGTTCTTTGTTTAACAACCTGGATAGAATCCACAGAATCCCAAGAGTAGACTTTAGACTTCTAAGACAAGTCTACTGCACCTTTAAATGTCAAAGTATCTAAATAAGAGATTGAAAAAGAAATAAAAGAATAAAGGAACTAAAGCTTTTCTGAAGAGAATAGAGATGTGTGCTTGTATGCTAGGGATTGGACCTAGGATCTTTCTTTCATCTTTTTTGGAATCTTTGTGTTTGTATATACATGTACACACTTGTGTGAGATGGGGTGTGTGTTCCATGGCATCACTGTGGAGGTCAGAGGACAACCTTAGATCCTTGTCCCCTACATTGATTAAGGCACTCTCATTTTTGCCTCTGCATACATCAGTGTAGCTGGTTTGTGAGCCTCTAAGGATACTGCCACAATTTCCTTGTAGGACCAGTAAGATTACTGTACTGTTGTGGGGAATTCAAGCTAAAGTCTTTATGCATGTAGAACAAACACTTTTACCTAAAGTCCATGTTTTTAAGACAAGGTCTCATGTAGCTCAGATTTGCCTCTCAATGCCCAATCTTTCTGCGTTTACCTCTCAAGTGCTGGAGATTACAGGGGTATGCTACCATACCTGGATCCTTTTTTTTTTTTTTTTTTTTAAGGAGGAATATGTACATGAAAGAAAACAGGACACATTGTTGAATATACTTTTTTGTATCATAGTGGTCAATACTCAGCCAATCTAAGGGAAAATTGCATAGATCAAAGGCCCAGTGCAAAAAGTTTCTCTATAAAGACAACTTCAGTTGGGAGCCCCTTGGAGGGAGGAGGATCCCAAGGCCTCTCTGGTCTAACATAGTGAAGCCCTGTCTCCAAAGAAAAAGAAAAAGAAAAAAAAAAAACAAAAACAAAAAAAAAAACAAAAAAAAAAAACTTCAAATATGGCAAACTACTCTACACAACAATGAGCTGGCTTATGGACAGATCAGAAAGAAACTGACTAAAAAGCCAAATTCAAGCTTACAGAAGACAAGAAAACTCTCTACTACCTATAGCAAACATCACAGAAGAAAGCTTCACAGGTTGTACCCCTGGGGCTCAACAGCAGGACTTAAAACATCTGAGTGCTTTTTTTGTATAGCAGGCCTCGCAAAATAACAGCTCATATACCAACAGAAAAATATGAAGAATAGACTGGGCAGGAACTTCATTTAAATTGAAAGCAGTTTTGTCTCATTCAACCCACAATGCAAATTATTGCAGAGAAACAGGAAAGGTTTTCTACGGAATTACACCTGCCCTCTGGGCCTCAGTTTTCTGTCAGCAGCAATCTGAAATTTACTCTAAGTGACAGTCATTAAATAAGAATGGAAGGATTAAAGGCTTAAAGAAATCTTTGTTTATACAAATTAAACTGACTGCAGCTAAACTAAGATTTGAGAGTAAACTGTATCACTGACTTTTCTTTCTTCCTCAAACTGGGCATAGAGTTTATTCACCAGTGCAGCTAAGTCCTGCCTGAGTGGCAACTGCCCCACTGCTAACTCCCTAGGTAGACCAAGAAATAAGAAGCCCAGAACCCAACTTTCTTCATTCTGAGAATTTTAAGGTCTTTAACTAATGTAACACATTAAGATGCCAAAAAACAAAACAAAAACAACCCCCCCACACACACAAATTTTAAAAGAAATCTTCACTTTTGGTACCCAAGTCCTATAGTCAAACACTTTTAAGACAGTATCCCATATTCTATTGTAATTCATCTGAGTAGCTGTGGATAATTAAAGTTACTTTCAAACATAGTTCTGGAACCTCTAACTTAAATGCATGTAAAGGTGGTTCCCATTTTTTGTTCTTCGATCCAGGAACTCTCTAGCACCACAACCACTGCCTCCATTAAAAAGGTGCTTAAGTTGTGAAAGTCATCTGTCACCCTAGACTAAGGCAGGAGAGATCAAGAGTCTGAAACAAACCTGAGATGAGACCCTGTCTCCTAAATAAATAAATAAATAAATAAATAAATAAATAAAAACAATAAAAACCTTTGGGGGATGGTAGAATAAAATCTGGAGTGTAAAAAACTAAATAAACAATTAAAAAAAACAAAACCACCTTCACTTTGTTCCTCTGGGATACTTTGGAGCAAGGAGCAGGTATTCAAGCAAACAGTAAGGTCCACAAACAGTATCTTAATCTAGATAGAAACTTCACTGACAGGAGTTGGACAAAACAGCAACATGGCTCAGAAGAAATCAATGCTTTCCATACATCTCGTCTTAGAAATGGGTAATACTACTCTGATTTCACCATCAACACCAGACAAATTTTGCACCATCATCCAATGGGAAAGTGCAAGTGACCAGGTTTTTACCAGATCTTTAACAGACTATCCAGGTTTTTACCAGATCTTTAACAGACTATCCTAAAATGCCGATAAAGTGCTAAAATTAAAGACAAAATATACATCTGATATCAAAGAAAGGGAAGATCAGAAATCAGGAAAGAGTACATGAGATGCTATTACCAGCATGGATGTCCTTCCTGTTTTGTTCTGAGAGGCTGCAACTAAAGACACTGTTGCAATGGTAGAGACTGAAGGTAAAGACAACTAACTAATCTAGCTCTTATTCCAGGAGGACATAGTTTTATCAGGGTAGACTGTAGATTGGGAAAACTGCTTTGATTGCATCAGTCTAATCTCTGTGGTCTGTTTAGTTGTGGTTACTATGAAACAATTCCTTTTAGGATTTAAGTACCTCTATCTGCCACTTAAGTTTTTCAAAAACTTAGGGCTTTCTGACAACACATTATGCCTTTAATCTGGAGGCATACTCAGCTGGATCTCTATGGCTATCCTGGTCCATATAATGAGCTCCAGAACATCCATCTACAAAATGAAACATGAAACCCTGTCTTAGAGGGAGGGGGGAAAGGAAGGAAGGAGGGAGAAATGAGAGACAGGAAAAACAAACAACACGTTTAAAAAAAAAATCAAACAAGGACATTTTAAGCCATATATTATATAAATGTAAATGTCTTTTTAAACTTCACTGAATCTAAACACTACTATAGAAAAATTAACCTTTCTCTCATGAATCATTTTATTCCCAAGATAACACTGCTAATTTTTTATACAGCAGAATAATCAGATTGTACTGGGGAGCTCTAAACAAGAACATTTTAATGTTCAATAAAAACAAGATTTACTGCACACCTGTAATTCTGAGTAACACCACCAAAAGTACACTGAGAGGGAGAAGCACCCACATCCATGGCAGTATGCCAGGGGAATATGAGAACCAGTTTGGAAGGATCTGAATAAATCACCAGGCTGGCTCCACACTTAATACAGGACAAAATAGTAAATTGAGGTGAACTGCTTCTACATCCAGAAACATCATGGCTGCTACTTTATGGCTTCCAAAACTTAATTACTGAATGGTAAAGCAGTAAAAATGTCACCTACTTTATCCATCATGTCCCAAAACTGGTTCACACACTCCTAAAAATGAAAAAGTAGTTTGGCCTGCAATCTCTTACAAAACTAACAATTGCATTTCCAAAACCACATTCCTGGTTCTTGGAACTACTATACCTTATTATCAATGGAGATAGCAATTCAGTGGTTCAACCAAATCACAAAAGAACACAAATTTGAGGTATATTCCAAAAACTAATTCGAATAAGATCCAACTGTACTGTACAGAAATTCTAAGCTTGTATTAAAGCAGCAGTCCCATAGAACCAAGAACACTGTATCTGGGATGCCACATGACACTCTCTTCAGACAAAAGAAGCTTCACTCTTGCTCTAGGAGAATTGGCAGGAATGATTTGGCTAATCAAGGCAAGAAACAAATCTCACACGGGAGCAGCACATGTGACTGAAGGTTCACAGTGCCTAGTGCTTCTTGCATGTCACTGTCAAGTAAGTGATGGAATAATGATGGCAGTGGCCACTCAGTTTCAAAACTCAATGCTGGGCCACCAGTACACACACCAAAAGGGCCATCCAAGTGGTATCCCTGTCACTAAGAATTAACCATTCAACAAATCAAGCTCAAACTTCTCTTCATTATGAATGCTCCAGAAAACCAATTCCTTCTAGTCCTTCAAAGAAACTCCATTAAGGGTGATTTGATCCTAGGTTCCCTTGTAGGAGGAGCTGCTCAAGGCACCCTACCTTATCTAAACCAGGACCCAGCAATCTCTTCAAGAGCCACCAACAGGGATAAGAATCATGAAGGAAAGGAGGACAAAAGCAAACAGAGTGCAGGAGAGGGCGACGCTCCAGCGTGCAGAGACACTTGGTCATTTGCCCTGTCTTAGCCCAGAATTTGGATGCCTGGGCTGAGACCCTTTAAGGCACACATGCACAGATGACCTGAGATCTCCCATTGCCAATCTCTGACTTCAAAGGAGAGTTCACAGTTCAAACAGAAAATCCTGTTGCAGAGTTTGGAATCTGAGCAGCATACATTCCAGGCACTAAATTTTGATTCCAGGAGAATACCCACAAAATTTAAAACTATCTCCAAACCAGACTTTTAAAAAACTTAAACACACACACACACACACACACATACATACACACACACCCAAAACAACAAATAATGTGAAGAATTTGATACATTTCCTTAACATAAAAACTCCCCTCACTGACTGATGTCCCAATAACCATATTAAGCCAGTAAAATCACTTGTAGGTCAAGGACCATATAAGTCACCCTATTTAACACATGGGCATGATCACATAAAATGGATGGGGAGATTGAGGGATAGCGTTAAACCTGAACAGAACACATGCTCTTCCTAGAGCAGCTTCCACTGACAAAAAAACCAGAAGATAGCCACAGAGAAGATGACACATTGACCTTCTTACCCTACTTCACCACCAGTACCATTACCTTTTTCTTTAACCAGGTCTTTAAGTGACTGCCATTTCACATCAAAAGGTATATTTGTAATGAAGGCTCTGTATCTTTTAGTTGGGTTGGCATATGGCTCAAAGCGATTGCCTCCTCTTTTTATGTTTTTCTCCTTCCTCTTCTCATTCTGAGTAGGTCGTTCTTCACTGAATTCAAGAGAAAGAAAGTTTATTGGTTAATACAAGGAAAAGACACTACCTGTTGTACCAGATTTATAATCCCACACAGTTATGCATGACACGGTCAATGCTGGTTTTGATTTGGAACACTGCAAATGAAGGTCTCCACAGAGCAGATATCTATCTGCAATTATGTATTCCCTAAAATCTAACCCACTCCTGCAGTGGGCATAGTGGCACATGCCTGTATTCCTAACACCTCAAAAAAGGAGCCAGAGTCAGCCTCAGCAATATGAGAACAAACCAACCAACCAACCAACCAACCTACCTACCTACCTACCTACCTACCTACCTACCTATCATCAACCCATGCTCAAGAGAAGAGTGCTATCCCTAGGCTTAGGTATGGTTCCTTATGCTGACTAACACAGAAGAAGGGAGGGACCCTGGGGGGTGGGGGAATCCATCACCTAAATTTACCAAACACAACACTATCTGCCAAAGCATCTCTCACAATGTTTCTTGGCAGAAAACATGTTAACTAAAGTTGGTAAATTATTCACCAATCCACTTGTCACCATCCACCAGAGAACTATGGATAGAAAGGTATTTAAATATAACTCCTCAAAGAGATTTTTCTCAAACATACTCAAATGCAGATTATATTAACAGGTAGTATCCCACAAACTTCATAACATACCCAACGCTATTTTTTCATTTGTCACAAGACTACTGAATATTTTCTTCCCAAATCCTTATATGCAATTTAAAAAATTATTTACTTTATTCTAAGCATATTATTTTTTGTACTACATGCTTGTCTGGTGTCCAAGGAGGGCAGAAGAGGGTGTCAAATCTGTCCGGAACTGGAATTACTGACAGATCTGAGCTATCATATTTGATTAATCTTGGGTCCTCTTAACTACTGAGTCATTTCTCAAGACCCTTAACATGTAATTCTGAAAGTCCTCCTTTTAAGAAAATAATACAAAATGCACTCTCATAGAAAGTTGTTTGTTTTTTTTTAAAGACAAGGTCTCACTATGCCTCACTTGTATGGCCTGGAACTGGCTATGTAACCAGGTTGGATTTGAACTCTACCTCTTGAGTGCTGAGTTATAAATAAATAGTTTGTGTGTGTATGTATATGCCTGAGTATTCATGCTGTTTGGAATGCATGTGGTAATGAAGAGACAACTGTTGAGAGTCAGTTTTCTACTTCCTCCATGTTTGTCCTGCACCTTTCATCACTGTGTCTGAGTCATCTCACTGGCCCTTTGTAGGCATCTTTATCATAAATACTCCAAATCTGAAAATTATTCGAAATTAGATTGATAAAGTATCTGAAGCAACTTTTAAAATGATTAAATGATAAAATGATCAATACATGATTATCTGTATCTGTTGAATACCTTTTGGCTGTTTTTGTGAAGAGTAAAAGCAGTATTCAAGAAATTTAAAATTTGCTGGGCATTGGTGAATTACACTTTTTTTTTGTTGTTGTTGGTTTTTTTGTTTTGTTTTGTTTTTCGAGACAGGGTTTCTCTGTGTAGCCCTGGCTGTCCTGGAACTCACTCTGTAGACCAGGCTGGCCTTGAACTCAGAAATCCACCTGCCTCTGCCTCCCAAGTGCTGGGATTAAAGTCGTGCGCCACCACCGCCCGGCGGTGACTTACACTTTTAATCCTAACAGAAGCAGGCAGATCTGAGTTGGAGGCCAAGATGGTCCAGAGAGGAAGTTCCAGGGTACAATATATTGGTTTCATTTTCTTTCCTTATAACTTACAGTTCTGGGGTTTTGTTTTTGTATGTGCTTATTTGCAATCCATATTCTTGGTAAAAGGTTGACAAATCTTTATCCTTTTTTTTTCCCTTAAAGACAAAATCTCATTCAGCCCAATGTAGCCTTAAACTTTGCCAAGGATGATAAAATCCTGCCTCTGCCCCTCTAGTGCTGAGATTACACAGGACCACACCACTACACCTAGCTCTTCTGACCATTTTTAAACATCAGGTTATTGGGCTGGCAAGTTAGCTCATCAGGTAAAGGTAAAAACACTTGGTATCAGGCCTGATAACCCAAATTTAGTCCTAGGAATCCATATGGTGGGAAGAGGCTGTCCTGACCTACCTACTACCTACCTACTACACACAACCCATTTGTAATTAGTCTATTACTTTATTCTGAATTTTACTGACATATTTTTAGACTTATGCACTTTAGCCAGACACATGGTTTACTTTTAAAAGAAATCATCTTTGCATGTCTTTTCATGGTCTGAGGATGAGAAAGAGGGTTGTTATTGTTTGGTGGTCAGTCCTGACTGAGGATTGAATACAGGTTTTACACACCTTAGGCAATGTTTTACCACCTCGCTATATCTTCAGCTCTTCATTTTTAGATCGGAACTGCTCTGAACTGTCAATCTTATTGCCTCAGCAGATATTCTCGTTATCCTATATTCTGCATTTCAGGATGCTTAGAGGCATCCTGACTGTACTCAATAGGTTAACAGTTAACAACCCAATCCCCTGTTAAGATTCCCAAAGGAAATCCATTGAGAATCAAAGGCATACACCTAGGAAGAACCGATCAAAGATTATCTGGAGTAACAAGGAAGTCTTTAAAAATGTTACAAAGTGAGGTTAAAAAGATTAGAGCATTTATCTGGCTAACAAAAGACCATCAGGTTCAGTCCAGAGGACAAGGAAAAAAAAGGAGTGCTGGGACTACTGGTATTTAACCCAGCTTGGGTTAAATTTATACTTTCTTCTCATGTTTTTTAAACATCTTACCACATGCCAGTAGTTTAACTTGTAACCCTTACCTAAACTAACAAATCTGTAATCTTTCAAAGAAACAGCAGACACAACAGGCAGATATAGCTACAGCAGCTAACATATTTTAACATATGGCTCTCAATTCCAAATTGCCAAAGAAAATTAGATCTTGACACCCAGTTAGCTAGCTACTCAAAGTTCTAATCAAGTCCAATAAAATAATCTTTTCTAATAGTCTAATAAATTGCTGTATCTCATAATATACTGTTAAGACCTAAAATATGTTAAGTACCTACAAGACATTAAATCAGCATTTGTTTAATACAAGTTTGGAATTGCTTTACTGAGTTGCTTGAAAACTGACAATTTATCAAGTCATTGTTCTGCCACATTAAAAGTATACTACAAAGGTCGCAATTTATAAGATCAAATGTCTTTATACAAATGTATATAAACCATGAAGGACTGCTCTATTCAGTACACTAAAACAGTATCAACTCTGGCATGGTGGTATGTGCTTTTTACCCCAGGACTGAAGTGGACCTGCTCCAAACCAGGTTGGACAATATAATGAGTTACAGAACAGCCAGAGATGCATAGAAAGACCCTATCACTAACAAACCTACTGTCATCCTAACATCTCTTATGTCTTCATGACATAATTCCTACTCATGCTATTTCTGGAATTTCTCAGTATATGGAAAATCTCAATACCTTGAAATTCTGACCACATCTTCTGAGACAAAAATATATCTTCCATCTTGAAAATAATCTCTTATATAAAGTGATTTTTTTTTTAACATAAGTCCTTTAAATTCAGAGCTTAATGGAACACTATTCTAGGTACAGATTCTCCCCTTATCAAAACACATAATCGGTCCGTTTAGTGTGACTGTTTACTAGCAAACCAACATAGCCCGTATCCATAGTAGCACACAGGCTTGCTGTGAGAATCAACAAGAATTAATCAAGTAGCATGGTAGTACATACCCATACTCTCAGAATTCAGGAACAAGGGGGAGGGAAAATATGGTAAATTAAGAGACCAATCTACTGTGGCATTTCAGACTAATCAAAGATACATAAGATCTGGCCTTAAAAACAAAGGAAAACAAAAATAGCAGGATTGTGGTAGCTCTCTGTGAATTCCAGGACATCCAGGGCTACATAAAGAAATAAATACATAAATCTTGTCTTAACTCCCTCCCTTCAGAAAAAAACCCAAAATAAAGGTGTAACAATATTTTTCTTTGTTAATAAACAACATCTGCCAGGCATGGTACAGAACACCTTTAATTCCAGCATTGAAAGGCTGATGAAGGTGGGTCTGAGTTTAGAGCAAACATGATCTACAACGAGACCCTCAACAAACATAAATTAGCAAACTGTCTTTATTTCTACTACTATTGACTACAAAAATATACTAAAACAAAAAGCAAATTGGTATATGTTAATAGCAAAATATGTAGAAACCAGTACTGTGGGTAACTAAGAGCTAGAGTCACACAACCAAGTCTGAATAACACTCTCATTTTTAAGTGGAGGCTACTACTAAGTCACAAGTCTTTAAAAGAATTAGCACACAGCACATCAGTGGTAATTTTGAGAGGTGTAAAAAGGCAGACCTATTTGCTTCTTGCCTTTTTGTATTGTATTCACTTGGGAGGTTTTAAAACATTCCAACCATTGTCCACCACAGAAGAAACCTAAGCACTGAACTCACTATAAACTACCAAAGGGACAGTTCAGTTTTAACTAATACTGCAAAGCAGAGTAATATGAGAGTCCATTTGGGAAACCCTTGAAGAGAGAAAAAAAAGGAAAAAGCAAGCTTATCTTTGCAGGATGGTATCTGTTTCTGTAGTCAAAAAAAAAAAAAAAAAAAAGGACAAAGTAGCAGCAAAGCTCTGACAGCGTACACTTAAAATACAGAGCTTCCATTTCTAATCTTGAGCTAACAATCTAATGTGCCTCAAAAGTACTTTTCACCAAGTATACAATCACTTTTAAAAAAAGTACAGCAAACAGAACAGATCGAGATGGTACACATATGTATTCATAGCACTCAGGAGACGGAAGCAGCAGGATTCAAGGCCAGCCTGACCTACAGAGTGAAATGCTGCCTGAAATCCCCCAAACAATGGGGCTGTGGAGATTGCTCAATGGTTAAGAGCACCCATACATAGCTCCAACTTCCTGTAACTCCAGCTCCAGGTGATCTGACACCCTCTTCCTGCCTCCAAGCACTGGCACTCACCTGTGTGCATACACACAACACTTAAAAAGGTTTTCCTTTCACTGTCGCTCTGTGGCAGAGTGCTTGTCTAGCACGCAGGATGTCATTAGTTGATCTCTAATATCAAAAACTAAATAAATGGGCTGGAGAGATTGGCTCAGCAGTTAAGAATATTGGCTGTTCTTCCAGAGGGACTGGGTTCAAGTCCCAGTAGCCACACAACAGCTAATAATTGTCCAAAATTCTAGTTCCAGGAGACCCAATGCCCTCTCCTGGCCTCCATGGGCAACTGCATGCATGTTGTAGAGAGACACATAAACAGACAAAACATGCATTCACATAAATTATTTTTTTTATTTTTTGGTTTTTCAAGACAGGGTTTCTCTGTGTAGCCCTGGCTGTCCTGGAACTCACTCTGTAGACCAGGCTGGCTTTGAACTCAGAAATCCAAGTGCTGGGATTAAAGGTGTGCACCACCACTGCCTGGCCACACAATTATTTTTAATGAAAATAAAAACAAGCTGGCGAAAAGGTTCAGTAGGTAATGTACATGCATACTAACAAGCAC
Source organism: Rhabdomys pumilio (assembly GCA_030674055.1). Taxonomy (NCBI): domain Eukaryota; kingdom Metazoa; phylum Chordata; class Mammalia; order Rodentia; family Muridae; genus Rhabdomys; species Rhabdomys pumilio. The sequence goes on from JANHMN010000021.1 coordinate 4,766,314, forward strand.
TAAAACCTGGGTTCAATTCCTAGTCAAAAGATGGGAAGAAAAAGGCACTCTTCAATGCTTTTAAAGGAGTTTGTTTCAAGAATTTTGTAATGCAAAAATAACAACTGTTTTTCATCCACACTACAAAACTAAATGCTGCCACTTTCTCAGGTATTCTCCATTAAGCCAGTCTCAGACCACTCAGATTCTTTCCAACAAAGGCTATTTCATCTCTAAAACTTCCTATGCTTATACTGTCTGTCAAATGACTTAGTCACAAGATATCTGAATACAGACAGTAGAAATTTAAAAACTGTACCACTGGACTGTGTTCTATTAAAAATGCAATCTTTCATATAGAAAGGCTCTAGCAGCATTACATTCTATATACAGGAAATCATTTTTTGCCCCTGAAACAGGGTTTCATTGTGTAGCCCTGGTTGTCCTGGGCTCTATAAGCCAAGCTGGCCTTGAACACAGATATTCACCTGCCTCTGCCTCCCAAGTGCTGGGATTAAAGGCACGCATTACCACTGCCTGGACAGAAAATAACTTTCTTAAAGCTTTTTAAATAAGGCCCTCAGAAATCCTAGGAGGTAAATCAGATGTGGTAGTGCACACTTGTACTTCCAGCAACTAGGTGGCAGTGACAGAAGCAGGGGGGTGTTCTGAATTCAAGGCCATCATGGTCTACACTATAGACTCTATAGTTTGTGGAGGCATCTAACTCAAAAACTGGAGAACAACGAAAACTGGAGGAGGGAATCTGATCCTACATGGCATCTCTAAGACAAAGGTTGAAAAAATGAGCTTGAGGCTGACTGAAGGTGCCCAAGAATAGCCCAGAGGGAAGAGTGCTTGTCTAGCATCCTCAAGACCCTAGGTTCCCAAGAGGATGGAAGGGAAAGTAAAAATGAGCACACTCCTAGGCTGAGACTTTCCATAGTAAAGTACTGGTAATAAAGAGAGGCCTCTTTCTCCTTTCAGTACTGTGGGGTAGACACCAGGACCTTGTGCATCCTCGGTAAATACTCTATTAATGGGCTATAATCCCACACACTCATACACAATAGACAAGTACTTATGTAGCTTAGGCAAACCTTTAACTTATGTAGCCGAAATCAGCTCTGGAACTCAGCCTCTAAGTGCTGAATAACACAAACCAGAATAACACAAACCAGTTAACCAATGGTGTTTTACTTCTCCCTAAAAGATCTGAAATTTCCTCCAGTAACAAAATAGCCATTCCTTGGTAAATGCTTTATTAACAAGTGTTTAAGTACTCTCAACTCCCAGGGTCCTAAAACTTCCCACCGTATAAGTATGATGGAGAACAAAAATTCAGAGACATGGGCTGCTGATTTTAGAACCAAAATGTCTCTCCAGACCTTTTCAAGCTGATATATCAGTATATCGGTATGAGGAGGGTTCCAGAGGAGCAGAATCTTATGTTTTCCTCCTTGAAGAAAAATTATTTAGGGACTCAGAAAAGACTGCCCTGTGGTCCGATACTAGGAATCGAATCTAGGGACTTTGGAGTGTCAGGCCATTGCTATGTTTTATCCCTCTTTCTGAGAATCAGGGTCTAGCTCAATTTCCCACTGACTGAATGACAACCTAGACTGAACTCACTCTATATATCCTGGTCACACTTTGTCCTTTGGATCCTGCAGCTTCCAACTTCTCCCAAAAGGCCAGGACTTATCAGGCCTTGCTAGGACACTTATAAAAACAAACCAAGGTCCCTCAACAGACCTCCAAGCAGGATTCCAAATCAGGGATGATGACGTCTGACTACTCTAATTTCTGAAACCCCGAAGTGGTGCCTCCACCCGCACACTTTGTCTGTTGCTAAGGGTGAACACTGAGCAAGCAGGGATCATTTCTCCCCACTGATATCAACTGCGCACTTTAGGAAGTAGGGATATAAAGAGGCGGAAGAACTCCAGCCCAGAAGCCCGGGTGCAGGGCCATTCTGATGGAAGAATCACTACTTGCAGGATGAGGGGAATACCGGGGTCTCGGAACCCCGCAACGAGGGTCGTGTTGACACCTTCTCGGTCGCGCCGCCGTTTGCTGACGGTACACGTGACACCCCGCGCGCGCACGCCTCCCGCCCCTAACTTCTCAGATCTGATAAATTGAGACAGAATACTTCCACATCCATGGGTTGTATGTTAGGGGTTGAAATCACGCAGTCTTAATGGCTCAATCCTCGAGATCCCAGTGAGAAGTGCAGCGGGCCTTGGGCTCCTGCAGCTCGCGCGCCATCACTGCTCCGAGAATAATACCAGGCCATAGGCCTGAGGCCTCGACGACGCGCGCAGCCAGGCAGGAAGCTGAGGCAGCGGAGGCAAGCGCTGTCGGCAGGGGGCGATCCGTGAGGCTCTCCTGGCTTCGTCGTCGTCAGAGCCTCGGCCGCCCCCAACTCTCGGCAGGGAAAAGGCCTGCGCAGACGCCGCACCGCCGTGAAAGAAGAGAAAGAGGCCAACAGACCTAACGGAGCTGCGAAGTAACCAGGCTGGAGTTAGTGGAGGACAAATTGCTGTTAGGATACTCACCCCTTCGGGCCCGGAGCTCCGTTGCCGCTCGGCACGCAAGGCGCGCCGCTCTCTTCCTCCATTTTGGGCTCTGTCGCCGCCACTTCGGCTGCCGCTTCGACCCCTGCCGCCATTTTCTCTGCGTCTGGGCTTTGTGTGAAGGAGCGGGCTCTGTCGAGCTGCGCCTGCGCGCTCACGTGACCCCGAACGACCAGTAACGCCTGCGTGTGCGGCGACCGGCTCCCGCTTCCTGCTCGTCTCGGGTCACGCCCCCTGAACATCAGGCCACGCCTCCTCGAGTGGCAGGTCTCGCCTCCCGATGCCGGCAGAGACAGTTGGATCGTGGGACAGGGGGAGAGATATGTATTGCTCTTACGAACTTATAATACGAGCGCACATACTAACCTATTCATTCTAGCTTACTTTATATTTTTCCTTGTTTTGTTTTACTCATTAACTTTTTTTTTTTTGAGGCAGGGTCTCAATATGTAGACCTCCAGCCTCTCCCTACCTACCAAGTGCAGGAATTAAAGGCATGCACTATACCTGGCTTTTTTTTTTTTTTAAACAACTTCATATATGTGTATCATGTACTTTGAGTTTGTCTGGGGTTTAGCTGCTGTTGTTGTTGAGTCAGAGTTTCTAGCCAATGCTGGCCTTGAATATTTGAGCTTTCCACCTATAACTCTTGAGTTCTCGAATGATAGGCTAGAGTGCTAGGAATTGAACCCAGTGACTTGAGCATGCTAGCAGTCTACCAGCTTCAACCGCTGACCCTATACTGTATTTTTATAATATTCACCTCCCATTACCGTTTTATTCCCCGTCCTCATTTCCACTGAACCTTCCCAACAAGTTCCCCCACGTGCTTCCTTGTCTTTGTTTTACGTCCTACTGAGTTGGGTTCGCTTGCAAGAACATAGATTAGGGGTTTACCAGGGCAATTAAATGGGTGGCTACAACACTGAAGAAAATGACACCTCTTTCCTCCAGCAACTACTGCCAATAGGTCTTCAGGGAGGGGTGAAGCCTCCCAAGGCCCCCCTACCCCAACATGATGGCATGCTAAGGGTTCTGTCTTGTGCAAGTAAACAACACCTGCTGTGTGACATGCTGTAACTGCATGTCAAGGAGATATCAGCTTAAATGGAGCTAGGCAGAAAGATAATGAGAACTATACTGGCAGAAATTATTTTTATTGGAAGGGGGAGAAAGAGAATGATTGAATTGAGGCTTTGAGCATGCCACGACTTGCATGTAGGAGGTGATTTTCTCTTTCCACCAGGTGGGTTCCAGTAATCAAATTTAGGTTGTCAAACTTGGCAGCAAATATCTTTACCCACTGAGACAGAGCCAACCCTGTATGCATAATTCTTGACAGGTTAACATCAAACTAAAACTCTCCATGCAATTCAAAGCATTAGAAGAGATATATAACAGAAACCTCCCTCCCACCCCCGTTTCCCTGCCTCCTCTTTTCCCCCTTTTTCCCTCCTTCCCTTTCTCCCTCCCTCCTTTTCTCTCTCTCCTTGATGGCACCTCCTAGGGTACCATTTCCAGTGGCCTTGCATTCCAAAGGTATGATGAGAAGTAGGTGCCAAGCTAGGTAGGCCAGAAGAGCAAAGATGCTTGTGTGTGTGCTTATGTAAGTTTCTTTTATGGATATCAGTTCCCTGGTCACCTAATGTCTGATGATCTCAGCTCTGTTCCTCAAGCAGATTGTTCCAGCCATAAAGTCTCCTATAGGCCAAACAGACTCCAGCCTCTGAGTCTTCACCTTCTAAAAAACTAGCTTCCCTCAAGCTTCCAGTCAGGGCAGCAAGATACTGTGCCACCATACCCTCATCCTGTGGATGAGACTATGTACCAGGCAAGAAATGGGTGCAGAAAACAATGGGAAAGACCAGACTGTATTGGATCCACTGGGATGATGAGACTACTGCTCTGAGGCTCAATTTGTTCATCTGGAAGTAGGGTTAATGAAAGACTCCTGCTGGACAGTAGTGCTACATGCCTTTACATGGGAGTCAGAGGAGGTGTATCTCTGTGAGTTTGAGGCCAGCCTAGCCTACACAGTGAGTTCAGGACAGCCAGGGCTACATAGAGAAATCCTGTCTCAAACAAACAAACAAACAAACAAACAAAAAAACAAAAAATAAAACAAAAGAACAAATTAAAAAAACCAAACCAATGAGTAAGTAAATAGATAGATAAATAAATAAATAAATAAATATGTACCCCCTGAAACCACCTTTCAGGTCTGCCCTGGGCATTAAATGCAGGAAAATGCCAAGAGCCCTGGACTGTTACATAACTCAGCATGCAACAAGAGTTCAAAAGTGAGCTGGCCAGGCATGGCGGCACATACCTGTACTCAGTACTCCCGAGGCAAGAATACTACCACAAGTTTGAGGACAACCTATTTATATTATTCCAGGGCCAAGTAAACAAAAGAGAATGAGGAGCAACAGATGCTGTTATTGCCAGAGCCACATGCTGCATCTTTCCTGAGTCTGTCAGGGGATAGGGCACAAAGCTTAATTAACACCAGGACATTCCCAGCTCCTAACGCTGTAGAACCTCAGATAAAGGTTTTCATATTCTGGACCTCTGTCTTCCCACCTTTAAAAATTGAGGTAATAACTCTTCTTTCCCCAGAAAAGAGGGGAGATATGAAACAAGCTCAGAATTGGGTCTCATCCATGATAATCTCATATAGGTATAGAGAATATTACCCTTAGTTATCAATGAGTATATGGGATCTGGCAAATTGGAAATATAAAGCATGTGAAAATTGTTCTTACCTTTTTCCTCTTGGAATGGAACCAGGACCTCCCACACGCTAAGCATATTTTGTACCATTGAGCTACATACATGCCCCATGTAAACTGTCAAGTATTTTTTATTATTTTTTGTTTTTGTTTGTTTTCTTATTGTTGTTACCACTGTTATCACTGTTGTTTGAGATAAAATATTTAAGCTGTTCTGGAACTCTCCATTATAGACCAGGCTAGCCTTAAACTCAAAGAGCTCCTACTGCCTCTGCCTCCTGGCTGGAACTACAGGTATATGTCAACACATGTGGTTTATCTTCCTGAGACATGCAGCCTGGGAAGTCTGAAACTTGATATGTATTTCAGGCTGCCCTCGAACTCACAAAGCCTACCTCTAAATCTGTGTGCTGGATTAAAGTTACATACCACCACAACAGGTCCTTTGTGATTTATTTTATGTGTATGGGTGTTTTGCCTGCTGTGTGTCTGCGCACCATGTGTATACCTGGTGTCACTGGAGACCAGTAGAGCATGTTGGATCCCCTGGAACTAGAGATACAGACGGCTGTGAGTCATCACATGGATCCTGAGAATTAAACCCAGGTCCTCTTCACTAAAGGAGCAGCCCAGTGCTCTTAACCACTGAGCCATCCTCTAGCTCACACTCCCTCTACTTGGTTTATTCTTTTTTTGTTTGTTTTTTGTTTTTCGAGACAGGGTTTCTCTGTGTAGTCCTGGCTGTCCTGGAACTCACTCTGTAGACCAGGCTGGCCTCGAACTCAGAAATCTGCCTGCCTCTGCCTCCCAAGTGCTGGGATTAAAGGCACGAGCCACCACTGCCCACAAGAAGGAAATCTTTACAAAATATTTTTAAAAGATCATTCACCATAAATCCTGCCCAGGCCAGTGGGAGGGGGGTTGTGCTCAATGGGTGAGAGCACTTGTGCAAACCTGATAGCCTGAGTTAGATCCCTGAAACCCACATGAAGGCAGAAGGAAAGATTCTGCTTTACTAAGAAGGTTTCTTCTGACTTCTCCCAGCAATGCCAATAATAAATAATTTAAAAATTATAACAAAAAAAAGATAAGCCCATTTCCTGTTCTTTGATTTTTTTCCCTCATGTATGTGTATATACATGCTTGTTTATACCTGTGCATGTGTGTAAAGAGGCCAGAGGCTGCATGCCTGTTTATACCTGTGCATGTGCGTGCAGAGGCCAGAGGCTAATGCTTCTGTCTTCACTCATCTTTTCCACCCTATACATTGAGGCAGTGTCTCAACTGTACTCAGAGCTTTGCCCATATGGTTAGTTTAGCTAGCCAGCTTGCTACTAGGATTTCCTAGAGGACAGAAACACAAATACTTCTAATCTATATAGGTTATAGAGATGGGAAGTCTTCATGCTTATGTAGCAAGCACTTTAACCACTGAGTCATCTCCCAAGGCCCTGCATTCTATTCTTTATGAAGACAACAACAACAACAACAAAAACAAAAACCCTCTGACTTTACTTTTTCTTTAGGCTTCCACGATGGTTAGCTTTAACTGTCAACTTGACAGAATCTAGAGTCCCCTGTGAGATGAGCCTCTCTGGGCATGACTGTGGGGATCATCTTGATTGTACTGATTGATATAGAAATACCTAACTTAATTGTGCTTTGATTTTCCCACCATGAGAGACTGTACCTGTAGCTGTGAGCTAAAACGAAATGCTTTCTCCCTTAAGTTACCTTTTTAAAAAAAATGTATTTTATGTGTATGAGTATTTTGCCTGCATATATGTATGTGCACCATATATGAGCAGTGTCTGTTGGAGCCAAAAGAAGGCACTGGATCCCCTGAACCTGGAGTTAGAGACAGTCACAAGCTGCCATAAGAGTACTAGGAATTAAAACCCAGTCCTTTCCAAGAGCAGTGTTCTTAACCACCGAGCCATCTCTGTACCTCCACTCAAGTTCCTTCGTCATAAAAATAAGAAAGAAAAGAAAACAGCTTCATATCAGATCCCACGCAACAAGCCAAGCATTTTATACTTTTTGCCCCCATAGAATCATTTACTTGGAGCAGTTTAGAAACATAACTAATGAGTCCATATTAGCCAGCAAGGGCTCCTTTTATTCATTCAGGGGTGGGTTTTTGAAATGCAGTGCAACTTTATAAGTTTATAAGTCAAGAGTGCCAGTAAAGCAAGCCAGCTAGGTGCAGAATAATGCAAGAAGCTTGCTGGAAGCTTTGAGTCCAACGGGCGCCCTTGACACCAGCAGCTAAGGCTGTTGTCCAAAAGTTGTCAAACAGACCTCAGAATGAGATAGGGTGCCTACTCCATCCAAAGCTCACATCTGTCCATCTGTGCTTGTCATATACAATAATGTGCAAAACAAAACCCTTGAAAATATGTTCACACAGGATCACAGAGCAGGCTCTGCTTGCTGTTGCTATTGGCCTGAGAAGCATCAGAGCTGTGCATGAAAAGTCAGGCAGCTTCCATCTTTCCAAATGCCAGTGCACTGCCATCTGACTCTGGTCTGTCCACTACCTCAGAGCCCTGCCAGCCAGGCCTTCACACAGCGGTCTCCTCTGCCACCTTTTTTAAGAGTCCCGTAGCCAGCAAGGAGTGGTGGGGGTCCTCGGAGCCATCTGCTTCACGAATCTTCAGGCGAACTTTCTGATTGGTCTTCCTCCATTCCGAGTACAGCTGGCAATGGTATCGGAAAGAGACCTGCGGGGGCAGTCCTGCAGTGGGTTGGAAGGTAGAGACAGGCCTCCACCCTGGGGAGGAAAGGGAGCCCTGGCATTTGTTATGGGTCAAACCTAGAAGCAGTGCCACCTCTGGGCATTTCTTGTATACTATGCATACACTCACCCATTTGGTTCTCTGAGGATACGCTGATAAACTTCAAGTCCTGTAAAAGTGGAGGACCACCACCTTGACCCCAGCAGGGATCATGGCTCTTCTAACAGTTGATGAAAATGGAGACTCACCAGTCTCTTGGGATTATTTAACCCCAACCAATCACATAACTGCCCAACCTGGAAGCAACCAAGGTGTCTCTTCATACGTAAGAGGATAAAAATGGTGGTGCATTTACAGGACTGGGAAGATGGCTCAATGGGTAAGAGAACTTGCTTGAGGACATAAGTTCAAAGCCCCAGCATCCATGTAAAAAGCTAAGCAAGACCCTGTACTATGCCTGTATCCCCAAAACTAGGGATGAGAGAGAGGGAGGTAGACAAGAGAATTGTAAGACTGGCTAGCTGTTAGCACACACATGTGTACATACACATATATTCCCCCTACACACACATGTACACACACACACACACACACACACACAAAAAAAATCTGTGATGATTTGCATATGCTCAGCCCAGAGAGAGGCACTATCAGAAGGTGTGGCCCTGTTGGAGTAGGTGTGTCACTGTGGGTGTGAGCTATAAGACCCCCCCCCCCACACTCTCTAGCTGCCTGCAACCAGTATTCTGCCAGCAGCCTTCAGATGAAGATGTAGAACTCCTCCTGCACCATGCCTGCCTGGATGCTACCACGCTCGTGCCTTGAGGACAACGAACTGAACCTCTGAACCTGTAAGCCAGCCTCAGTTAAATATTGTCCTTATAAGACTTGCCCTTGGTAACGGTGTCTATTCACAGCAATAAAACCCTAACTAAGACACCATCACTCACACATACAGACACACACACAACACTATTATATACCCAGTCATACACACACACACACACACACACACACACACACACACACACACACTAAAAGAAGTGAGAGCTGTTAAAAAGAGTCCAGCTGGTACTGTAGGAATGTAACCTCAATAGTTACTCAGAAAACTAAGACAGGACAATCACAAATCTAAGGTCTGCCAGGACTACAGAGTGAGTTCAAGGCCTGTCTGAGTAACTTAGTGACACGGTCTTAAAATAACAATATAGAAATGGGGCTGGGGATGAGTTCAATAGTGGCATGCTTGCTTAGTATATGAGAGCCAGGAATTCAATACTCAGTCTGGGACAACAACAAAAGTGGGCCATCAAGCCATAATCAGGCATGAAGAAAACTTAAATTCAAACAACTAAGCAAAAGAGGCCAACTTAAATAGGCTACATGCTGTCATGCTGTATGACTCCGAGTACATGACATTCCAGAAGAGGAAAAACTATGGCGACAATAAAAAGGTGGGTGGTCACCAGGGGTGTTGGAAGAGAGGGACAAACAGGTGGAGAACAGAGGAGTAATAGAAAAGAATGTACACTAGTACCACATAAACCAGATGTGGTGGTGTCTCAGCAGTTACAAGTAGAGGTACGAGAATCAGGAATTCAAGATCATTCTGGCCACACAGCAAGCATGAGGGGCTACATGAGACCCTGTCTCAAAAAGGGAAGTGGGCAAGGGCACTAAGGCAATTAGTGATAAAGCTCAGGTGATAAAGCGTCTGCCATGTGAGTGTGAGGACCTGAGTTCAGACACCCAAAGCTTGTAACAAAAAAAAAAAGCAAAAAGCTGTGCATTGTACAATGTATATGTAACACCAGTGCTGCGGGTCAGAGAGGCAGATTTCTAGAGATCCCTGATCAGCCAATCTAGACAAAACAGTAGGTTCCAGGTACAGCCAGAGACGCTGCCTCAAATAAAAAGTGGAATGTTGGCCAGATGGTTCAGTAAGTAAAGGCCAGCACGCCTGACAGCCATGAACTATAGAGTGTGGAAGGGGAGCGTCAAGTTCTGAAAGTTGTCATCTAACCGGTACACACAGAGAGAAAATAAATAGGTGTACTTGAGAAACACAGGCATACAGATCTCTCTGAGTTCTAGATTACAGCTCACAAAAAAATTTAAAAATTTTTTTTAAATGGATGGGCTGAAGAAATGGCTCAGAGGACAAGGGATACTTCAAGACCCAAGTTCAATCCCCAGAACCCTTATGGTAGAAGGAAAGAACAGACTTCTTAAAACTGCTCTAACCTCCACATACATGCCATGGCTCATACATATACACACATGCACACACAAAATACATTTATATAATATCAAACATACAGATAAGATGGACAGTGATTGAGGAAGACACCAATACTGGGCTCTCTCTGACTCCACATATGTGTGTGCATGTGCACATCTGCATCCATACACTTATAAACATATACAATGCTCTCTGAGTGCCAGGGACTAACTTCACGGTAAAGCATGGAGTTAAACCGATTAAATAAATGTAGTACATCCACACACTGAAAGGGTATTAGCAAAGGATAAACAAGCAGGTATAGTAAAGCAGTACATATGTTTTCATGCAGTTTATAAATGTGTCCCTTTATAAGTAATGCATCTTGAGAACCACATCACATCCTTGTTAGACAAACACTGGCAGCACCTAAGACACCTAAGCAAAACCCTGTAAGTATTCCAGCAACTGAGCTACATCCTGGCCAGATTTATTTATTTATCTATTCCTTTCTTTTTTCTTTCTGTGTCTTTCTTAACTCTTTATATTAACTTAATGTCTTCTTTCACAATTCCACATATGCATATATACGTTCTGATTACTCTCACCCCCACTCTCTCTCAACACCACCCCCACCCTCGTCAAACCCTTCCTCCCTACAAAGCCTTTCCCCGTGTTCATGTCTTTTATTTTACTCTGTGTGACCATGGATTCTTGTACACACCAGAACCTGGTGGGCCCAGCCGTGGATACACAACTGAAGACAAAGTCTCCCCTTCTCCAGAGTCTATCAGAAGCCAACAATTCAGCAGGGAGAGGTGAGGGCTCATAATTTTTTAGGTTTCTAAAAGTTTTACTACATCTATTTAGTTATTTCCATGGCAGCATATCTCACGGCACCCTCATGTTAGGACGGATGGCAACCTGGAATCAGCTCTCATCTTCCACCACATAGGTCCAGGGAGTCAAACTCAGCGCCAGCTACTTTGCTGCTGAGATGCGTCACCGACCCTCAGTTTCTCAATATGTATCTGTTCCACTTCACTCCAAATCTCTTCCTAGCTTCAGCCTTTTGCTGATCTGTCTTCCTTCTTCCCATCTGACCCATACATAGTGATTAGATGCCCTTGTGCACTTGGAGCAAAAGGCTCAGTGCTGGGGGCATCCCTGGACCTGCGTTACAGTGCCAACCCGGAACAACAGGAAGCTGAGGGAACCACTTTCAGCAGAAGCAGCACTCACACACAGCCTAGGGATCCCAGCTGAGCCCACCCACATGGGCTCTACCCACTCACCAGTGTCCAGAGCACATAGATGGTGAAGAGGGCGATGGTGAGGGCAATGAGCCCTACAGCCTCCAGCCGGCTATGCAGACGGAGGTGGTCCTGGGCCCCTCGCAGGCACAGCCAGCCTGAGATGGCGGCCAGTGGTGTGATGAACACGAAGCACACCATGTCACAGCACAGTGTCCGCTTCTCAGTGCGCGGCCCTGGGTCTTTTAGCCACTATAGAGGACAGATGATGGAGAGGGGTTATGTGGAGGGGTGCTGCAGAATGGACAGAGTTGTAAGCCTAGCCTCCATATTTCTATTAATAAAACTAAGTCAGCTGAGTACTTGCCCCCATTTTTCTGACGTGCAAATGGGGGCATCAGAATAAAAAAAGAGTTAATCCATTCAAAGAAATTTACATAGCTAGAGCAGACTGACTATTCCTACTCTAAAAATCTACAATCCAAAATGTTCCAAAAATCTGAAACTCTAAAACACAGCATAATGGGGAAAAGGGACCGGATAGCTGGGCCAGAAGTTAAGAGCACTTGCTACTTCCAAAGGACTAGAGTTCAGTTCCCATCATCCATGTTAAGGGTTCATAACCAACCACCTGAAACTCTAGCTCCAGGAGATCCCATGTCTTCTACTGGCCTCTCAGCACCTGCACCCAAGAAAACATACACACATATACCTAAACAGAAAATAAAAATAAATCCTTTGTTTCTTTCCTTCTGAGGATCTTTCTATGTGGTCCTGACTGTCCTAGAACTTGCTATGTAGAACAGGCAGGCCTTGAAGCTCACAGAGATCCTCCTGCCTCTGCCTCCCCAGTGCTGGGATTAAAGGTGTGCCATTGTGGTACAGAAGTAGAAATTTCCACACTGTGAAACTCTCTCTCTCTCTCTCTGTGTGTGTGTGTGTGTGTGTGTGTGTGTGTGTGTTTATATCATCATCATCATGAACACTATCACTGTCATGGGTAGTTAATTGTTTTCTCAGACAGTCTCATGCAACCCAAGTGGACCTTGAACTTCTGGCCCTTGTGCTTCCAAGTGCTGGAAGTATGGTACAATGACCAGCTCAAACTTATTTACAATATTATATCTAGGTATATAATTAAATGGTTCAGCACTTGCCAGGCATGAGTGAGGCCCTAAGTTCAATTACTAATATCACCCTAGAAAAGAAAGAAACAGAGGTGATAAAGATGTAATCCTGTAATCCCAATACCTGAGAGATGTATGGATAAGTATTATAAGTTCAAGGTCAGCCTCTGCAGGTATAAGGTTCTCCTAGACTATGTGAGAACCTTCCTCAACAGACAGAGTGGTGGTTTGAGTAAAGATGACCTACATATGCTCATATAGTTGAAAACTTAGTCCCCAGTTGATGGAACTATTAGGGAAGAATTAGGAGGTGTGGCCTAGTTGGAGGAGACATGTCACTCGGGGAAGGCTTTAAAGCTTTGAAACCACATCATTTCCACTTAGTTGTTCTCTTTCTCCTACTTACAGATAAAATATAAGCTCTCAAATACTAAACTATCGCCTGCCTGACTGCTGCCATGCTCACTGCCATGATGACCATAGACTCACCCTCTAAAACTGTAAGCTCCCAAGTGACCTATGTAGCCTTGACTGATCTAGGCAGCACTTCCTGGTCTCAGGACTGGACATTGTTCTACACAGTTTAATCCAGTGCTGTTCATGCTTATATGGCAAGCACTTTAACCACTAGCCATCTCAGTTTTTTTGTTCAAACAACTCAGATGTTTGTTCAAATATCCCCAAGAATAGTGTTACCCAACAGGTATCCTGAAGCCTCGATTAGCTTCAGATCTCAACTTGGGGATTCACTCTTAGCCAAAGTCTCTCCCTCACTTATGCAATCCCAGTCTTTGTGCATTAGTGTTCTGCCTCTATGTATATCTGTGGAAGGGTGCCAGATCCCCTGAAACTGAACTGACAAACAGATGTGAGCTGCCATTTGAGTGTCTAGAATTGAACCTGGGTCCTCTGGAAGAGTAGCCAATGGTCTTAACCACTGGGCCATCGCTCCAGTCCTGTGATGTTTAGTGTTAATAGTCAATTGACAGAATCTGGAGTCACAGGGGATCAGAGTCTCAAGGAAGAATTATCTCCATCAGGGTGGCCTGTGGACCTGCCTGTGAGGGATGTTCTTAATTATATTAACTGAGGTAAGAAGACTCTTACTGTGAATTGATGGGTGGCACCATCGCATAGGCTAGCCTGGACAGTAAAAGGAGAGCTATGAGCACTGGTGTTGCTCCCTCTCCACTTCTGGACTATAATACAACGTCATCAACCATCTTGTTTGAGACAGATGGTCCTACCACTAAGACTTTACTGAAGATATGGAGTGTGACCTGGAACCTGAGTCATAACAAAGTCTTTCCTGTTTAACTTGTTTTTGTCAGGGTATTTTAACACAACAAAAAGAACAGGAACTAAGACACCCTCATAATTATTCCTACCAACTAGCCTATCTGGAGATCATGTGGACATTATTAACTGTGGGTGTCTTGGTGACTGGAACCAGCACTTGACAAAACTGGGCACACCAGAGGTGCTCAAAGAAATGCTTGGTGATCTGAGCTTGGGAGCAACTACTGGTAACCCCAGCAACTAGAAAAGGCTGGAACAGGAGAATTCCAAGTTTCAGGTCAACTGGGCCTATAATAGGTAGGTAGGTAGGTAGGTAGGTAGGTAGGTAGGTAGGTAGGTAGGTGATAGATAGATAGACAGACAGACAGACAGACAGATAGCTGGTGAGATGACTCAGCAGGTAAAGGCACTTGCTAAGTACCAAGCCTGACAAGTTGAATTCAATTCCAGGTCCCACAGGAGATAACTAATTTCTGCATGCTGTCCTATAACAAACACTCATGACATGGCACATGTGTGTCACACACACAAGGGAGGGAGGGAGAGAGACACACACACATATACATATAATTTAATTTTTTAAAAAGTGTTTTAAGAAGAAACAATAGGATGGCATGGTGGAACATCTTTAATTCCAGTCCTCAGGAAGCAGAGGCAGGCAAATCTCTGTGAGCCCAGCCTGGTCTTCACAGGGATTTCTAGGCCAGTTCTACAGCTACTTAGAGAGACCCTGCCTCAAAAACTACCCCCAACAACTGTGTGGTAGCTGAAGCATGAGGCTCACAGATAGTTCAAAGCCAGCTTGTTCTGCATAGCAAGTTCCAAGCTAGCCAGGGCTACATGATGCAACCCTGTCATAGACAGACAGACAGATAGGTAGGTAGGTAGGTAGGTAGGTGGATGGATGGATGGATGGATGGATGGATGGATGGATGGATGGATGGATGGATGGACGGACAGACAGACAGACAGGTAGGTAGGTGGATGGATGGATGGATGGATGGATGGATGGATGGACGGACGGACAGACAGACAGACAGACGTAAACAAATAAAAACCTAGGTGGTGTACTTATTAATCCCAGGATCAGGATTTTAAAGCCAGTCTGTTATAAAGCAAGCTGTGGGCCACTTGAGAGCATGTCTCAAAAACATAAAACAAACAAACAAACAAAAAACCTAACAATGGTAGCCCTAGGGTTCAAGCCATGTGATCATGACAGTCAAAATCCAAAGTAGGAGGACCTCCTTAACCTATTCCAGACCTCCCTGAGATAAAACGACAACATACTGTACAAAAAATAAACAAACAAAACAGCCCAGCATGGTGGTACATGCTTATACTCATAACACTAAGGAAACAGAGACAGGAAGAAAGTAGCAAATTAAAGGCTAATATTAAAAGCGGGGAGCTGCTAGGACTGGGATTATGACTCATGTATAGAGCACTAGCCTAGCATACATGAAGCCCTGGGTTCCACTGCTAGTACTGCATAAACCTGAGGTGATCCAACATGCCTGTAATCCCAACACTTGCAAAGTGGAGGCTGGATGATCGGGACTTGGAAAATCATCTTCAGCTAAAAGCTACTTTGAGGACAGCCTAGATCATTTGAGAGTCTGTTTCAAAAACAAAGCAAAATAACAATCCCAGAGGAGAGGGGGTGGGGTATGGCAGGGAGGGGCTTGCAGACCTGCAGCCTCTGGCCACTTGGGTTCCCACATATCAGTCTCACAGCACTGGCAGGGACATAATCAGCTTTCCCAGCTGACCTGGGCAGCTGCTACATCTGTCCTCAAATTGCCCTTCCTTCTTCTGGATGTCCAGTCTCCCCCCAAGCAATATACCTCTGTGAGAGGTCGGGGCCGCTTTTCCACTGCAAACTCAGTGTGGCACAGCTCACAGTAGCTGGTGTTGGAGGAAGACAGCCATTTCTCCAGGCAGCTCTTGTGCACAGCTCCCAGTGTCCCAGTGCAGCCACATGGGGATAGCAAGTTCTCTCCATTTGCTCCCTCGTGGCAGATTCGGCAGAAGGGACAGTCACTGGAGGGACACAGAGATAAGACTTATGAATGATGGAAGATAAGGCTTCTTGTTTATACTGACATCAGCATTTGCTAGGTTACAAGCTGTCACGCCCAGGTTGCTGCTTGGTAAACCCCTGCTCATCCTTCAGCAGCCCAGCTCCAGATGTCCTCTTCTTCACATAACTTTTCAAACTCCCATTGGTAGGCCCATATGTTCCCTCCCCAGTACTACTGTGGGCTCTTTGTAGCCTAGAGTGAGCATCCTGTCCATCTATCTGCCTGCCTAATGCTCTCTTCTTTTGGTGAAATACTATCACAATATTCCTAAGTGATTATCAATTCTTGGTAGTCCTTCTGTGGTCCATTCTTGGTCCTTCTGATGTTTTATATTGTCAACTTGACAGGAGGTAGAATCACTTTGGAGACAAATCTATGGGCATGTCTGTGAGAGATTTTCTAAGTTAAGTTAAAGGAAGTGGGAAGACCCAGCCCAAACAGGGATGATACCATTCCATGGGCTGGGATCCTGGACAGAATAAAAAGGAAGAAGCAGAGATATAAGATGGCTCAGTAGATAAAGGTGCTTGCTGACAGGTTTGATGACCTGAGTTCAATTCCTAAAATCCTCATGGTGGAAAACTCTTCTGACCTCCAGACATATGCCATGACATATACATAGGAGGTGCACACACAAACATACATACTAATAATTTTTTCAAGGAAAAAGGAAATTGAACACAAGCATACTCTGATTCCTAAGCTTCCTAACTATGGGCACAATGAGACCAACCAACTTCCTAACTATGGGCACAATGAGACCAACCAACTCGTGCTTCTGCCACTGTGACTTCCCTGCCATGATGGACAGGAGCTTGGAACTATAATTCAGAATAAACCTTTCCTTTCTTCTTCTTTTTTTTTGGGGGGGGGTGGGGGTGTTGTTTTTTGTTTTTTGTTTTTTTGTTTTTTGTTTTTTGTTTTTTTGTTTTTTTTGTTTTTTGTTTTTTCGAGACAGGGTTTCTCTGTGTAGCCCTGGCTGTCCTGGAACTCACTCTGTAGACCAGGCTGTCCTGGAACTCTGAAGTCCACCTGCCTCTGCCTCCCAAGTGCTGGGATTAAAGGCGTGTGCCACCACCGCCCGGCAAACCCTTCCTTTCTTAAGTTGCTTTTGTCAGGTGTTTTGTCAAAGCAACAAGACAAATAACTAATACAGTCCTCAAGAATTATGGCACACACATGATCATATACACATACACTAACACACATCACATACAGGATTACAACATATACACTAACACACATCACACATGTACATGATTACATATACATATATACATTACAAACACAAGATTTTTTTTTTAAAAAGACATTATTGAAACTCCTGGCTCTATAAAGGTCACACTGTCTGAGAAACCTGTGCATGTAAGAAAATCATTCATTTGCTTTTCTATGCATGGCTGAGGAAGACAAAGGGTGGGATGGACCAACGGGCACAGAAAACATGCATACACAGCTGCTTTGGGGAGTCTCTAATCACAGTCCAGTTTCTGGGGAAGTCGCATTCTTCCTGGGGCAGCTCAGAAAGGAGGTGTGGCTTTAGTGGACCCATGGACTATCCAGTACATGAGTCATTGTTTTCTAAATATTTCTGTCCAGAAAGCATAGTTGTCAGGCGTAACTTTTCAAACACACACACACAAGGAGAGGAAGAAGGAGAAAGCACAAGCTTTTAATTCTCGATCAGGGTGTTTTCCACACCCCAGCTGTTTTCTCTGGCTTTCCTGATGTGTGGTTGAGGCCTGGCTACTTTTAAAAGAACTCAACAGGGGGCTTGGGGCTTAGGCTCAGTTGGTAGCATGCTTGCTTAGCAGTCAAAAAGCCTTGGGTTCCATCTCCACCACCACACCCACATATCCATGAAGCCAGTACTTTGGAGTTAGAAACAGGAAGATCAGGAGTTCAAGACTGGAGCTCAGCCTGAGCTTACATCTTTCCTTTTAGTCCAGTCTCTAAGATGCTGTACCAAAGGTTCACTGGTGAGACTGGTAAGACTGAGGAGCCCCTCAGCTGGTAAAGAGCTTGCCTGCAAGCATAAGAACTGGAGTTGGATCCTCAGGACCCACAAAATAACAGCTGGTTGTGGTGGCCCATGTGTAGCTTAAACTAGCAAAGTCATCAAGCTCTGAATTCAAGTGAGAGACTCAGGCTCAACATTCAAGTGTGTGTGTGTGTGTGTGTGTTGGGAAGAAACCAAGAAAGACCCTGATGTCAGCCTCTGACCTCCACAAACACACAAGCACACATGTACACACAACTGCACATGTATGTGTACTCATACATATACACTCTTGCACAAACTTGCAGTTATACACACACACACACACACACACACACACACACACACACAGAGAGAGAGAGAGAGAGAGAGAGAGAGAGAGAGAGAGAGAGAGAGATATCTCCACAGAAAAGGACTCCCCATCATTCCAGAAATCAACTCAGGAAAAGGAATCAGTGAGAATCTTAAGAGCCAAGTCTGCTTACTGGGAAGGCCTGGGAACTCAGGAACACTAATTCCAACAAAGGCAGGGAGGGCAAAAGTTAACAGTTTATTGAGCATTCCCCATATAATGCAGTACTTCTGGGACCATTTTGTTTTTGTTGTTTCATTTAACTAGTTTATCTTATAAGCGTGAGTGTATGTGTATGTGTGTATGTGTGTATGTGTGTGTATGTATGTATGTATGTATGAATGAGTGTATGTGTCATGACATATGGGTGGAGGTCAGACAGAGGACAAGTACCTTATTGAGGCAGGGTCAGTGTTCAGTACTGTATATGCCAGGCTTGCTCCTCTGAGCTTCTGAGTAGTTTCGCCTGTCCCCATCCCTACCTGTCTGTAGGAGTGTTAAAGGTTTGCAGGCTTGCGTACATGCATTCTGGGGGTTTGAATTTAAGTCTTTATACTTGTATAACAGGCCTTTTACCAACTGAACCATCTTTAAAGCATGCTTTTATTTATTTTACAACATGGTTTCCAGGGCTACATAGAGAAACCTTGTCTTGAAAAAGAAGAATAAAGAAAAAAAAAAAAAAAAAGACATTGTTTCATTATATAGCCTTGATTGTCCTGGAGCTCACTATGTAGATCAGGCTAGCCTCAAACTCATAGATATGCCAGCCTCTGACTTTCAAGAACTAGGATTAATGACATATGCCACCACACCTAGTTTCAATCTTGTTTGTTTGTTTGTTTTTAGGCAGGGTCTAAAAACCCACAGGTTGGCCTCTAACTTGCTACCATAGCTGAGGACAATCTTGGATTTCTGGCCCTCCTGTACCTATCTCTCCAGTACTGGCATGCCAGGCATCTGCCACCATGACTAATACTTTGTTTTTATATGTATTTAAAGATAGAATCTCACTATGTAGCTCTGGCTGGCCTGGAACTTGTTATATAGACCAAGCTAACCTTGAACTTACAAAAATCCACCTGCCTCTGCCTCTTGAGTTATGTCCAACACCATGCTCCTTTATCTTGCTTTTTGATACAGGGACTCCTTGGAATTCACTGTATAACCCAGGCTGAACTTGGGGTTCACTGTGCTGCACAAGCCAAACTCAACTGATGTTCTTCTCCCCTTGGTTCCGGCCTGTGGCTACAGGCTGAATTCCAAGTGCAACACTGGGCTTCATTCATCTCATTCTCACAAAGCTTGGAAGAAAGTGCCTACTTGCTTCCATTTTATAGGTGTTGAAAAGTCCAAGAAAGCTAGACAATGTGGCTCACATCTGTAATCCTAGTAGTAGAAGGCAGAGGTGGGAGGTTCAGGACTTTAAGGCCTATGACCCAAGCTACATAACAAGCTTAGGGTCAGAATAGGTTACATGGAATAATATCTTGAGAAATTAAAAAAAAAAAGAAGGAAGGAAGGAAGGAAGGAAGGAAGGAAGGAAGGAAGGAAGGAAGGATGAAAAGGAAGTGTGAGGGCAGAGAGAAAAGAGAAGGCAAGGAAAAGGGAAGAAATGAAAGCCTGGAAAAGTTATAACTTCTGTGCGTGTGCGTGTGCGTGTGCGTGTGCGTGTGCGTGTGTGTGTGTGCGTGTTTGTCACACATTGAGTTATAGGTGCGTGTGCCTGTGAGCAAGCATGTGAAGGCCAGAGCAGGTATCTTCCTAGGATTTCTCATTGAACTAGAAGTCTGCATTTCCAGCTAGGCTCACATGCTAGCCAACAAGCTCTTAGGATCGCCCATGTCTCCTGCCCACCTTGCTGTGGTTGGGTCTCTCTCCACCTTTATGTGGGTTCCTAGGGTTGAACTCAGGCTGCCAGGCACCCAGCCAGTTTATTACACACGGAGACATCTCACCAGCCCAGCACTTTCAGCTTCTGATCCTTTCAGCTTACAGTGCTTGCTCCTAATTAACCTTCACTATGGACAGGTGCAGCACATCCCCACATTCTGAGGACTGGAACAATCTGACTAGAGAGACGTTTCAATTTGTTCCAGGTCACTTGAGGAGAGAAAGGCATCCATACGAGTTTCATCCTAGGTGCTGTCCCCAGCAGTCCTCACTCTCTGCATTGCTTCTCCAAAGCCCAAGGTCACTGGTGTTGTTCATCCCTAACCTCTGGGCATGACAGCCATCGTAGTCATCATCTTCATCAGAGTAGTCGGAATTATTTGCTAGTAACCTTCAAGACCCAGCCTGATGACTACTGGCCTTCCCTCCTAGGAGGAGGAGGTGATAAGGTCACTGAATCCTCCCCTGTGACCCAGACACTAACTCCTGCATCTCTTCTTGCTAAATATACTCCATTATTTCTCAGTTACACATCATCTTTTATGGTCTAGGAGATGCTAGACTATATACAGTACATGGGAGCTTCATGAAAGGGGACTCCAGGTATGATGCTATAGGAAAGTCTTCATCAATGCTGGGTAAGATTTTCTGGTGATTCAGCAATTCTGGGTATGATGGTTTGTATATGCTTGGCCAAGGGAGTGGCACTATTAGGAAATATGGCCTTTGGGGAGTAGGTATGACCTTCTTGGAATAGGTGTGTCACTGTGCAGGTGGGTTTTAAGGTCCCGAAAAACCACCATCCTAGTGGGCTGGAGACCTTCAGAACTGCTGCCTTCAGAACAAGAGGTGGAACTCTTCACCTCCTCCAGCCCCATGTCTGCCTAGACATTGCTATACTCCTGCCTTGATGACACTGGACTGAACCTATGAACCTGTAAGCCAGTCCCAATTAAATGCTGTCCTTTATAAGAGTTGCCTTGGGCAGGGCAGTGGTGGCACATGCCTTTAATCCCAGCACTTAGGAGGCAGAGGCAGAGGCAGGTGGATTTCTCTGTAGGCCAGCCTGGTCTACAGAGTGAGAGTTCCAGCACAGCCAGGCTTACACAGAGAAACCCTGTCTCGAAAAACCCCCCCCAAAAAAAAAAAAAAAAAGAGAGTTGCTTCGGTCATGGTGTCTTTTCACAGCAGTAACACCCTAACTAAGACACTGGGGTACCCATGCTCCTTTAAGTAACCACACACTCACCCTCTATAAGTAAGCCCTGTAAACTCACTGGTCCCCACAGCCAGACTTTGGTGGAACTGTACTTTTGTCTCTCATTGGGCCTGTGGTGGTTTTAAAGAAAATAGTCCCCACAGGCCCACAGGGAGTGACACTATTAGGTAATGTGGCCTTGGAGTAGGTGTGTGTATGTAAAGGCCAGAAGTCAGCATCAGGTGTTATTCCTCAGAGGATGTCCACCATGTTTTTCAAGAAAAAGTCTCTAATTGGCCTAAGACTCACTAATTAAGGTAGCTTGGCTCACCAGAGAGCTCCAGAGATCTGCTTGTCTCTGCCTCCCTAGGACTGGGATTACAATCACAGGCCACAGTGCTCAGTTTTTTACATAGATTCTAGGGATAGACCTCAGGTCTTCAAGCTTGCACAGCAAGCATTTTATCGACTAGGCCATCTCTCTAGCTCCCTTGATAGACAAACACCCCAAATACTTGGGGTGTACGTGTATATGCACTGATGTACACACACACACACACACACACACACACACACACACACACACATTTATTTGTCTCTGTGAGGAGGGAGTACCCAAGGAGACCAGAAGAGGGTATTGGATTCCCTAGACACAGAGTTACAGACAGTTATGAACTGCCCATTGTTGGTGCTTGGAACTGAACTCCTGTTTCTAGAAGAGCAGCAGCAGCAGGTCCTTTGACCAACGAGCCATCTCTCCAACATCAGTGTCTGGCTTTTGTTCTCTGGCATATTAATCCCTCTGCCTCTCTCAGTGACTGGACTCCTGGCCTCAGACTAGTAGAATATCATTCAACCCAAAGAGAAATGGGGACAAAAGCCTGGCTACTGGTCACTACTCACCTCGGTGTATCCAAAGCCCGGATGACAGTTGAAAGCAGCCGGCCATCCCTTGAAGTCACTTGTGCAACATACTGAGGTGGCCCAAGCCCTGTGGCCTCCACAACCTTGGAAAAG
This sequence comes from Rhabdomys pumilio, assembly GCA_030674055.1. NCBI lineage: Eukaryota > Metazoa > Chordata > Mammalia > Rodentia > Muridae > Rhabdomys > Rhabdomys pumilio. Next base: position 4,788,785 of record JANHMN010000021.1, read on the forward strand.
GCAGGGCTGCTGGAGCAGTCACATAGGGAGCCAGGGAGGTGGCAACAGTCACCTGTCGTCATGGCCACAGGGAGCCTCCTGTCCTCAGGGCTTGAGGCCCATGGTCCCAGGAGCCTGGGGGGAGGGAGGCAGAGAGATCAAAGGCAAAATTAGTGAGTCACAATAACAGTTTTGTCTCTTCATATTTTTAGGTATATATGAGTGTGTGTCCATGTGCTTGCAAATATATGTGAGTGCAAGTGAACATGAGCAAAGGTACATGAGTAGAGATTAGAGGCAGAATACCCCATCTTCCACCTTGCTTGAGACAGTTTCTTCTTTTATGCTGTGTACACCAGGCCTACTCACCCCAGCGTCCAGCGATTCTCCTGTCCCTTCCTCCCATTCCACAGTATGAGGACTAGGATTATATATAAGGTTTATTGTGCCTGACTTAACATGGGTTCTGGGGATGTAAACTGAAGTCCTCACATTTCTGCAGCTAGCATCTAGCCAGAGTGGTGTCCCCAGCCTGAGTCCCTCTGTCAATCTCACTCTGTTTTACCTTATGTTTATGTATATGGGTATGCTGCTACAGGTCTGTCTGTGAACTATTGCCTGGTGCCTGAAGAGACCTTCTGGAACTGGAGTAGGCATGGTTGCTTGCCACCATGTGATTGCTGGGAATTGAACCCAGGTCCTAAGGAAGAGCAACCAGTGTTCTTAACCTCCAAGCCTTTGCCACAGCCCCTGATCTCACTCTGTAGTGCAGGCTAGCCTGGAACTTGAGATCTAAGCCTTCTGAATGCCAGATTATAGATCGTGCCTGGCTCTTGAGTCCTGTCTTGTCAGAGATTGTGAAGATTGTTTACTTGTCAAACTGACACAATCAAGAATCAGCTGGGAAGGGACTCTCAATGAGGAATTGTCTAGACTAGGTTGGGATGTAACCACATGTCCTTGAGAGACATTTTTTTCCTTTTTAAATTATGCTTGTTTTGTGTGTATATGTTATGTATGTGGACATGTATGTTCCACAACATGCATGTGTAAGTCTGAAGAAAGCTTGCAGAACTCAGTTCTCTTCTTCCACAATATGGTGGATCTCAGACCAAGGTTGATGACAAGTGCTTTTACCTGCTGAAACAGCTGGAGTCTCTCCTACCTAGGGATTTTCTTAGTTGTTTTCTTGAGGTGGTAAGGCCCATCCTGAATGTAGGTGAGCTACACACTGGACTGAACTGAAAAGGACAGAGTGAGTTGAGCACTAGCCTACATGCATTCACTGTTCTCTGTTCCTGATTATAGGTGTGATCCGATGAATGCCCTCCAGCTCTTCTTACTTCCCAGAAGTGATAGCCTGGAGCTGTGAGCTAAAATAAATCCTTTCTTTTCCTCTATATATGCCAGGGAGTAGCACTGTTAGAAGGTGTGGCCCTGTTGGTTAGAATAGGTGTGGCTTTGTTGGAGTAGGTTTGTCACAGTGGGTGTGGGCTTTAAGACCCTTGTCCTAACTGCTTGAAAGTCAGTATTCTGCTAGTAGCCTTCAGATGCAGATGTAGAACTCTTAGCATCTCCAGCACCATGTCTGCCTCGATGCTGCCATGCTCCCACCTTGATGGTAATGGACTGAACCTCAGAATCTGTAAGCCAGCCCCAATTAAGACTTGCCTTGGTCATGGTATCTGTTCACAGCAGTAAAACCCTAAGACATCCTCTAAGTTGCTTTTGTCATGGTATTTTATCAGTATGACAGAAGTGACACTAAAATGGGACTCTAAGACTATGGACAAAGACTTGCCTCTTTGAATCTCTGCATTTGTAAAATGTAGGTGAGAACTCTACGAGCTGATGTGCACAGCTTAGGCTAGGCTTAGAGGACAGTTGGGGCTTGTGTTAGATTTTCTCTCATTCTTTTAGGAAAAAAACAGGCATGGCCCCACTTCCAAATCCTACAAATCAGTCTCCAAATCACATTTTCACATAGACAGGAGATAATGAACATTGACTGAAAGTGACTGCATACTTCTGTGCCAGGCACTATGCTCAGTTTTTTACACAGCCAGAATCACCCTGTTCTAGCTACGACCAGATCCTTGAAACTGAGCTCAAAACATATTAATCTATCTTTAGTGAAAGTAGAATGCATCTAGAGAGGCTGTGAGCATGAGTCAGAAGTAGAGTACCTACCTAGAATCCAGTGAGGGCCTGAGACATACATATAAAGCACTGCCCTATCAGTGAGAGTATGGGACTCTGGGTTCAATTCCCAACACACACACACACACACACACACACACACACACACACACACACACA
>JANHMN010000021.1:4791092-4803626 GCA_030674055.1 Rhabdomys pumilio
CACACACACACACACACACACACACACACACACACACACACACACACGGAGAGGGGGGGAGGGAAGAAGGGAACTAGATAGAAACTTAATGTTTTGCACCAGAATGGTGAGTCACTCAGGTCCCTTGTGACTCATGGCCTCTATCCAACTGTGTACTCTGGGAGACCTCAGTTCATCAAGGAAATGATACTTTTGTGTCCCCAGAAGACCAGCTGCTCTGTCCTCGGTTCCCAAGGAGAAGCTAGAGAAGATGATGAACACCTTAGGTAGCCATTCTGAAGTCTTCTCTGGGTATCTTTGGTGGGATTCTGCCCTCAGCCTCAGGTTCTAATCAGCAAAAAGGCACCCCTAGGAAGACTAGTCCTCTTCTCCAGAGTAGTGTGACTAGGATTCTGGCTTCTCAATTGGTGTAAATGACTTCTATGAATGTTTTCTCCTTTCTAGTAGTAAGGGTTGAACTTAGAGACCTGCCTTATTAGGCAGGCATGCTATCACTAAGCTATACTCCCAGCTCTTCCTCCACCACCACCACATACACATTTTAAAACTTTTTCTTTTTGATTTTAAGTTTTTTATTAATTTTATATTACACTCATTTATGGAGGAGGGAATGGATGAGGTAGAGAGTGTATATGAAGGTCAGTCCCCCCTACTGAGTAGGTTTTGGAGGCTCACATTCAGGTCATCAGGCTTGATGGCCTACAAACTATCTCACTGGCCCATAATGTTTCCATTTTAGACAGAGTATCACCAAGGTACTGATATCAAACTGACATGGTCTGAAACTTGTTCTGTAGCCTAGGCAGACCTTGAAAGACTCTCCTGCCTCAGCTCTTCAAATAGCTGAGGTCATAGGAATGTGCCATTAGGCATGACTCTTCTAAAAAAATCCATGAAAGTAACAGAAGGCTCCTTAGGTATCAATCCAGAGTTAAAGCTCACTGGTTTCAATTTGTCCAACACCCAGGACTCTTATCTCTAAGAGTTAAATCCAGAGCCCACAGCAACCCAAATAGTATTGTAAGTTCCAACTGATAAGGCCAGCCTGATCCCAAGTCAACTCTAACCAGCACTGCTTGTGAAAATCCAAAGACCCAAAGACATGGAAAATAAATTATTAACTGACTTTTTGCACCCAGACAGTCTGCTGACAAATCAGCTCTTCTCTGAAGAGCTCAGCTAAAAACTAAATACAACCTGCTAGGACTCCACAGCTGAGCCAGGGGCCAGATAAGCAAGAATCAACCAAAGTCAGACACAGCCCGGAGGAAGGCTGCGAGCCAGAGATAATAGCACAGGGCATGGCCAGGCCGGCTTTGCTGTGGACACCCATGCTCCTTCAACCAGCATGTACAACTTCGAGGTCAGTGGGGAAGCACTGGCTCCTCCAAGAGAACGCAGAAAAAAGTCCACCTCAACCTCTGATGATCTGTCTTAGATTTTTTTTCTTTACTGTCCTTTCTCCCTGCACCCTCTTTTTTCTTTTCTCTTCTCTTCTCTTCTCTTCTCTTCTTTTCTTTTCTTTTCTTTTCTTTTTAAAGACAAGATTTCTAGGCTGGCCTCGAACTCCGTATATAACCAAAGATAACCTATAACTATCATTTTTTAAATGTTTTTAAATTTAATTATTTGTATTTTATTTTATGTGCATGGGCATTTTGCCTACAGGTATATCTATGCACTACGTGCATGTCTGGTGCCTATGAAGCAAGAAGAGGACATTGGATCCCCTGGAACTGGAGTTGCAGGTGGTTGTGACCACCATGTGGATGCTGGGAATTAAATCCAGGGCAGTGCTCTTACCCCTGAGCCATTTCTGTAGTCCCAACCTTGAAGTCCTGATCTTTGCACCTTCATCTTGCAAACACTGTCACTTTGGGAATACCATGTTGGTGTATGTAGTTCTAGGGACAGAACCCAGGGCTTTGTGCACGCTAGGTGAACACTCTACCAACTGAACTACATCCCCAGTGCCCACTCACTTCATTCTCTGCCTCTCTGCCTCTGCCTGCCTCCCTCCCTCCCTCCCTCCCCCTCCTCCTCCTTCTTCTCCCCCCCTCCCTCCCTCCCTCCCTCGATCTTGCTCTCTTTTCTTGGTGACAGGGTCTCACTATACAGCTCAGGCTGGAACTCCCGATCCTCCTACCTCTGTCTTCCAGATACTAGAAGATGAGAGACCTCAGTATTTATACAAACAAGTGTTCATTACAAGAATCATCACAACTCCTTACTTGACCTACTATTGAGAGGGAAATCCACCAATATTAGTAAATCTGCTCACATCAGTCCTAAATTGTAACATAGTAACAGCAACGCTGGGCAGAGTAGCACAAGCCGCACTCTGGAGGATCAACAATTCAAGTTTATTTTGGCTACAGAGAGCTGAAGGCCAGGTGGGGCTACAAGAGACCTTGCCTCAAAAAACCAAAACAAACATCAGCCAGTAAAATGGCTCAGCAGGTAAAGGCGTTGATGACCTGAGTTCTAGTCCCAGAACCACATGGTGGAAAGAGAGAACATACACACAAACACACACTATAATAAGTTTAAAAAACCAATTAACAGGAGCACAATGTATTAAACACTGTATCCCAAGGCTGGGTGACGGCTCAGTTGGTAGAATACATGCAGAGAGCACCGGGTTGCTCCCCATGACGTTATAAAACTGTGTATGGGGGTACATATTCGTCACCCAGCACTCAGGCAAGAGGATCAGAACAAGGTCATCCTCAGCTATATATTGAGTTTGAGAACAGCCTGGGCTACATGAGACCCTGCCTCAAAAATAAACAATGCACACAAAATATTAGATTATCAAGCTATCTGCCCGCCAAGCTCAAACTTCAAGGAATTGGTGTCTCCTTCACACCTTTACATCCTTAGAGCACCTCTCAGACCACTCTGGCTAAAATGACACCAGGTACCCACACAATTCACTCATGGCATGGGGTCCTCTCTGAAATGTTTTGTTAATAGGCCTGTCATGTGCATTTCATGCTCTTCAGTGAATTCTGGAAAAGAGGGACCTTGTTGGACATTTTTTCCTGCTGTCCCCAGCACCTAGCCCTAGATCTGGCACAGTGACTGCACGTAGTATTGCTGAATTCATTTCTTCCAACTCTGTAACTGATTGGGAGACACGAGCCTCAGAGGTCTCCCTGCCAGTCTCTATGCTGAGAAACAGTTCTAGGGCTACTGGGATGGATTCATCAGGTCTTCACAACAAAACTATGACATAAGTCCAGTAGTTAGCCTAGCTGGTTGAGGAGGCCAAAGTTCAGAAAGGTCACACAGGATTTAAACTATATAGTGAGTCAAGAGACATTAGGGGTTTTGTTGTTGTTTTGTTTAATTTTTTTATTAATTTTATTATGTTTTATTAATTTTATTTTACATGTATGAGTGCTCTGCCTGCATGCACGGATGTCCAGTGGGTACCTGAAGAGACCAGAAGAGGGGAATTGCATCCCCTAGACCGGGAGTTACAGATGGCTGTGAGCCACCATGAAAGCTCTGGGAACTGATCCCAGGTCCTCTGCAAGAGCAGCAAGAATTCTTTTTTTTTGCTGTTGTTTTGTTTTGTTTTTGTTTTTTTCGAGACAGGGTTTCTCTGTATAGCCCTGGCTGTCCTGGAACTCACTCTGTAGACCAGGCTGGCCTCCGAACTCAGAAATCCGCCTGCCTCTGCCTCCCAAGTGCTAGGATTAAAGGCGTGCACCACCGCGGCCCGGCTAAGAATTCTCAACCAACTCCAGCTCCTAGTGTCTGTTCCTTTGTCTGCCTATGTGCTTCACTGCATAATCCATACTGGCCTTGAATTCTCAGTGATTCTCCTGCCTCAGCCTCCTGTGTACCAAGATTGCAGGAAGCGGGGATGTAGCATCACACTCAGATTCTTTTTTTTTTTTTTTTAATTAATATATTTAGGGTTTTTTTTTTTTTTGAAGAAATAAGCCAATAAGAAACAGGAGTAAGGTAAGTGTGTGGGCACCTTACCAGTAGCTTCATCACTGAAGAAAGTGTTTCTCCCTCCCTCAGCAACCATAAACTGCTATAGATTCTCAGGAAAAGGAAACAAGCTTCATCAGTAACACCTGCCCTCAAATATGTTAAGTAAGAACTCTGTTACTGAGCTACATTCCAGCCTTTCTTTTTCACCTAGACTCGTATAGACTTTATAGCTATGTGATTCCGGTTGTAATGTAACCTGCAGCAGCCATCCTGCCTTGTTTGCCTCATTCTCCTGAGAGCTTGGACTGACTACAGGTATGTGCCACCAGGCCCAGCTTCCAGAGCTAGCTAGTTATTTGGGTAAAGGTGCATGCCGTCACCATGTCTGATGAGCTGAGTTGAATCCCCAGAAGCCAATCGGTAGGAAGAGAGAACTGACTCCTCAAGCTGTCTTCTGACCTCTGCACATGCTATAGTGGATGAGGACTCACAACTCACACACAAATGGATAAATGTCAAAAACACAGTCATGGGCTAGAGAAATGGGTTAGCACTTAGGACTATTTACTGCCCTTGCAGAGGACCCAGGTTTGGTTCCCAGCCCCCATGCGGGGCTTGCAACCACCTGTTACTCCAGTTCCAGGGGACCCAGCACCCTTTTCTGGTCTCTGAGGGCTCTTACATAATAAACATAAATTCACAGAGGCACTCATACATTAAAAAAAAAAAAATGACATGGTGGCACACAGGTTTTGTCCCAGCACTTGGAAGGCAGAGGCAATCAGATCTCGCCAGGCCTTGAAGTCTTCCTGTCTCACCCTCCAAAGAAGCTGACCTAACAGGCCTGTACCACCGTGCTCCATGACCTAGGCACTTTATCCTGGCTCTGCCGCTGATACTGTGCCTGGTTCAAGTTAATTTGCTTTTCTGGGCCTCATCTGTCTCTTTCTTACTTTAGGGGGTGGAGGTGGGGGTTTGGCAGTACTGTGATAAAATCAGGGCGTAGTGCATGCTAGGCAAGTACTGAGCTACATCCCGAGTCCAGAAACTAAATTCTAATCCCAGAAGTTCTACTTCATATTTTCTGTGTGGCCTTGGGCAACAGCTTTAACTTCCCTGAACTTCAATTTGCTCATTTAGATGAAAGGAATTAGTTTTAGTACTTCTACCTAGTATGTTTCCCACTAACCACATAAATTCTGACTACAGAGTTTTTTAAAAGTGTTTTCAATTTTATTTATTTTGTATTTGTGCACATGTATGTGGGTGTACTCATGCAAGGGTGTGCCTAACAGAATTCAAAAGGCAACTTTCTGTTGTCAGTTTTTCCTTCATCATATGAGACCTCAGGACTGAACTCGGACAAGCACCTTGACCAGCTGAGCCATCTTGGCAGTCCCTGACTACTGTTTGAAAAACAACATTTTCAGTACAGTGCACTCTGAGTAGCTTTTTGTGAAGCGCAAAACTCTTTATAATGTTAATAATCATCCAGACAGAACTGTTATGAAGAGGGTTTCAGAGTGACAGTAGCCACTTATCGACCACCAGGCGCTTTTCTCATCAGCCATCTCCTAAAGCAGGTTGGCTCCGAGATGACCCACTTTTCATAGATGGGGAAACCGAGGCTTACAGAGGTTTCTACTGCGTGGCGAGGCCCGGAGACCTCTCACCAACCTCGAAATAATAACTGAGGTGCCTGCGTCCAGAGCAGGGCTAAGGCCAAGGGTGCAGCCCCTGTCTGTCCCGCCCGAGTACTCAGCCGGGGCCTCGAACCCGGGACCTGGGAGACCTGCCTACATACTCAGGCCAGACCCGCTCGCTGTTCCGTGCCTACCTGTTCCGCGGCCGGGCCGGGCGGCCGCGCAGGCCCCTCGGTTCTCCCTGGCCCGGGTCCCGGCCCGGCCCGGCCCGTCAGCAAACGCTTGCTCCGGCTCCGGCGGGCACCTGCGTCCGGGCACCGCCCGCCGAGCCGACAGCACGGCGAACCAATGACGACTGCCTCTGAGCATCATCTACCAATCAGCGTACATGTCCCGCCCAAGGAGGTGGGGCCTTCAAAATACGGGACGTCCTGGGCGGTCCAGGCTCCGCGGTGCCGCAGCTTCTGGTTCCGCCCCTGCCGCGTTTTGGCTCCACCCCCAAAATGGGCCCCGCCTCATCCCGGTTCCTCCCCCATCCCAAGCTCTGGCGGTAGACTTGCTGCCAGAGCCTACTGCAGAACAAAGGCGCGCTTAAGTAAACAACTTGACACTTGCCAAGTAACTTCTTTGCGCTCCTCTTCCCCCCCCCCCTTTTTTTTTTAAATGGAAGACAGTTTTAATCTAGATCAGCCTAACCTCGAACTCACTTTGTAGGCAAGGATAACCTTGAACCTCTCTGATCCTCTGGCCTCCACCCAGTGTTATCCGGAGCTAGAACGGAATCAAGGTTTTCTTGCGTGCTAGGCACAAATAGTACGAACAGAGATACATTTTTATCACAGTTACCAATCCTATGGTGAGGAGAAAGGATATGATCACATTTTGCAAAAGAAAATTAGCCCAATAAGGGTTAGCGTTCTGTGGAGAAAACTAAAGCCATCATCATTTATTCATCAGTCATCGGAGCAAGAGATACATTCAAAAAATGGAGCAACAGATGGTAGAAAGAGCTCTTGAGATGGCTCAGTGGGCAAGAGCTTTTGCCTGGCAAACATGAAGATCTGAGTTAAAATTCCCAGCATCCACGTAATAGAGCTGAATGTGACCTCAAATTCCTGTCCCCTCAGTGCTGTAGATGGTGTAGACAGTAAGGCGGCTGGGGTTTACTGACTGCCAGTCTAGTACTCTAGTCCTTGTTTCAGTGAGAGACCTTGCTCTAATACAACACTTAGGAGTACTTGCCCAGCATACACAAAGCCCTGGGCTTGGTGGTACATGCCTATAATCCCAGCACTCGGGAGGTTCAAGGTCATCCGCAACTACACAGGAAGTGAGCCCAACCATATCAAGGAAAACAGATCAAAGTTCTGTATTAAAAAAAAAAAAAATAGCTGGGCAGTGGTGGCTCACGCCTTTAATCCCAGCACTTGGGAGGCAGAGGCAGGTGGATTTCTGAGTTCGAGGCCAGCCTGGTCTACAGAGTGAGTTCCAGGACAGCCAGGGCTACACAGAGAAACCCTGTCTCGAAAAACCAAAAATAATAATAATAATAATAAAAAATAAAAAAAATAACAATAATAGTAAAAATAAATAAATAAATAAATAAATAAATAAATAAATAAATAAATAAAAAGCATTATTGTGGTCCAAATATGTGCAAGACCCTGGTGACACATTAACAAATATAAATCTTGTGAGACAAACACCGTTTTCAATCATTGTGTTTGTTAGAGACAGGGTCTTACTATGTAGCCCCTGTCCTTCCTCACCCTCACAAGCGTAAGATTATAGGCATATGCCACTACAATCCCACTGTATCAGTGTGAAGTGTTCCTATCACAGTGCCTGTGATGGAGCCAGAAGCCTGATGATGAGGTAGGTACTTCACCACTGAGGTAGGCCTTAGGCTTCATTTGTTGGTGGTGGTGGTTGTGGTGATGAGGATTTGGTTTGGTTTGGTTTTTTGATAGAGGGTTTCATAAAGCCTGGTGTGGCTTTGAAGTGTATATACAGCCAAGGACGACCTTGAACTCCTGCTTCCAAGTTCTAAATGTGGGCATGGTTGGCATGAGTCGGCATGCCTAACTTTTGTAAACATTTTTTTAAAACTGCCAACAGAATATGAACATATCAGAAACAATGTAGAGTCACTTTTGTCCAGTTCCAACAGCAATAGTAAAAAGAAGTTTAAAAAGTTAGGTGTGGGGCTGGTGAGACGGCTCAGCAGTTAAGAGCACTGACTGCCCTCCTGGAGGTCATGAGTTCAAATCCCAGCAACCAATGCTGGCTCACACCCATCTGTAATGAGATCTGATGCACTCTTATGGGGTGTCTGAAGACAGCTACAGTGTACTTACATATAATAAAAAAAAAAAAATAAAAACCTAAAAGAAAAGCTAGGTGTGGTGGCACAGGCCTTTAATCCCAGCCCCAGTCTTCAGAGATAGAAACAGGCAACTCTGTGAAGTGTAGATTCTGTGAAGTAGGCCAGCCTACTTTACACAGCCATAGTGAGACCTCGTGTCAGCAGAAAAAAAAAAAAAAACAAAACATAAACCCCAGAAATTATAAAAGAGAATATTTCACTCACCCATGCCTCATAACTATCATAACAAAAATTATTATAGAGGACACTGAAACTCTACAAAAATGTTTATTCAAGGACGTTTGCTGAACAATGTTTGCACTGTCTCAGACTGATACTCTTGTTGTTCACTGTCTCCAAGGATAAGTGATTCAAAATCACTTATGTAATCCTCCTTTTGCCCTTACAGTATTCCCCTTGCCTATGCCTCTCTGAATACGCACTTGTTCTGCAATGGTACACATATTGCCATCTTGGAACTATCCATTATCTGTCTTTCTTTATTCTTGTTTTGTTGTTCTTATCTGTTTGTTCTGAAACAGGATCTCATGTATCCCAGGCTGGCCTCCAATTTGCTGAGTAGCCAAAGTGTGTGGCTCTTGCCTTTATCTCCTGTGGGCTGGGATGGCTCTGCATCACCACTCTGGATGGAACCCCTGGCTTTAAGCATGCTATGCAAGCACTCTACCAACTGAGCAATAGCCCCAGCCCCAACTTTAGTTTTTGAAATAGGATTTTACTATGTAATTCAAGCTATTCTTGAGTCATGGCAATCTTCCTGCCTCAGCCTCCCACATACTAGGAATGTAGTTGTATGCTACCATGCCCAGCCATTTTCTGAGTATGAGCACATTGTTCCATATAACCAGAGGACAACCTTCAAGATCAGAAATTTAACATCAACCCTATATTACCAAATAATTCTCAAAGCCTTTTTAAAGTTTCAATGGTATCTTTTAAAGGTAGGGCTAGGTGATAAAGTTCAGGGCCTAGAATCACCCAAGTGAGGGGCTAAGGTCCTAGCTCAACAGTAGAGGCCCTCCCTAACATGAGCAAGGCACTGGGTTCATCCCTAGCACCCAGGAGTGGGGTTGGGAACAGTTCCTCAATTATGCCTTGTCTTCGTGACCTTGATACTTTTCAGAATGACAGGCTAAATATTATGTAGACTAGCTCTTCATGTGAAAACATCTACATTTCTTCCTCACATTGTTCTTCTGTAGAAAGTACAAAAACAACGTTGTGTTCTCAGGATGCATATAAGTAGTGCTGATAACCTCCGCTACTGATTATGCTGAGTTGAAATGTTGCCTTCCTGTTTCTCTAGTGTGAGTTAGTGTGCCATACTGTCAATAAGTGACTTATGAGAAAATATTTTGGAATTAAATATTGTTTGTCAACAAATGTTTGCAAGCTATTTGATATCTTTTGATGATTATTGTCTGATTTGATTATCACTGTTGTTTCTGGGCATGTAGGTCAGTAAACTCACCACCTTCCTTTCTCCACTTTGCAAAAAAAAAATTAAGAAACAGAAATTGGGATAGTAGCACCAATCTGCTTATAGTTTGGGGATGAAGATATAGCTTACTTGGTAGCGTTTTTCGCAGAGCCCAGGGGTCCATTATACAACAAGGCATAGTGTCCCGTGTCTGTATTCCATTATTCAGAAAGTGGAAACCAAAGGATCAAGAGTTCAATGTCATCCTTAACTAGATACAAGTTCAAGTTCAGCCTAGACTAACAACCTAGTCTTTAAAAATATTTTTCTTTTACACTTTGGCCAAATTGAGAAGAGGACTGCTTTCTATAGTTAGTATAGCTCTTTACAATCATGGAAAGCTGTGAGCTAAAGGCTAGAACAGATATAAATTTAGCTGTGACATAGGCTAAGGAGTCTTTTGCTGGACAAAGAAGATCTGGGCCAAAGATAAGATGCATTGTTTCATTGTCTCTTCTACCACAGAGACTGTTTTCATTTTTTAAGATTTATTTTTTTATTTTATGAGTGTTTTGCCTGTATACCAGGTAAATGCAGTTCATGCAGAATCCAGAAGAAGGCATTAGATCCCTGGAACTGGAGTCACAAATGGTTGTGAAGTGCCCCTTTGGGTTCTGGGAATCTAACCTATGTCCTCTACAAGAGCAGACAGAGCTCTTAACTGCTGAGCCACCACTCCAGACACACAGAGACAATTTTTTATACAAGGCTAGAGGAAAATCTGATCTTAAGGACTTCATCCCTTTGTTTTAAAAAAAATCACTTTCTTATTAGTTTTGTATATGTGTGTGCTTTCCCCACACAAGTGCCTGTCATGGTACTCAAGTGGACATCACAAGACAACTTGCAGGAATCAGTCCTCTCCTTCCACTATGTGAGTCCCTATGTTCACATAGTTTAGTTTAATCACTATGTGATTAAATTCACATTGTCAGGCCTGGCAGCAAGTACCTTTACCCACTGAGATGTTTTGCTGGCCTAACCACACTTGTCTTATTTTATTTTTATTCTACACTGCCCTTCAACCAGCTACCTAACTGTGGATGGCCATGAACTGCTGATTCTCCTGTTTCCACCTCAAGAGTGCTGAGATGACAGGCCTACCCACCATGAGTGGTTTGTGTGATGCTGAGAATGAATCCAGGGTCCTTGTACTATCTGAGCACTCAGCCAACTGAACCACATTCCCATTTTGTTTGCTTATTTGTTCATTATTGTTGTTGTTGTTATTGGTGTAGTGTATATGTGTCTGTATGAGACAGACAGAGGCAGATAGACAGAGACAGAGAAATGGACAGACACAGAGCGAACAGACATTTTTACCCTCCAAGGGGCCTCATCTACCTCCAGTTTTAGACACACAAAATGGTTTGTGTGTTTTGTTTACTTGTTTATGGAAGGATATAAGATCTCTGCCTATTTCTATTTCTAGCCTGGTAGAGTTCCTTGCTCTTACGTCTATTCCTTTGATCAGTATAGTAGGAGGCTTTTTAAAAAAAGATTTATTTATTTATTATATATGAGTACAATGTTGCTGTCTTCAGACACACCAGAAGAGGGCATTACATTACACAGAAGATCCCATTGTAGATGGTTGTGAGCCACCATGTGGTTGCTGGGAATTGAACTCAGGACCTCTGGAAGAGCAGCCAGTGTTCTTAACCCTGAGCCAGAGCCATCTCTCCAGCCCAGTAGGAGGCTTTTATATCTTTTTTTTTTTTTTTTTTTGAAGTTTAGCTTCAAGTTTCCATTACTTCATGCTCATTAAACATATTCATTTTGAAAACAGGTGTAATGGTACATGCCCTTAATCTATAAAAGTGTAGAGAGGCAGAGACAGATTGATCTCTGTAAGTTCAAGGCCAGACTGGTCTATATAGTGAGTTCCAGATCAGCTAGGGCTACATAGAAAGATCCTGACTCACGAGAGAGAGAGAGAGAGAGAGAGAGAGAGAGAGAGAGAGAGAGAGATGTTCAGTTGGTAGAGTGCGTGCCTAGCACACACCAAGCCCTGGGGTCTATATTTAGCAGTATATAAAACTGGGCCTTATAGTGCACCCCAATATTCCTAGCAGTTGGACAGTGGATGCAGGAAGATAGAAACTTCAAGGTCATCCTTGGGTACGCAATAAAAGCCAGTCCAGGCTATATGAGACCCTGTCTCAAACAAAGAAAAAATAAAGAAAAGGAAAAAATAAAAAATAACCCTGAGTCCATCACTACCACCACATAAACTGGATGTGGCAGTCCATGCCTGTCATCCCAGCACTCCAGAAATAGAGAAGGATTGTGAGCTCAAGGCAATCTTGACTTAGTGAGCTGAAGGAAAAGGCACAGTTCCTCTCTGTAAGTCATTTGTCCTGTCTTGTCAAGGCTGTATGGTGAATCCTACTGGAAGATAGTTTCTGATTCTATCTTGTCTATTTACCAGCCCAGCAATATATTTCAGGATGGCTTGTAACCCCTACCTCTGGCCAGGATCCAGCAAATGATATCTAGAAATTATCTGGGGGGATGGAGAATGAGACTAGAGAATTATATATATAACTCTAGTCTTAGGGGACCTAGCTTCATCTCCTGGCCTCTGTGGAGCCCAGGCATGTATGTGGTGCACAGACATACATGTTGGCAAAACACTGACACACATATAGTAAAAAATAAATTTAAATTTGAAATCTCAGCTTAGGGGATAGCTTAGTGGGTAAGAATACTTGCTACACAGGCCTGAGAATGTGAGTTCACATTCTCAGCACACATGTAAAGACGTAGCAGTGTCTGTCTGTAACCTTAGCACTGTAAGGAGGTAGATAGTGGAGGACCGCTCACATTTCCTGGCTCCCGGTTTTGTTCTAGGTTCAGAGAGACTCTGCCTCTCTCTGAAGGAGCGTAATATAATGGAGCAGGATAGCCAGAGTTGTTCCCTAAAATGCTCCGGTGAACACTAGGGGGCACATCAGCATCCAAAAATCCACAAATACCACACACACAGACAGACACATGCTCACTCACTCACTCTCACACACACAGAGACACATGCTCACTCACTCACACACACAGACACATGCTCACTCACT
>JANHMN010000021.1:4811275-4872017 GCA_030674055.1 Rhabdomys pumilio
TAGATAGATAGATAGATAGATAGATAGATAGATAGATAGATAGATAGCTAGATAGATACATACATACATACATACATACATACATAGAAACATAGATACATAGATAATTTTTTTAAAGTATAGAGGCTCATTAATTCTCCATTATGGTGACTGAGAGGTCTAGGAGCAAGGTGCAACATCTGGTGAAGACCGTCTTACAACTCGGTAATGTGGCAGAAGGAACTGCAGGGTGAGACACTAAGTGTGCCAGCTTATGAAGCCGCAATGCTATCATGCATACTCTGGTGACATCATTTGTTTCTAGTTAACTCAGAAAGGTCATACTTTCCAATACCACTAACATAGCGTTTCAGGTGTGGGTCAGCGTTTTGAGGACATCCACTGAGGTTTCCAGGGTCTACTGTTCCAAGACAGAGAACTGCACCTAGGACATATGGTTAGAAATAGAAAGTCTGGGGCTGGATGATGGGTTAGTGGTTAAGAGCACTTTCTGTGTAAACAAGAAGACCAGAATTTGAGTCCCATCATCCATGTAACAATCCATGTCGGCCTGCTCGAATCTGTGATCCCAGCAGTGATGATGTAGGGAGAGGGGGGATTTCTTGGGCTTGCTGGTTACCAGTCTAGTAGAAAAAAAAATACACATTCCAGATTCTGGGAGAAATCGTACCTCAAATAGAGGAAGACACTGCTACCTATATCTGGTACTCCTATAGGTATGGTGCATCTATACACACATACATACACCATCTACACACTACAAACTCAACATATACATATATAAAGACAAAAAGAGGAAGTAAGTTTATAAAGAAAAGGAAAGCTGGGCAGTGGTGGCGCACGCCTTTAATCCCAGCACTTGGGAGGCAGAGGCAGGCTGATTTCTGAGTTCGAGGCCAGCCTGGTCTACAGAGTGAGTTCCAGGACAGCCAGGGCTATACAGAGAAACCCTGTCTTGAAAAACAAAACAAAACAAACAAACAAACAAACAAACAAGGAAAGGAAGGTGGAGATGGTTCCGTGATTAATAGCACTGGTTGCTCTATTAGAGGACTCAGGTTCAATTCCCAGCACTCACATGGCAGCTTACAACCATTTGTAATTCCAGTAGACAATGTTCTTCTGACCTCTGTGGAAACTACATGCATGTAGTACACAGACATACATGCAGTCAAAACATGTATACATGTAATGTTCCAAAAAAAAAAAGAAAGAAAGAAAGAAAGAAAGAAAGAAAGAAAGAAAGAGAGAGAGAAAGAAAGAAAGAAAAAGCAAAGCTGGGCATAGTGGCACATGCCTTTAATTCCAGCACTCAGGAGGCAGAGGCAGGCAGATCTCTGAGTTCAAGGGCTGCCTGGACAAAAAAAGCAAGTCCAGGACAGCCAGAGCTCTGTGAGCTGAAAGGAAAATATGTACTCAGAAGTGCTACGCCACCAGGCTCATGATTCTTTAAGGTCATTAGCATTGTTCCTACTTCCCCACGTTTTTATATCGTGGGCTTTCTCTTTTTCCTGTGTAGTTCTGTTTGTCCTGCAACTTGCTATGTAGACCAGACTGGCCTCAAACTCACAGATACTCCTGCCTCCCAAGTTCATGGGCTTTCTTGAGCATGTTCTGTTTGTTGCATGTGGGCAAGGGTTTCCAATGCTTTTGTTTGTTTCTTTTTGTCTTTCATGTGTTGATCTTGATTCTGTTTTCTCCAGTCCCTTGCTAAGGGGGCTTAGTGGGCTAAGTCATAAATCCAACAATTCTATAATAATCCAGGCTCTAGTCTAGTCCCTACCTGGACACAGCAGCTAAAAGCTTGACCAAACAACAAATGAGTTACTTATATACTTTATTTACTTATTGCTATGAGAGACAACGCTGGTGTAGGTGAATGCAGGCATGTGCACCCTACAAGAGCTTACAGCATCCTTAGCTGTAGGCTTTTGACTAGGCTTACAGTACTAAATGTGAACTCTCCTCTGTGGAATGGGCTTTAGTTTTAATCAGAAAGGAACTGCTACTCAGTAAAGTCATGCCACTATTGCACCAGCAGTCATATCTTGGCGAACATGTTAGGACTGTAGCATGCAGGGTCTACAAGCAGAGCTATCAGTGACAGTTTTCCTCTAGCAGCCTACATAGCTTCTGGCACTATGAAAGCTAGGCAGGAAGCTTCCAGCTCAGTTCTAGCTTGATTGTTTCCACTTCTTACAACCAAAGTATATGATGTGTTGTTGCATGTACTTTGCATGTGAGTGCATGTCTACTTAAGTGTGTACACTCTATGTGGATACATTTGTGTGTGCACATTACATGTGGCTGTATGTGTGCATATTTGTGTGTACATTCCATGTGGGCTTATGTGTGCACATGTGTGCAGATACAGTCTTTCCTAAGGGTGGAGGTCAGAGGACAACTTTGTAGAGTCCTCATCTTCCACATGGTTTGAGATCTTCCCCCTCTCCCCCCAAGACAGGGTTTCTCTGTGTAGCCCTGGCTCTCCTAGAACTCACTCTGTAGACCAGGCTGGTCACAAACTCAGAAATCTGCCTGCCTCTGTCTCCCAAGTGCTGGGATTAAAGGCGTGCGCCACCACTGCCGGGTGAGATAGGGTCTTTCTTGTTTCACTCCTGCAGAAGCTGGCTATGAGCTTCTGAATACCCTGTCTCTGCCTCTCATTTCCCCGAAGGATTGCTGGGATTACAGGTGTTTGCATTAGTGGGTCCAGTTTTGAGTGAGTAGTGAATTCTGGGATCTATACTCATGCAGTACTTTTACCCAGAGCCATTGGCCCAGCCCAATGATTTTATATATATATATATAATTTTTAATATTTAGCATCATGTAGGAATCAGAGGACAATTGATCCTTCCATTATGTCAACCCCATTGGCAGTTCTTGTGAACTGAGTCTTAGACCTGTGCCACTTCCTGCTTATGTCTGCTTGACAGTCCACCTCCCATCAGCAGCTTTGACCTAGGCTGACTTCTGGTTTGTGACACGCCCTGAAGATCCACTCTAACTTCTTTGGGGTCTTTAGTTTTTCCTTTAAATTTTCTTAGACAGGATCTCATATAGTTAAAGCTAGCCTTGAACTCCTGATCTCCTGTTACTATCTCTAAAGTATAAGATAACAAGTGTGAGCCACTGTGCCCAGCTTGGATCAGAGATGTATCTGGGATTGACACCCCCGACCCCCAACACAAGGATGCTACATTCACTCCAGAGTCAGGAGGCAGAGCACCCCCAGGTTCTCTTCATCCAGAGACTAGGGCTTCTAGAACAGCTGGCTGTACCTGGAGTGTAAGATTTCCTTCAGGGATAGGGAAGCACACATCTTGTTACTGTCAGCTTTCGGCACAGGGGCAAGGCAGATGGGTTCTGGGAAGAGCCAGTGAAAATCAAGAGGCACTCACCTTGTAGTCCTGGCATCCTCCACTGTCCTCATCAAGTGGCAGTCTTGAGTAAAGACAGCCATGGTAGGGCTGACATCACCCACTGTTACCAAACAAGCCTTCTTGCCAGGACCCCAGATGAGGAGGCTGTTGTTGGCAGCAGGTGGAAACGGCTAGCCATGGATATGCTCATGCTTCCCCTTCACACCAGGGGCACCCTCAGGTCTGGCAATCCTAGATACAAGCTATTTGGGGAAGGCAGGTACAGCTTCTCCCTAAACCATTCCAAGTGAAGGCTGCCACTTCAGGCCACCATCATTTCCTTCCTCCATACTACAGGAGCCACTTGCATAGGACTCACCCTCCCCTCCTTGGGGCCCAGGATCCTCATCTAACAGCCTATTGTGCAAGACCAGTATGCCTACCCACTGCCTTCCGCAGGTACTAGACTAACCTACTACTGGGCACAAGTAAAAGGGCCCTGGTTCAGGTGCATCACTTGATGGAAAGAAAGAAGACAGAGGCTTGAGTGGTGGGTTTCTGTACAGAAGTGGCTTATACATTTTAGTAACGGGCAACAGTGCAAGGGCTACAGGGAGAATAAGAGTTCGAGAGCTGGGGTTTGGCGTAAATTTTACAAAGTGTATAAAGAATCTGTGTTTCTCTACAATAACAAAAACCAAAGGCTACAAGAGCAGTTGTATATACAAAACATGAAGATATTGCTTCACTTGCAGACAGGTTCCTGACCAGACAAGGAGACGAGACAGAGAAGTGGGTTCGGGCAGAGGAGAGCGCTGCGTGCAGAGGAGGAGGGAGATGGGGCAAGGGTGTCTTCTCCCAGCATAAATCTACAGGCAGGAGCAGGAGTGCGCAGGCCTGGGAATGCTGGAGGCCGTGCTGGCGCTGGCTATGGTGGTATAGGCAGGAGGCAGAGACCAGAATGTCCACCTGCTCAGCCCCTGATGCCTGGCTCTTCGGGTATCAGCTCATAGAGGGTTTGGGGTGGAGATGCAGGGCCAGCTGGGTCAACTGGCCAGAGAGGGAAGGAGGTGATCGCTCCCTGGAGTCTGACATGGAAAACAGGAGAAGCCAGCTCCTTCCACTCATCTTCCTCACCTCTGGCTGGCCCTGTCCATCTTACCAACCTCCCTACCCTGTCAAGATGCCCACAATATCCAAGAGCAGGTACTTAAGCAAGGGGCTTCTAGCTTCTCTCGAGCAGGCTGGACAGGAGAGGCCACTGGACTCCTGCTCTTCCTGGGCCATCGGGCTGGCAGGCGGAGCTCACTTGGAGGGTGGGAGCAGCCTGTCCTAGAGGGACAAGGGAGGGGCCGGGAGGACACTGGTGAGGGGCTGGCCAAGGACCGAGGACGTGCACGCACGCTGGGTGGAGGCGCAGGGCAGTCACAGGTTCTGGCAGCACTGCAGCTTATTGGGTTTCTGTCCATCGGTGGTGGGCGGCACACTGATGTCTACCACATTGTTGCCAGGGGACTCATCATGGGCTGCACGGTCAGCGATTTGCTTCTGTGACACAATACGGTAGATTTCTGCAACAGAGAGGTTTTAGTGAGCAAGCTGTGGACTCTAGTGAAGGCAATTTACCTTTCTTCAGGATACAGGCTAGATGATTCCTAATTTTCAGCTTGACAGAACCTAGAATCACCTGGGAGAAGGGCCTCTGTGCATGCCCATAGGGGAGGATCTTGATGACATTAATTGACATGGGCAGAGCCATTCCCTACAGGGAATGCTGGACTGTACAATGGAGAAAGGGAGCTAAGCAGTAGCTTGCATGTATCCCCAGTCTCCTGACTGTGATGATGTGACCAGCTGCTTCAAGTACCTTGAGCTGTCAGCCAAAATAAATGCTGAATTTGCCCTTTTATTTTTAAAAGATTTTATTTATTCATTTTATGTATATGAGTACACTGTAGCTGTCATCAGATATGCCAGATGAGGGCATTAGATCCCATTACAGATGGTTGTGAAGCCACCATGTGGTTGCTGGGAATTAAACTCAGGACCTCTGGAAGAGCAGTCAGTGCTCTTAACCACTGAGCCATCTCTCCAGCCTGAATTTGTCCTTTTTTTAAAAGAGTATTTTATCACACCAATAGGAAACAAAGACAATTCCCCACCAAGCTGTAAGGAGCCCCTACTACATCATGGTAAAACACAATTCAGGGCTAGGCTCCTGGAGGTTCCCAGGCACAGGCAAGTGGGCAGAGGCAGGAGCAGGGCACAGAATTGGTCCTACCTAGCCCAGGCTGCTTGTTCCTTCTTTCCTCTGCAGCCTCAGAAGGGCCCATATCACGGGGACTTAGGTGCGGACCTCTGTGCCCACATGCCAGCAAGGGCTAGATACATCCTGACTCTGTGGGGCAGGAAGGTCTGTACTGGGTCCTACACATAAAGCACCATCCTTAGATCCACCCAGACCCTGGACCGACCTGTGAGGATGTTCTTGAATGCTTCCTCTACATTGGTGGAATCCAGGGCTGAGGTCTCAATGAAAGACAAGTTGTTCTTTTCTGGAAAAGAGAAAATTCTCTCTTGATGAGAGGAGAGTGTCTGGCTCCCACACCCCTCTCACGATACTCCTCTCAGTATAACCCTCTCCAGGATCATACCTGCCACCTGCCACCTCAGGATCTGCTGCTGCCAGTGGGTGGAACCGAGAGGCTGACTGCTCAGGACAAGAACCTGAACACAAGCACTATGACTGGAGGAGGTGGGTGCCTGACTTCTAGATGTTTCTCTGAACCTGTCAGTCTAGTTCTCAGAGCACAGTCCTACCACTTACTGGCATGTCTGCCACAAGCTCACCTGCAAAGGCACGGGCCTCGTCAGTGGGCACAGCCCGAAGGTGGCGCAGGTCACTCTTGTTTCCCACCAGCATGATGACAATGTTGCTATCTGCATGATCCCGTAGCTCCTTCAGCCAGCGCTCCACATTCTCATATGTCAAGTGCTTGGCAATGTCATATACCAGCAGTGCACCCACTGCACCACGATAGTACCTGCAGAGTAGGTGCAGACATGAACCTTAGACAGGAGGGCGGTGGCAGCCTCATGGGAACCCCAGAGGATGGCCCAAGCACGGGGCCCAGACAAAGGGCAGCCATCCTATCTTTGAAGGAAGCCCTTCAGGAATGGGAGAGACTGAGGAGGGAATCTGGGGCTCAGGAATAGAAGACACCCAAAGGCCATCAACAGAAGGAGAAGATACAGCAGCTGTGTAGGGAGAAGGCTGTGTATGGAGAAGCGCCAATGTCCACTGTGCAAACAGGCCTATACCACAGGTGGGACCATTTCCATCCTCTGCGGATGAAGGACTCATGATAAGGCCATGGTGAAGAAAATACAAAGCACAGGAAATGAGGTGAGGAGATAGCCAGGGGGCTCAGGGATGCAGAAAGAGGCAGGCTGGGTGGGTCTTAGCAACTGGAAGGCAAAATGTATGCTAAGACTGGGAGACGATGCCAGGAACAGGAAAGCAGGTAGGCTGCCTGGGTAAGGTTGGGTGAAAATGGAAGGCCTAAGCTACATCTTCACTGTTCACCTAGTAATAACTTCATGGCCAGGTTCTGCGACAGGCTGGGTGCTGGTCTGCCTCTGGGTCCCCCAGCTCTTGGGTACCCTCCTACTTCCTGATTCCAGGCCTCCTGTGCTCTAGCTCAGCCACTACACACCCTTCCAAGCCCCCATGTCCCATGCCCACACACCCCTGCTATCTCCAGGTCTTGACTCTAGCTAAACTCACGCAGAGGTAATGGCACGGTAGCGCTCCTGGCCAGCAGTATCCCAGATCTGAGCCTTGATGGTCTTGCCGTCCACCTGAATGCTGCGAGTGGCGAACTCCACTCCAATGGTGCTCTTGCTCTCTAGGTTGAACTCGTTTCTGGTGAAGCGTGACAGCAGGTTGCTCTTACCTACACCTGAGTCCCCAATAAGCACCACTTGGGGGCAGGGACAGAGGAAAGAGAGGTGAGGATCTGGCAGCATCCATTGCTTCCCATATCCACCCACCAAACCTACATGATGGCTTCCCGATTTCTGCCACCCACAGACATGCTGGGAACACACACAGGTAAACAGAAACAGCACAGATACCTTTGCTTGTCTCTTGTCTTCAGAGGAAGACTGTCCCAGCTAGAATATGGTGACATCCCAGGCCAAGCTGCAGGCAGGATGGCTTGAGACTCACCAACCCCATAGTCTGATAGCTGAGTAAGTCAAGAATGGTCACAGAAAGTTCTGGAACTGAGTGACCTTGAGCAAGTTATTTAACCTTTCTGGGCCACCAATTCTACATGTGTGAACAGGAAGGCAGTTGGCTTACTTGAAAGATGGAAATGAGAGTACACAGAGTCAGGACCTGGCCAGAATGCACTCCACAGGAAGGGACACAGGTGAGCATTTGTCATTATTACTGTGGCTTTGTTCAGGGCACAGGATGGGTCATTCAGTAGGGTTAATATCCACTAGAGTTTGTGTCTGCTGTTTTAAGTAACAGGAAGCAGTACTCCTCCCCTGTCCATGCTTCTCCTTCTCCAGCTGCTTCAGACAAACCAACCTTCACTCACCTGTAGTACTACTGACAGTTAAATGAGCAACAGGAACATGTGTTCTGGCTGCAGCCCAAATACACTCCTGCCTGAGGTCAGGATTACTCTATTCAGTGCTCCTAGAGGGTCCCAGCACTGTCATCTCTTTATAAGGTTTATATGTGTGTATGGCTTCCTTCAGCCTAAAAGCTAGCCTTGTAACAGTGACAGGAAAAGGTCTCTATCTAGTCCTGTGCATGCCTCCTTGCAGCTGGAGCCAATCATGAAGATGTAAACCTAGGGCTGCAGCTTAGATGGAAGACTGTCTACCATGGGTCAAGCCCTGGGTTCAATCTCCAGCACTGTATAAACTGAGCGTGGTGGTGCATGCCTGTAATAACAGAACTGTAATCCCAGAACTGAAGACGTGGAGGCAGGCAGATCAGAAATCTAAGATCTTTAATCCCAGCACTTGAGAGGCCAGCCTGGTCTACATATCAAACTCCAGGACATTCAAGGCTACACAGTGAGACCCTGTCTCAAAAAGCTATGCTTGCTCCCCACCCCCACTTAAAAAAAAAAAAAAAAAAAGGAAGAAAAAAAAGAAATAAAAGGTTATTCTTGGCTACCTAACAAACTTCTTGAGGCAAGCCTGTGCTACATGAGACAGTGTCTCTAAACAACAACAGTAACGAAATGGAAATCTATTCCAGAATGGCTATCAGGACAACATGGCTAGGAGAGATAAAGTATTACGGGTTAAAGCTCCCCAGGATACAGGTTGTGACACCAGTAGACAGACTATGCAGAACTGACTGGTTTCAGGCTGTAATGTGAGCCCTAACCAGGCTTGGAAGACACAGCCCCCAGGGGCTCTAGGGCCTGGGAGGGAGGGCTGTTCTTCGTCCCAGGATTCACCTGTGCACATGCTCACATTTCTGTACTCGTGTATGTGTGCTCACATGTATACAATGCAGATGTAATAGGCAGTAGACATCTAATCAGATACCTCAGCCAGAAATCTTGTGGTCCCTGAAGGTAGAGGTGTGGAATTCTGTGGCTGAGGGTGGGCCTACCAGTGGAGAGCCAAGGGAGAGAGCTGCAGGCTTGGTCATCCAAGGCCTGAGGAACAGGAAAGGGTATTCACCCAGGATCTGGCTCCCAGCCTAGGGAGAGTCAAGCATGGTAGGGCCACAGACTGAACCTGAGCTCACTGGCTCTACTGAGTATGTGAGAGACAAGCAGTGGGAGAGCTCTCAGGAAGAACCCAGGACCTACATGGGACTTTGAAGGCCTGGAGGGCCCAAGGCCCAACAGGTAGCCCCCTTCCTCTCCTACAGCCACGGTGAGCTGCTCAGCTTACCTGTCTGATTTCTCTTTCTAGAAAAGAATACATTTTTGTGGTGGGGAAGGGAGGGGAAAGAGCAGAGTAAGAGGACAGTGAGGCAGGGTCTTACAATGTAGCTCTGCTGACCCCAAACTTTTCATCTTCACACACACAAAGCCTCAGCCTCCTAGGTGCTGGGATTATAGGAGTGTACCAAAAGGCCAGGCTAAGAATACACTCTCTTGATGCTTTACCACTCTGGGCATTGCTCTAATTTTCTCCTTTCTGCACACTTAATCCCTAGAAAGTACTATCTATATTTCTGTCTCTGCCTCCAGTTCTCCAAGGCCTCTCAGGCCCCAGACTGAGCATTGTCATCCAGGGTATGGGGAGTGGAAGGGGCATCCATCCTGGGATCAGAACCCCATGGTACAGTGGACATGATACAGCCAGGCAACAGACTTGAGGCCAAGCTCACTGGCCCTGCTGAGCAGACTGAAGAGCCCAAAGTAGGAAGAGCCCTCAGGGGGAACTCAGGGCCCTATATACCAACGTACAGACACCCCAGTGGCTACAACAAGAAAGAGGGCAAGTGTCAGTGCCTTGTCTCCATGCAGCAGCTCAGAGGGCTCTCCTCCTATATTGTTTCTTCCTGTGCTTCAGTGATCCCACACTGCCTGCCCATCTTAGAGCTACTGCAAGCTATCCTTCTACTTGAAAACAGAAGGAAGCCACAGTACTGGGTCCCCAGGTGACCCTATCCAGACTTCTGGCTGCAAATACTCTGGTGATTCTTATATTAACCTCTACTCTGCCAGTTTAGATTGGTGTACCCTCTGCCTTTATATTCTGACACTAGCCCCAACATTTCAAATCAGCACAACAGAATAGAGTCTCCTACTCACCCAAATCAATTCACTAGGTGCCACCTTCACATTCCCTAGCTCAGTCAATGACTCACTCAATTTGGAAGGTACTCATGCCAACTACTGATAGTCACAGTCATCTTCAGTGCTTTCTTCCTCTTATACTCTAAGATCAATCCTGCACCCCCTTTGTAACTGAAGGGACACTAGGATGCTTCTAGGGACCAGCAATACAATGTTCTGTTTCCATGTGCGTTCCATCATGTGGCTTCAGATGCTGAAGACATATTGGATTATGCCTATATGTCTACTGTCTTTTGAGATAGGGTCTCAAGTAGCCCAAGCTGGCCTTCAATTCACTATGTATCTGAGAAATACCTAGAAATACTGATCATTTTGCTCCTTCCTCTCCAGTGTGGGAACTACAGGTATTTGGTACCTTGCCTACCTGCTGTATGTGATGCTAGGGCTGAGAATCCAGGGTCTCAGGGTCTCATGCATTCTAGGCTGTATGTGTACTTGTCTATATAAATTCAATTGCTTGACAGAGAGAGAGAGAGAGAGAGAGAGATTGACATTGTCTGCCTGTCTGTCTATCTGCCTGTCTGTCTATCTGGATTCCGGTTCCTTACCACCTTCAAAGGCCACATTTTCATCTTACACTGTTATCACAGTATCACCTTTCTCTTGAGGTCCCAGCCAAACGCGTGTACTCCTCACAGCCAGAAGCAAACAACTGTGAGCACTGGAGCCACACTGCATGCCCCAGCCAGGGTCTTAGGAGTCTAAGAACTTAGATGGGTCCTAAGTCCCTAAGAATCAAAGTCCAGGTCCTCCCTGGTGCCTACAAGGTACAGTCGTATGTGTCCTGAAGCCTTCTTCTCTTCCTTCTTCTCTCTCTCATACACAATAGCCAGCTACATGGGCTCCTTGCTCTGCCCCTAACATATCAACACAGTCCTAACTGAGGGTCTGATCTTTCTTTCCCTGGCCCTTGCCTCATGTCTTTGTAAGCTCTTTGGATGTCACTGGTCAAGAAGACTCTTTCCACAATCCTACTATAACTCTACTTTCCCAACCCTCCCCATTCTCTCTGTCCTAGGTCCCTCCCACTATGCCCCCAGCTCTTGCAATCTTCACATGGGTCTAGTTTTACTTTTTCTCTTTTGTGGCTATCTGTCCCATAAGCAGGAATCTTCGATAGTCTTGTTCCCTGTTGTATCCCCCGGCACAGGGCCTGCACACAGTTAAGTGCCAACAAATGACTGTAAAATATAAGCACACCCCAAAGCATCTGGAAGGGTCTCCCCTGCCTACCTTGTCTGAATCCAGACACACCTGCAACATACTGGGAAGATGCCCAGGTCACCCGACTCAGGACACAGGTGAGGATGGGGCAAAACAGGGAGCCCAACCCATTTTACCTCTGGGGGATGGCTGCTTTAGAGCCAAGAATAGTAAGACTGAGGCAGGCAGGCACAGTGATACATGCCTATAATTCCAGGACTCAGGAGACTGCAGCAAGACAATTATGAGTTTAAAGACAGCCTGGGCTACATAAGAAACTCAATGCCAGCTTGAACTACATGTGAGTCCCTGTCTCAATGGACAACAGTACTGGGGATGTTGTCTGCTCAGTTGGTACAGCACTTGTCTAAATGTGCATAAAGCCCTGGGTTCAATCCCTAGCACTGCATTGAACTGGGTGTGGTGGGCATAAAACCAAGCCTGATGGCATACCCTGAAATTACTCTGGAGATGAAGGCAGAATATCAGAAGTTCATTATCATCCTTGGTTACATAGTGAGTTTGAAACAGGCCTAAGCTTCATAAGACTCTCAAAAACAAAATAAGCCTGGTGTGGTAGCATATGCCTTTAATCCTAGCACTTGGAAGACAAGTGTAGGTTAGCCAGAGATACACGGTGAGACCCTAACTCAAAACAAACCCACAAAAACAAAACTACAAAACAAACAACACCCCTAAATCCAAAAACTGATTACTAAGAGGGGGAACAAAAAGAGGCTGCTAAGATGACATACAAGACCAAATACAGCCCATTATACAGAAAAGGAGACTGAGGTTCAGTTGAGGAATGAGGAACCCAAGGCATGCTATGATCAGGGAAGTGGAGGCAAATCAGAGAGCCTGTGTGTGTATCTGCAGATCTGCCCTCCACGCCCCAAACACATTCACCAAGCAATCATGTCCAGGGCAACTTGCCTGGGAAATTATCCAGGCAGAATCTGAATTCAGGTCTCTGGAACAAGGTATTTCTCTTCCATCTTAATCTCATGTCTTCTCTGTCATTCTCCCTGGCACACAACTCAGGGGTCCTGGTTCTACTCCTATAGGCAGTGAAGCCCCAATGCACCCCAGCCTGCCTATTTCTCAGGTTCCCACCACCTGGGCATCCATCAGGGATAGCCAGCAAACTCTGACTCATCTTCAAAATCCAATATTCTGTGAGACTCCTCACTTGAGGCTTTTGTCTCCATGTAACTATCACATGCTTGATTGACAAGACTGTAATGACAGGCTTCCAAGACTCTTTGGGACCCAGAATTAGAGTATCAAGTTCTGGGAGGGGCAGCATTTGGGATATAAATAAATAAAACAATTAAAGAAGTCAAGTTCTGAGAAGGATAGATGTGGAGTACACAAGAGCCTATAACCCAGAGCCAAGGACTGACTGACTTCGGAGCCATAGAGAAACAAGCTGGACTGCAGGAATCACTCTCCACAGCACCTGCCCTTTACTTCCTTCCCTCAGGAGCTGCCATAGCCAGGAGAATTTTGTTCCCCATTCTTATGCCCACAGGAGTAACATGGAAAATGTGCCCTGCTCAGGAGGTCCCTCACACCCTCGCTGTCTTCTCAGTCTTGCCTCTGTTGCACAGCCTCAGAGACCCTTAGCCACAGCATCTGCACTATGACCAGGACTGTATCTTGGGGCAAGCTTATGCCCAAATGCATCATGGGCCTATGCTTAGTAAATTTCCAGGGCCACCCCAAGGACAGACACAAATGTCAATAATCCCACTGCAGCTAGGAACACTCAACCCCAGAGACCAAATCCTCTATCTGAGGTAACACATTTAGGACAAGAATGCACAGACCAGGCTGAGAGTCAGTAGACTATGCCCAAGGGAACGGCAAGAAGGCTAGGCTGCTTAGGCCATCCCTGGCACAGGCACAGGATGCCTGATACACCAGAGTGGTGGTGACTGGGCTGGCTCTACATGTAGAATGGGTGTGAAATAGCATTGTCAAGAAAACAAGTGATCAGTTGTCTTGGGAAAATAATGGGCCCTTCAGGACACAGCCCCCAGCATTTCCAAAGAAGTCGGTGGATTTGCTGGCTGGGAAAAGGTCCCTCTGGATATGCCATTTGGCTGCTTGAACAGGCAAGCCCAGTTGGCAAAAACAAAGATCTGACACCTCCCAGGAGCCCTGGATGCTCTGGCCTGTCCTATGACAGGATGGCACCTCTAGAGACCTGATATAGGGAAGGTAACTACAGGAAGTGGTGCTAACTATTCCAGGACTGGCACAGGGGAGGATTATTGCCTTAATCTCTGAAGCCAGTAAGAGTCACTAGCACAGTAGGCCTGGGAGACATGCTGCCTAGTGTGGTGTACTTGGCAGAGGATTATAAAGTCTAGGCTAGCCCTGTCCCTGGTGTCTAGTCACGTGTATGTCCTTGGACAGGGTTGGGTCAACTCAAGACAACAGAATCCCTGTACTTCCCACATGACCTATGTCCTTGAAGAGTGGGTGGGCACTAATGGCTGGGAACTCTGGAGCTTAGGTGGTCCCAGTGCAGTAACCCTAACTCAGTGTTCCTCAGAGAAGTCAGGGCTCTCGCTGGAGACCCACCAGCAGGTTGGGAAAATGGCCAGTGGCTGACAGGAGAAAATGTTGTAGAAGAAACGTGAGGATCTATAATTAGGTAAAAATAAACAACCTCACTCCTGGGGCAAAAGAGAGTATTTATGGAGGAAAACAAATGGCATGTGGCCACCCACTCTTGAGACCTCTTGGCCCTAGCCTTAAGGTCAAAGGAGCCAAAGTGCGATGTAGCTGCCAAAAACTGTGTTTGTGTATGAGCAGCCACTGTCTCAAGCAAGACTCGTGGCCCTCCATGTCAAAGAAATGTGACCAAAGCCTAGGATAAGGAGATAGGGTCAGGCAAAATTGGGGGATTCAGCACAGGGCTTTCATGGTGAGGCAGGGCTCCAGAGTTCCTGAGCTCCTACAGGTGGCAGAGAGAGCCACATAGTGACAAAATCATCCCGCCAATACTTCTACTGCATCCACAGATTTTTTTTTGTTTTTTCTTGAGACAAGGTCTTGCTACGTAGCTGAGGCTGGCCTTGAATTCATCTTGCCACTGAATATAAGAAGCCTCCCCAAGGTTGGCCAGGTCATCACTGTTGTTATAATGGCTGACCTGCCCTAAGCCTGGGCATCTGAAGGCTGTGAGTCTCAAAAGGGATTGGCAGGTGCAGTGTATTCACATTCTTACGAATTTGCCACAAGAAGGCAAGTGATGCGATTGATGATAGTAGCCTGCCTGCTGCTAGCTTTCTCTCTCCCCTTTTAATTTCCCAGTGCTCCATTTTCTGATTTAATGGTTTAAAGTCTGAAGGAAAAGGACAAATGTTAATCCTCAGATGAGACCTAAGGAATGGAGAGGAGACCTAGGGTGAGCACTGGCAGAATGCTAACCTTGGGGGTTAGGCAGCTATTATGACTTACCTGCCTAACCAGGTAAGGTACCTGCCAGACCAGGAAAGGAGGCCAGTGGGGGAGGGCAGCAAGTGGGGGAGGACAGTGGGGGGAGGCGGCCACTCCCCCATTGCCAGCTGCTGCAGGAGCTGATTGGTGCTTCCAGGAAGTGAGCTCTGGAGACAAGTACCAGGAATGGCAATGGAGTTCCATCGCCCCTGACCTAGTAACTGCACTTCTGGGAATGCATATCAAGGAAACAACCCACAGGGCAAAGAGAGGACTTGGGCGCACATTCAATGCCAGGCTATTTATAACAGTGAAAGGCCGAAAACAAGCAGGGAATGACCACAGATGCCTGGATGTGCTGACTTGAAGAGAAAAGATCCTCTGCTTTGCCTAAAAGCTTCCTCAGGGTGGTCTGAGTGGGGACAGGCTCCTGACACAGCAGAACTTGAATCTGTTCCACCTGTCACCAGAGAGCCCTTCAAATCTCTGGTCATATTCTGCCTCTGAAGTGATATCTGGAATCTAACACCTGCTAATCAGTCTCACACTTAGATACAGCCCACTCCCAGCCCATGGTGCTGTGTAGTAACTGTATCTTTGCAGAAGTCTGTCTCTGTCTTGGCCTTAGGAGCCTTTTGCCACAAGGATATCCCAGCTACCTCCACAAGCCAAGGCTAGTTTTGAGGACCAAATACACTCCCAGAAGGTGTGTCTCCTGAGGATTCAGGAGTTAGTTCTCAAAATCACTCACTGTCCATCAGAGAGTCTAGCTAGAATGGTTACAGGACCCAAAAGCCCAGCTTGGCATAGAAGGTGTCACAATGTCAGAGATCTCTAAATATGCTCAACAGAAAAATGAGGAACCCCAATGACACGAATGGAGGTTCACTAAGTAGGAAAGCACTTCCTGTGGTTGGACATGTATGTGTCAAAGGGAGGTATGACACCTGTCATTTCCATACCTAAGCTGCAATCCTTGCCCCTAAACTTATACTCTAAGTGGCAACACCTGCCCTGGCTCAACCCTACGCCACCCTTAGGAACTTATCTCTCTGAACTTCAGTTCCCTTCTGTTTTGAGGACATACTGTGGCTGTGCAACCTAAGTTAGCTTTAAAAAAATTAAAAAGAAAAATTCTCAACCTGTTGACCTGCCACTCCTGCCTCTGCCCTTTATGTAGATCAGGCTAGCCTTGAACTCAGAGCTGTGTCAGTCTCTGCTTCCTGAGTGCTGGGATTAAAGGTGTGTGCCACCACACTCCGATAAATTACACTATTTTTTCTGTGTGTCTATGTATGCGGGCTCATGTGACATGGAGTACACGTGAAGGGCAGAGGACAATTTGCTGACTCTCTTCCCCCATGTAGGCCTCAAGATTGAACTCAGGTTATCAGGCTTGGCAGTATACACCAATATATAAGCTACCTCACCAGCCCAGGTTGGCTTGGAAAGAGACCCTCCAACTCTGTCTCCTGGATAATATGAGCTGTATAAACTCATAAAGAGGATTAAAAGGGATCATTATTGTAAAGTCTTATAATAGTGCAGGTACTGCATTTAATGTCATCCATGTATGGTTTTTCTTTTTTTCTTTTAGAAAAAGTTCCATTAATCCAGCCTGGCCTCTGCACTTTTTATCTTCCTACCTCTGCCTCCCAAGTGTTGAGACTACAGGCCTGCACCATCACCAAGGTTTATTGTGGTGTTGGGGATAAAACCCAGGACTTTGAGCATGCTACTGCGAGGCATGCTACCAAAAGAATCACATCTTCGTCAATTACCAAGAGTTTGAACTAGTAATGCACAGACAGGCCCCATCTACCCAATTCCAAAGCACCATAATTTAGGGTTCCTGCACCACATGACCCAGGCTCCACTCTAAGGTAACAAGGTAACGCCTTTAACAGTCAGCCCCAGAAGGCCCACACCAATCAGACTTTGCGGGCACGCCCACAACCTTCTCCATCGCCCTAACACACCACCTATAATCCCTCTTTCAACGTAGTCGGTCCGCCAAACCCAGGAAAGCCCCGCCCCCCGGGACGCCCCGCCCCCAACGGCCTCTCCTACCACTTTGAGCCCCACCTCCTCAAGGCCCCGGCCCCGCCCCGGCGCATCCGGGGTCCATAGGCCTCGCCGAGCCTCCCTTTTCTCACCGCTGCGCACTAGGGCCCGAAGCCTAGCGAACAGCACTTGCCCCGGCTTCCTCCGACTCTCTACCCCGGATAGGCCCCGCTGAAGCCTCGGGCTCCACCCTGAGCCCTCTGTTCCCCTAGCACGGCTTTGGCTCTCCAGTCGCTACCGCGACCTTGCCTGTTTGTACCCCACTGGGCGCACCTTTGAATAGGTAATCGTACTCGTCGTCCCGGGTCCCCATTGTCCTGGCGCTTCCGGCGGGATCGGCGACTCCGCAGCCCCACCACAAACACCCGACGGGGGCGGAACCGGCGCCGCACAGAGCGGCGGAATGATGGCCAGTCAACGGTGAAAGCGATAGTGACAGGCACCTGGATAAACCAATCAGGCTGAGGAGCTGAGCTCAGGGAGGTGGGAGCCTCCTGGAATCCACCCTTCTAGCCCTCGGTCTCCTGGAGAAAGGCGGAAGGAATGCGGACCTTTTCGAAGTGACAGATTCAGCAGCCTATCAAAAGCAGATGGGGGAAGGCGGGGCGGAAGACTTGAACAATGAAGTGGATTGACAGAGTGCACAACCAATGAGAGACTGGACTCTGACTCGGCCTTCCAGTGGACCTGTAGGGGAAGGAAAATTGAGCTACCTCTAGGTGATGTTACGGACTTAAACGTCCTGATGACATCATAGATCAGTGGGTCTCCTCTGGCCTCTTATTCTAGCCCCATAAATGACCATTTCCGGGCGTATGTTTGTTGATTGGGGTGCCTCCTCTGGTTTGCAGTGCCCCAGTTCTTTGTTTAAACCTAAAGCTTATGTCAGTACCTCCAAAACAAATGAGGATCATAGGCGTTTTTATTCCTCTTCTTTAAAAGTTCTCTTGTTTTCTGCTTTCACCATTACTCATATTTTTTCTTTTTTAAGACACATTTTCACTATGAAACCTTAGCTAGACTGGAATTGGTGATATGAATCAGACCATACCTGTCTGGTTTCCTTTTTCTTTTTTCTTTATTGTTTTTTTTTTTTGTTAAAGTCTCACCGTGTAGCCCTGGCTGTCCGGAACTTGCTCTGTAGACCAGGTTAGCCTCGAACTCAGGCTCCTTTCTCTGCCTTTCAAGTGGGTAGTTTGCCACTACCGCCCGGCCCGGCTTGATTTTTTTGTTTGTATTTTGAGACAAGGCCTCGTGTTACCTAGCTAGCTTCAAATTGAAGCAGGAGTAGAGACGGGGGTGGGGGTGTGGGAGTGGGGGCGGCGGTGGTGGCACACGCCTTTAATCTTGGGAGGCAGAGGCAGGCGGATTTCTGAGTTCCAGGCCACCCTGGTCTACAGAGTGAGTTCCAGGACAGCCAGGTCTACACAGAGAAACCCTGTCTCAAAAAATCAGAGTGAGGAGTGGGGCAAAAAGCCCCTTTTAGGCATACCTAGCTATTGCCAGGTAACTGGGACGGAGCCTAGAAGGAATGCTAACAATATGTATTTATGGATTACTTTGAACTAACTTCCTTTTTTCTTGTTCTGGTTTATTTGGAGCACAGGGTATCCCTGTGTAGCTCCAGATAACCTAGAACTTGCTGTGTAGAGATTCACCTGGCTCTGCCACACACACACAGACCAGTGCTGGGATTAAAAGGTGCTCTACCTCATGCAGTCAACTTTGAGCTTCTGATTCTCTTGTACACTGTTAACTTAGAAGTTACCTCTCTGCGGGCAGTGGTGGCGCACGCCTTTAATCCCAGCACTTGGGAGGCAGAGGCAGGTGGATTTCTGAGTTCAAGGTCAGCCTGGTCTACAGAGTGAGTTCCAGGACAGCCAGGGCTACACAGAGAAACCCTGTCTCGAAAAACAAAACAAACAAAGAAGTTACCTCTCTGATCTCATTTTCTTCCTCTGCTTATGTATTCTTGAGATTACGTGGATCACTTGGGCCATGTTTGGGTCATGAAGTCTTTGTTTAGCAGATATTCAGAGGTTGGGAGGAACAGTAAGGAACAGCATGCAGCTTAAGCTTGTTCATGTGCATGTGTGTTTTGTTTGCATGTTGTGCACTATATATTTGCAATGTTCATAGAGGTCAGAGATGATGTTGGCTCCTTGAGACTGGAGTTACAGACAGTTGTGATCCGCCATGTGGGCACTGGAAATCAAACCTGGGTCCTCTGTAAGAGCAGCCAGTGATCTTAACCACTGAGCAATCTATCAAGCCCGAAGCTAAATAAATTAGAATGCAAAGGCTTGATTTCAATCCTTAGCACTGAAGTGGGGGGAAAATTATTACTGGCACTATAACAGGTGTTTAGAAGCTGCTTTGGGGCTGAAAATGGAACTCAAATGATAAGAGTTCTTGCTTAGTATACACATAAACTGGGTGTGGTGGCACATGCCGTTAGGGGAGTCAGGAGTTCAAGGTCATCCTCTGCCACATAGGGAGTTTGAAGCCCTTAGTAAAACCAACAAAAATAAGGGGCTAGAGAGATAACTCATCCATTAAGATCGCTTTCTGTTCTTACAGAGGACCCAGGTTTGAGTCTTAGCACCAGCATGGTGGCTTCAGTTCCAGGGAATCTGATGCCTTAGGGTCCTGTGTCATGTAGTACATATAAACCCTGAAGTGCATATGCAGTCACATTATATGGTTGCACAATCTCAGTACTTGAGAGGCAGAGGCAGGCAGCTGGATCTCTGTGAATTTGAGGCCAGTCTGGTCCATGAAGCAAGTTCCAGAACAACAAGGAGGAGAAGGAGGAAGAAGAGATTAAAAAAAAGAAAAGAAAAACAAAAAGATGACCCATAAGAGAAATTTTTAGAAAGAAAAGAAAAAAACAGAAAGCTTAACAAACAAAACCCTTTTATTAAAACGTGTTAGTTCCACCAGGCAGTGGTGGTGCACGCCTTTAATCCTAGCACTTGGGAGGCAGAGGCAGATGATTTCTGAGTTTGAGGCCAGCCTGGTCTACAGAGTGAGTTCCAGGGCTATACAGAGAAACCCTGTCTCCAAAAACCAAAAAAAAAAAAAAAAAAAAGTTCATTTTGACCTTTAACTTGTAAAGCTTTCTGGAATTTCTTAAGATTAACAAACCACATACAGAATATAACAGGAGATGTGGTCAGCATGACCCTGCTCTGAGTCAAGTTATTTCTCTGTATCAATGACTAGAAGGCATATTACAGCACCAATATGAAATAGCTGGCAAGCATAGAACAAAATGGCTAGAGCTGTGCTGGGAAGGGGGGGTCAGACCACAGCACTCCTCACTTAGGCCCACAGGTTAATAGAGAGTAAGACGAAAGTCTGGTATTTCTGCCTTCATTTTGTGTTGTCTCCTTTGCTTTGGATAAAGACTCTTTCTTGACTGCAAAGGCATGTTAATCACCCAAGGAGTGTCTAGTCTGTCTAGCTTATCTGATTCCCCACTTCTTGGCTGAAAGCACAAAGTAAAGTCAATGACTTAAACCTGTGATCACCTTGGAGTCCAAGGAAAGCAAAATGTTGCATTACTTCCCACCTCTAGGTAAGGGCAAGTGTAATGAGAATGGTAAAAAATGCCTTTTAGACATGTAAAGTTAACTTACTCAGGATCCCCATTACACCCAAGACTGTATGTACCCAATAACCAGAACTCAGTGACATCACTCACTCAAGATAAACAGACACAGTCTTAGAACC
Organism: Rhabdomys pumilio; assembly: GCA_030674055.1. NCBI lineage: Eukaryota > Metazoa > Chordata > Mammalia > Rodentia > Muridae > Rhabdomys > Rhabdomys pumilio. The sequence continues at coordinate 4,831,944 of JANHMN010000021.1, forward strand.
CCATGATGCCCACTGGACAGTACACAAGCAGAGACTAAAAGCAATGCTCTGCCTACACATTTGAAGAATGCCACCTTGATTTGGCCTATTGCCAGAGAATCTCCTCTAGGATACTGAGCCTCAAATCAGAGAGTTCTGTTAGAGACTAGACCTGCCCTTCAGCTACGATACACAGGTGAGCAGCCTTGGGAAGACAGGCGTCAGACTGTAGTTAGGAATTTAGAGTGTGAGCGCTGTGTAGTGACCCTCAGCATAATACAATATAACTTCTGTTACACTAACTGCATGTATCCACCTTCTTGTCTGTGACAGCAAGTATCTATGATGAAGCAAGGCTGCAACCCAGAGCAAAAATGATGTCTATAGATAGAGGACTAGTGTCCTCAAGCAAGATGATGATAACTTTCTTGGACCACATTGAAGAACCAGAGCAGAGATAAAAATCAGTGAGATGGCAGTTGGCTTTGACTACTTAACTACAAACACTGTTTTCTTCGTGTGTGTGTGTGTGTGTGTGTGTGTGTGTGTGTGTGTGTGTGTAAGCAAGCATACAAAGGGCAAAGGTTGATATCAGGTGTCTTCTTCAATAGAATACCATCTTAGTTTTTGAACATTGAACGTGAATCTCAATAATTTGGCTATATTAGCTGCTATAGTGATTTGAATAGGATTGGCCCTCATAGACTCAAGTATTTTAATGTTTGGCCCATAGGGAATGACATTATTAAGAGGTGTGTTCTTGTTGGAAGAAATGTTTAATTGTGGGGATAGGCTTTGAGTCCTCTATTGCTCAAACTCCACCCAGGATGGAAGAGTTTCTACCCATGGAGAAGCCTGTAGAGGACAGTCCTCTCCTGGCTGCCTGTGGGTCAAGATTTAGAACTCTTGGCACCTACTCTAGCACCAGGTCTGCCTGTATGCTGCCATGCTTCCTGCCATTCTGATACTGGCCAGAATTTCTGAAACTGTAAGCCAGCCCCAATTAAATAAATGTTTTTCTTTATAAGAGTTAAGCCTTAAAAATGGTGTCTCTTCACAGCAATGAAACCCTAGCTAAGAACAGCTGGTCAGCAGGCTACTGAGATCTCTCTGTCTTTGACCCTTAAACTTGAGAGTGCTAGCACACACTGCCATCCTGGCTTTGTATGGGTGCTGGGAATTCAAACCCTGGTCCCTGTGATTGCACACTACTAAGTTATCTCCCCATTCCTAGTTAGACATACTTCTTGATTCAGCTCTGTTAATCTACAGCTGATGTCAGTACCCCAAAGATAAATGAGACACGAAGTACTTTATTCTTTTTCCCACCATATTAATTTAATCTTTTTTCCTACATTTTATCATTTTCATCCATCTTTTCTTAAGGATTTTTGGAGACAGGGTTTCTATGTGTAGTCTTGCCCGTCTTAGAACTCACTATTGAGACTAGGATAGTCTTGAACTCATAGAGATCTGCTTGACTCTGCCTCAGTAGTGCTGAGGTCAAAGATGTATGTCCCTATACCCAGCTAAAGCATATGTTAAAGCAAGAGGGTGATAAATTTTTTATAGAGGATGAAGCAGGGTAGGAGGGAAATGTTACATTGGAAACTGGTGCTGTAACTGGAGTTTGGGGGAAAACCCAGGCTCTGGCAGCTGAACAGGTAAGGCTAGCCTAGTTAGCCCAGTATGCCAACTAAAGAGATAGATGAAAAGAACGCTTGCTTAACAGGAACAAACCCCTGGGTTTTATAATCAGAACTACAAGTATATGTGTGTGCACATATAGTGGCCATCTCCAGGCCAACAGGAGCTACATAAGACCCTTTCAGAAGATGCTGCAGGCAGATCTTTGTGAACTCAAGACCAACCTGGTCTTTATATTCAGTTCCAGAACTACATAAACTCTAGAGACAGAGACAGAGAAACAGAGAAATCGTTTATTTTTACTTTGTGGTTTGTTTGTTTGTTTGTTTGTTTGTTTTTAATATACAGGATGGTGTTTTGGTATACAAATGCATTTAAGACCATTATGGTTAATATGGTCTAACATCTAAGGAAAGCTTACTTTGCAAATGTATTGCTGTCTGTCACAATGTTACTAACCGCAAAATATGTATCACTTTCTTGATCTATTTAGTTTTTTGTTTTGTTTTGTTTCTCTTTATAGTGATTAGGACCAAACCTAGGGCCTATAGGCAATTGCTTAGTCACTGAGTCACACACAAGCAGCCCTCACTTAAGTTTCTGTAGTCATTAACAGAATGATCAGTACCAAGAGGGCAGGGACTGTGCACACATTATTGCTGTACTCTTGTACTGAGCAACCGTTGAGTGAAGAACAACATAACTGCAGAGCCTCCATGGTAGTTAAATAATACTTTTTTCTGTGCTGGGTTCGGGGGATCCTAACTCCTTTTCACTTGTCACCCTTAGCTGCCTCATTCTGTCCCTCATCCTCCTGCATTCCTCAGCTAATCTTGATTATTAACTTTACATATTTAAGAAGACTAAATTACAGTTGAGGAATTGTCTCCACCAGCTTGGCCTATGGACATTTTCTTGGTTGCTAATAGTTGAAATTGTAGAGCCTAACCTACTTCAGTCAGGACTACCACTCAGCAAGTGGGCCTTGACTGTAAGAAACACAGCTGTAGACGAACCTAGAAACAAGCCACTGTGCAGTGTTCCTCTGTGGTCTCTGCTTCAGTTCCTGCTTCCAGATTCCTGTCTTAAGTTCTGGCCTTGGTTCCCTTGGTGATGGTGGACTGTAACATGTAAGCCAAATAAACCCTTTCCTTGTCAGCTTGCTTTTGCTCAACATTTTGTCACAGCATCAGAAAAATAAACTAAAATATGCTGGTTTTAATTGCTTCTTACCACGCTACCATTTAATCATTACCCCCAACACTATAGTAGGCAGTTTCTTCCTCTCTGCTCTCCCTCCTTTGCCCTCATCACTCACAGGCCACTGTTTTTTCTAAAGCCAGCAGAAGGAGTATTTAATTAGCATTTCAGGTAGACCTAGTTAGTTGGCCTTGAACTCACTATGTATCAGGGATGATGTTAAATGGATCTTCCTGCCTCCTATTTCCAAGTGCTAAGGATGACAGGAACATATAACCTCTTCTGTCTCAGAGGGAGTTTTAAAAACAAGTGAGATCATGTTAATTGTTTGATTAAAAACCTTTTAGAAAAATATTAGGAAGATAAAGACAAGAAAAGCCTTTTAACCCATCCTTTAGTGTCTACTATATTCTGGCAATTCAGCACTGAAAGAAACAAAGTCTCAGTAATCTCATGGCAGGTAGAATCTGACAGCAAAGAGTTAAACAAAAGGAAACCTCTCATGGTGGTGCATGCCAATAATCCAGCTACTATGAAAGCTGAGGCAGGAGAATCAAAGGAAGCTTGAGGCCGTAGCCAGTTCTAGGCCACTACAACTTTTGGTTTTAGATAGAGAAAGAATTAGGGTAAGGGCAAGATGTGTGCATAATTAAGTAGCCTTGGTCTAGAAATGGTCGCAGCTCCCCCTCTCTGGTGGCAGATAAGAAGATATCAGTCTATTAAACTATAATTCATTGATAGTGTCTGTTAGCATCATCACTAGCTATGGAGGGGACCGATTTGGTTTCCTACAGGATAACCTTCTCCAGGGGGCAGCCTTCCCCACATAGAAAACTGCTTTCCTCTTTGGGATGCTTGATCCTGTGAAGCTCCAATCTACATGGACTTCAAGGTAACTACAGGTTGTGAGCCGGAGTTCCCAGGAAAATGCCACACCTGAGTTAAGGATTCTATGAGACCAGTTGATTGACTACAACTCAGTATTGCAGACAGTTGAAATGCTGTTGGTCCAGCCAGGTATAGTGCAACATACCTTTAAATTCAGCACTAGGGAAGCATAGGTAGGCAGAGTTTGAGACTAGCCTGGTCTATAGAGTGAATTCCAGAACAGCCAGGGCTAAGGAAAAAACCCTGTCTCAATACACACATATGCGCACACATGTTGTAGGTTAATTGCCAGATTATGCATCTTTAGCCTTCTTTAAATAAAAAAAAATTGTGTATGAATGTTTTCCCTACATGTATATATGTGTACCACAGGCTTATAGCTAGAAGAAGGCATCAAAACTCCTGGAAGTGCAGTTACAGATGGTTTCAAGCTACCCTGTGAACGCTGAGAACTGAACCCAGATACTCAGTAAGAGCAGCAAATGCTCTTAAGCACTGAGCTATGTTTCTGGCCTCTCTTTGGCCCTAATAATAGCAACTCATGGTCTGGCAAGATGGCTCATAAAGTAAAGATGGCATTGCACAATGCCTGAAGAGTAGACTTTTAAAAAGATTTTTATTCCAAATGTGATGGTGCATGCTTTTACTTCCAGCACTTGGGAGACAGAGGCAGGAGGATCTCCATGAATTTGAGGCTAGCCTGATCTACATAGTGAGTTCTAGGACAGCCAGAACTATGTAGAGAGACCATGTCTCATATACATACAAACAAACTAATAAGTAAATAAGTAAGTACATAAATAAATAACTCCACTCATGGGGGTAGAAAGATGGCTTAGTGTTAAGAACACTGGCTGCTTTCCCAGAAGACTCAGGTTCATTCTCAGTACCCAGATGGCAGCTATAACTCCAGTTCTAGAGGATCTGACGCCCTCTCTGGCCCTCCTTAGGCACAAGCAGGAGGATCAGGAGTTCAAAGTCAACCTTGACTACACAGCATGTCTGAGCACAATTTGAGACCCTGATTCTCTTTCTAAAATGAGTCAGGCATTGGTGGCAGCTAGGAAAATGATCTAGGTGGTAAAAATCCTTGCTATACAAGCAAGCATAAAGATCTGAATCTAAATCTCCAGCATTCCATTTAAAAAGCTCAGGTGGCTCAGAGGCTAAGAGTGCTGATTGCTCTTCTCGAGGTCCTGAGTTCAATTCCCAACATCCACACATTGGCTCACAACCATCTGTAATGGGATCCAATCCGATGCCCTCTTCTGTGCATAAAGATAGCATACTACATAAAATGTTCAAAACAAAAACAAAACAAAACAGAACAAAAAAGACACAACCAACAGCTAAGATGGCAGCAACCATCACTGGGGAAGAGTAGGGCCCCTGATATATGCTAGCCAGCCAGCCTGGCTTAATCTATGAGCTCCTGGTTCAATGAAACATCCTATCTCAAGAAATATATCAGAGAATAATTAAAGACACCACTATTGACTTACGTGGGAAGTTCTATTCTTTAGAAAGTTAGTTATGTCAAGTGATGTTTTGCTGGGACACACAGGTACTAAAGTAGAAACATTTTTTCTGAAGCAGAAACAGGTGAAAGGATGTTTCGATATAGGAAACATGTGAAAGGACACTTGACAAAGGAGTATAAATATGACCCACAGACAGTGAGAGCACTGAGCGTTGGTTTGGTTTACCTCACCTTCCTATTCTTTGCTAAGAACTCAGGTAACACTGCTATTGAGAGAAAGTCACCAAAGAACAGTGTGTGAGGTTCCTGAGGCAGCCTGCCCTTTCAGTGGCATCAGGTCAGGCCAGTTGTCAAGCCTGGCAGTTTCTTGGGGATTGAACTACGGTTGCTGGTTCAAGTATGTTATCTGCCTGCCTAGAGGACTGGTTTGTAGCTGCTGAGTCATATTTGGTGGTTGCTACAGGACTGAACTGCTGCCAAAAAAGATTCAGCTCACCCCCAAAGAACTACTGCTGAACAGTCCACGTCCCCTGTCCTAGTAACTGTTCTCTTCACTGCCTCAGCTGTGTGGCAGGCTAGAGGGGAGGCTGAACCCTTATTAAAAGTAGATCGAAAAAAGTTTATGTGTAGAATTGACCTCTAGCCTTCACATGTACATTGTACCCACTCTCACACAAATGCACACACATGAACTCATACACACATATATGTATATGTGTGTACATGGAACTACATTTTGAAAAAGTGTCCCCCCTTCAGTTTTGGGGATAAAACTAAATGCTGCCCTAATTCATGTCAGGTAGGTTCAGTGCTCTCCCACTACGATGCAGACCCAACCTATCATTTTGGTGATTTGGTTTTACTTGGCTTTGACTTTTGAGATAGGGTTCCACCATATCTCAGGCTGGCCTGGAACTGACTGTGTAGTTGACCCTGGCTTCAAACTTGTGAGTCTGCTGCCTCAGCCTCCCAAGTAGCAGATGTGTGTCACCGCATTTGCATTGTGTGTACTGGGCAGGTACTCTGCCCTGAACTAATTCCCTTCCTTCCAGAGTAATGTAGTTTCATTCTCTCTCTATCTCTATCTATCTATCTATCTATCTATCTATCTATCTATCTATCTATCTATCTCTATATCTTTACCTCTCTCCTTTGTGTGTGTTTGTGATAATCTTTAAATTAGCTTTTAAGCCGGGCGGTGGTGGCGTACGCCTTTAATCCCAGCACTTGGGAGGCAGAGGTAGGTGGATTTCTGAGTTCAAGGCCAGCCTGGTCTACAGAGTGAGTTCCAGGACAGCCAGGACTACACAGAGAAACCCTGTCTCGAAAAAAAACCAAAAAACAAACAAACAAACAAAAAAACCTTTTAAGGTGTATGAGTGTTTTGCCTGCATTTAAGTCTGTGCACCACATACATGCAGTGCCTATGAAGACCAGAAGAGGAAGTCAGATACCCAAGAATGGGAATTATGAATAGTTGTGAACTACCAAGTGGATGCTAGAAATCAAACCCGCGACCCCTGGAAGCACAGCCAGTGCTCTTAACCCCAAGCCGTCTCTGCAGCCCCGACTTTAAACTCTTTTTTTTTGTTTTGTTTTGTTTTTCGAGACAGGGTTTTTTTGTGTGGTCCTGGCTGTCCTGGAACTCACTCGATAGACCAGGCTGGCCTTGAACTCAGAACTCAGAAATCTGCCTTCCTCTGACTCCCAAGTGCTGGGATTAAAGGCGTGCGCCACCACCGCCCAGCTGACTTTAAACTCTTGATCTTCATGTCTTCACCTTCCAAATACTGTCATTTTAAGAATATTATGATTGGAGAATGTTGTTCTAGAAACCCAGGGCTTCATGCATGGGAGACAAACACTCTGGGTTCTTTTGTTTTGTTTTTGAGACAGGGTCTCACATAGTCCAGGTTGGCCTCCATCTCACTAGGCAGCCAGGGATTATCTTGGTTGTCTTCCCACCCACCTTCCAAAAGCTGGAATTGTAGGCATGTGCCAGTATCAGACTCACAACGTCTGATTTTTTTAAAGTAAAATTTACATAAAACATATCTAATGCACAAGTGTTAAATATAGATTTGCTGAGACAAAGGTATAGGCTGGTGTACCCTTGACTTTTATTTTTGTCTTTCTCCACACCCCATGCTGTGTGTTGAACCTAAGACATGCTCAGTGAGCACACCATCCTGAAATATTTTCCAACTCTATGTCTTATGTTTTTAAAAGCATTTCTTTTAGGGGTTGGAGAGGTGGCTTAGTGGTTAAGAGCACTGACTGTTCTTCCAGAAGACCCGGGTTCAATTCTCAGGATCAACATGATAACTCACAAGTATCTGTAACTCCAGTTCCAGGGGATCCAGTGCCCTCACTTAGATACAACTACAATGCACAGGAAAGAATCATTTAAAAAGGAAATCCATTTCCTTTATTTTTTACTTATTTCATGCACTGTGTCTATGTATGAATAAGCGCATGTGCGTGCCAATGCTCAAGGATATCAGCGTGGAATCCCTGGAGCTGGAGTTACAGACAATTTCAAGCTTCCTGACATGGGTTCTAGGAACCAAACTGTTCCTCTGTAAGAGCAGTCTGCACTTTAAACTGCTAAGTCACTTCTCCAGCTCCATGTGCATACTTTCTGACAACGAATGAGTCAATACATCCTGATAGGCCTGCCAGTGAGCTGCCTTCTGTCTATTGTCTAGTTTAATAATTGACAACACATTTTAATTTCAAAAGTGTTCCAATTTAGGTTTCCAGTTAAACATCAACATGTTCATATGGGATATGCTTTGAAGGGCAGCTAGGTGAGAAAGGGCAGAGATCTTTCTGTCCAGGAGAGTCTGCCCGATGCCTGGCATAGGACTTGGAATGTTTAGTTGCTCAATAAATAGGTCAAATAATAACAAAAGCAAACTATCCAATCCGTAAACTGGGTGATGAAATAAGCAGACAGCGTTAAAAGGATGGAATATAAATGGTCAATAAACATGATAAAATAATCAACCTAAGTAGCTGTCAGAAAAATGCTAATCAACATGACATTGGGGAGCTGAAGAGATGGCTCAGCTAGTAAGAGCGCATACTGCTTTTGACCCAAGTTGGTTCCTAGTACCCACCTCAGGCAACTCACAACAACTACTTGTAACTCTAGCTTGTAAATGTTTTTAAAAACAAACAAAAACTCTACACCTTACCTCAGCTAGAAAGGCAGTTATTAAAAAAACAAAACAAGGCAGGGCAGTGGTGGTGCGTGCCTTTAATCCCAGCACTTGGGAGGGAGAGGCAGGCAGATTTCTGAGTTCGAGGCCAGCCTGGTCTACAGAGTGAGTTCCAGGACAGCCAGGTCTACACAGAAGAACCCTGTCTCGAAAAACCAAAAAAAAAAAAAAAAAAAAAAAAAAACCAAACCAACCAAACAAACAAACAAACAAAAAAACCACAATCTGGCCTGGTGTGGCACTGTGTGCCTTTAATTCCACCACTTGGGAGACAGAGGCAGGTGAATCTCTGTGAATTCAATGCTAGCCTGGTCTACATGTTAAGATCTAGGACAGCCAGTCAAGGATGTATAGGGAGACCCTGTCTCAAAAGACAAGAGACAAAAACCAAACCAAATCAAAAAACAACCTGATACCTGACATACATGGTGAGTTCCAGACCAGCTAGGGCTACAGAGGCAGATCTTGTTTAAAAAAAAAAAAAAAAAAAAAAAAAGCCAAACAAGCAGAAAATCGTTAATGCTGTGCTGATGAAAATAAAGACAAAGGGGAATCCATATACAGGGATGGTGGAAACGTAAACTTGTAAACCAGTATGGAAGGCATCATGAAAATTTCTAAAAATACTAAAACTAGGGCTCGAGAAATGTCTCAGCAATAGGAAGTGCTTGCTATTCTTGCAGAGGACCCATGTTTGATTCACAGTACCCATGCTGGATGCTCTTTTACCTAGTGAGCCATCTCACCAGCCTCAAGTGTGTTTCTGTGATATAACAGTGCTCCTCTCTGTCCCTCCTCTTCCCTCATACCCTTCTGGTATGGTAAAAAACATGTCAAAAATTTACTGAAAACCTGGTGTTAGTGTTTATGCTACCAATATGCCACCCAGTATGGCAGTCACTGGTCAGTGGCTCATGTGCAGTAAGTCTGTGTGTCATGGTTGCTCCAAACTGAGAAGTGCCAGAAGCAGATAATACACACAAACACCAGAATAATTTAGAAGAAATTAAACAATAGAATAAGCTAGGAAGGGTGTGTCTAGCCTGTCATTGAAGCAGTCAGGAAGTGGAGGCAGGAGGATCAAGGAAGGCCTCAGCTACATACTGAGTTAGAAGCCAGCTTAGGCTATAGGAAACCTTGTCTCAAGATGCAAAAACTCTGTAAAATACTGATCATGTGTTAAAATAGGAATATTTGGATATAATGGAGTCAATGAAAGGCGTGTGCGTGCGTGCATGCATGCGTGCGTGTCTGTATGTGTGTGTTTAGCTGGGGAATCAAACCCATGTCTTCATACAGGCTAGGAATACACTGTACCACTGAGCCACTTATTCAGCTCCAAGTAAGAAAAGGTTTTGTGGCATTGGCAAGATAGCCTAACAGGTGAAGGAGGTTGCTGCTAACTCTGGATTCCTGAGACACACGTGAAGGATCCACTCCTGCAAGTAGTCCTCTGGACTTCATACAAGCGTCAAGGCAGACGTTTGCCCATGCATATAAATAAATAAATAAATAAATAAATAAATAAATAAATAAATAAATAAAATAATTTTTTTAGAGTGTTTGTTTTTCTGAGACAAGGTCTTACTATATAGCCCAGGTTGAATTCAAACTCATGGTGATTCTGGTCCCCCTGCCTCAGCTTCCCAAGTGCTGAAATTATAACTATGGATTATGACATCAGGTTTAGAGATTTCTAAAATTAACTTCATCTCCTTTTGCTTTTCTCTCTTCTTTTTCTTTCTTGTAGCCCAGGTTACCCCAGCTTCTAATCCTCATGCCTCTACCTCCCAAACACCAGCAGCACAGTATCACCTAGCACTACACTTTATTCATGCAGTGGTGCTGGGAAAGGAGCCCAGGGTCTGTGCATGCCAAGTGTGACCCACTGGGCTACATCTGCAGCACCCTCCCTGTCTGTGATACAGGGTCTTACTGAGTTGTCTAGTCTGGCTTAGAACTTGTAAAGCTCCTGTCTCCACCTCCCAGGTGCTGGAGATATTGGTGTACCCTTGCTGGTGTTGATCAGAAAGATGTTTTAATTGTCTCTATTACCAGCTTCCCTAATGATTGAACCACATAAGTTATATTTTTAATTTTTAAAAGTTAAAAAAACCCACATAATTATTGTGTGTATGGTATCTGTGTGAGTGACAGACCAAGTGCCATGGCCTCTGTGTTGTGGTCAAAGGACAACTTTGTGAAGTCTGTTCTGTCCTTTCGCCTTTATGTAAGTTTGGGTGCTTGAACTCAGTCCATCAGGCTTAGACAGCAAGTATCTTGAATAAGCAAGCATGTGTACCACTTATGTAGAGGAGCCTGTGGAGGTCAGGGGAGGCGCTGGATCCCCTAGAACTAGAGTTACAGGCCGTTGGTAGCTGCTAAGTGGAGGCTGAAAACCAAACCCAGGCCCTCTGTAAGGACAAGTGCTCCTAATCACTGAGCCATCTCCCTGGACCTGTTTTGAGATTTTGAAATAAAAACAAGAGAGGTTCACATCATGAAATACTAAAAGAAGGAAGCTGAAATCACTGGGAAGGAATAACCAGTCCTGTCCTTAGTGGGTCTGGGAATACGGTCTCCACCCGGGGAATGTGTTTACTCGAACTTTGAAACTATTCGTTTTGAAAACTCAAATGAAACAACAGAGAACAAAATGTTCTGAGGTTGTTTTTATTGTAAAAATGCTGTGAGCCATGCCTGGGAGGCACAGTTGGCACCTGTTCATCCACAGCACCACAACAGCACCAAGAGTGTATGCAGGGCTCCCGGGAACCCTGTCTCCAATCAGTCAATATGACCGAGTCCGCCATTAAGGGCCCAGCTAGTTCGACTGACGTGGTCCCTCTGCATCCCCAACTTCTCTGGTAAGCGAGAAGTGAGATTCAATGCCCCTTGAGCCCATGTTTTCTGGGTCTGGGTCATTTGTTTCCTGTTGCTCTGACTGTTTCAGACAACAATGCTTGTAGACCCCAACACGGAAAAGGGGTCCTCCAGTCTCTCCAGTTATGGGCTTCTTCTCTGTCCACGAGACTCCAGATAGCCCTACTTAGGGCTCTTGCCCCCAGCAGAGAATGGCCATACCTTAGGGCCACAACCAAAGTCACTGTCTTCTTAGGCCTCGAACCAGGCTCCAGTGAGAAGGCTAGGAGGCTGCTGTAGCCTCCATGGGCTGGATCAGCAGGGTGGTAGCCTGCAGCGGATAGTAGCGGCCCTTCCACGTTTTCCAGAAGATCCCCTTTTTACGCTGCTGCCGTTGCCGTGGGATAGAGTGGAAGTATTGTCCGTTGAGATTGGAATGGCTGCAGGTGCCAAACCACCAGCCACCTATAGGGTTAGAGAACAGAAGACGTGGTCAAGGTCTTAGGTTTCCATACTGAGAGAGAGCACAGCTGGAGACAAGATGAACTTTGGATTTTATACCTTTAGAATTTATTGCATTTATTTTGTGTTCCCGTGTATGTGTGTGGGTGTGTACATGCCACAGTGGGTGTGAAGGTCAGAGGACAACTGTGGGAGTCGGTGATCTCTTTCTACTATGTGGGTCTTGGAGATCAAACTCAGGTTTTTAGGCTTGTAGCTAAATAAATAAAGACCTTTATTTATTAATATATAAATAAAGACCTTTATTGGCTGAGCCATTTCACAAGTCCTATTTTTGTTTTGTGACAGAGTCTCTTATCAGGCTGGCCTCAAACTCTCTATGTGGCCAAAGACAATTTTAAACTTCTCCTTCACCTGCCTCCACTTTCTTAGTGCGACGGTTAACACTACGGTTAACACTGTACCAGCATGCTTTGTTTATATGGTACGGGGAATGGAACCTAGGCCTTCACTCATGTTAGGTAGGTTCTCTGCCAAAGGAGCTACACTATGAAGCAGAGCTTATGGGTACAAAGTTGTAACCACAGTGCTCAGCAGTATGATAGGAAGTTTGAGGCTAGCCTGCTCTACGTAGTTTGATCCTGTCTGAATAAATAAAGCAGGAGCGTTAGTACTGGAGCTCATTTGTCTCGGTGCTTGCCTAACATGCATGAAGTTGTGGGTTTGGTCCTTAGGAACATAACAGCACATGCCTGTTACTCCAGCACTCAGGACTTAGAGGCTGACCCTTTAAGGTTCGCTATAGCTATGTAACAAATTCAAGGCCAGCTGGAGCTATATGAGACCCTGTGTCAAACAGACAACAAAAACAAAAATACCAGGGGCCAGGGTGTAGCTCAGTGGCAGAATGTTTGGCTAACAGGCACAAGACCCTATGCCTCAGAATTGAAAAAGAATAAGACAAGGGTTTGCCTTGGCTTTGCCCCATGCCAGCTACCCACCCACAAGTGTTCTCAATTGAATTTTCAGAAGTGGGCACCATGCTCACTTTAAAGACAGGAAAACTGAAAACAGGAGAGATTAACTCAACGACTGGCCCATAGGCACACAGCAGGTAAGGAGAAAATGGGGGCAGGGCATGGGTGCACACTTTGGGACTGAATGTAGGCTACAGTGGGAATAAAACCTGCTTACCAGAGAGGCTCTTGGCACAGTTGAGATCCCCGCGGAGATCGTGGTCTTGGTCCCAGGTAGAGAAAGGCAGGGAAAGGCCATTGGGGGAGACGTTGGTGGCACCCAGCTCATTGGCTGTGGGCTCGGTGAGCTGTAGGCTGTAGGCTGTATCCTCGCCCCCCAAATGGATGGGAAACTGGAGCAATTTGGCATTGCCATCCCAGTCTTGTAGCTGCACTGCCAACTGGCTTCCTCGGTCCCCTGTGATACTGTGCATCTTTTCCAAACCCAGCCAGAACTCGCCTGAATCGAGAGACATCATCTGTGAGCCGGCCTCAGTCAGCTCTTGTGCCCTTTGCTCCTTCCATGACTCTGGCCTCCCGAGAAACACCTACCTTGGGGATCTCCGAAGCCATCCTTGTAGGCTTCCCAGGACTGATTGAAGTCCACAGAGCCGTTCAGGCGTCTCTGAATCACTGTCCAGCCTCCATCTGTCCAGAAAGACAAAAAGTTACCAGAAGTCCCTTCTCACAGGGAAACTGATAGTTCTACCTAGCTTCCAAGCCTGATATCATGCTCCCATACAATCCGGAGGAGGGCAACACACTCATCACTCCTCGCAGGGGGTGGGATCAGAATAGACTTCCATCCCAAGAGCCTGCAGGAACCAGTAGTAGATGTGTTTTGTTATTTGAAACAGAGTCTCTACTTTAGACTGACTTAGAACAAGCTTTTGTAGCCAAGGATGACATCAAAATTTTCCTATAGCCTAAGCTGTCCTTCAACTCACTATGTAACTGTGGATGACCTCAAACTCCTAATCATCCTGCTACCACCTCCAGAGTTTGGGGGTAGCAGGCTTGCACTATCGTACCCATTGTATACAGAGTTGAAAATGGAACACAGGGCTTCAAACACTCTAGAGGAGAGTCTTACCAGTTAAGCTTCATTCTCAGCCCATGAAGACTCTGTGTTTATTTATCAGAGATAAGGCTGGCCTTGCATTTTGAACAATCATCTTGCATCAACCTCCCAAGTATTGGGATTATAAATATAGGAACAAATCACCATATCCAGCTGTGGTTCTAGGCATTGAATTTAGGGTCTTGTACATTCTAGGCAGGCACTCTCCCATTAAGCTATGCCCCCAGCTCACTTATATGTCGGTATTGTGTGACAAGGTTATACTAAGTTACCCAGGCTGGTCTTGAGCTCACTCTGTAGATGACTAGGCCTGGAAGCTGTATACCTTAACCACAAAAAACCTATCACTGAGCTTGAGATGCCTGCCAATGGATAAAAAAGATGATATATATATTTCCTATCCTACAGGCTACATCCAACAAGGTGCATAATAGGGTGTGTGTGTGTGTGTGTGTGTGTGTGTGTGTGTGTTATTGTGGAAGGATTCCAAGGGCTTATACAAGCTAGGCAAGTGCTGTATCATTAAGCTATACATGTCTTTATTTTATGACACCGGGGCTGTGCATGGCAAGGAGGTTCCTTGGGTGGTCAGCATATCTTACCTGACGTCATCTCACAGTTGACCAAAAATGGTGGAGACCCTAGAGGCTGGATCTGGAAAAGTCCACTGTGCCGCTCCCCTTCTTGGAAGAGTTCTTGGCAGTCCCGAGGAGGCCCTGAAAGTAGACAAAGGGAGAGCGTGAAGCAGGAGAGAAGCCCCCAGTGATTTCAGGAGACAGGTGTGTGTGAGGGGTGGGTTAAGAGGATGAGCCCCAGGACCATTTCCCTAAACTTGTTCCTAGCTTGTTGTAGCTTTCTCCAGTAGGGTTCACAAGGCACACTGAGGACCAGCCCCTTGACCCATCTTCCCTCTTCCCACTCTTCTTGTCTATCCTCTTTGGTCACAAAGGCTTCTTTCCTTGAGCCTTGGTGTATCATGCCTTCCTGCTATTGGGAATCAGCACATGGTCCTGATGCCAGGGACTCCATTTCCCCATTCCTTCCTCTGGGTCCCAGGTTCTAAAAGGATGCTGTTCCACTCTCTCAGACCCTGTTAGACTGCCAATAGTGAACAGAGGTCTTGTCACTGATGAGAAGTTGTCCGGAGCATGTCCCCACTCCTCCCATTGAGTAGAGCTTCTCAAGGCCAGGGACAAGGAGGAACTTTGTCCACAGTGGGAACCTGGATCTACCTAAAGCCTACCCCACAACCAGTGTTTCAGTGAAGACTTAAAACAATGGACAGGGATGAATCTGGGGTAAGGCAAGAGCTGAGCTGACTGAGCAAAGGGGTACTCTAACTGAGTAAAAGATGCTGACAGTGGGACAAGAAGACTGAGGCTGGGGTGTGGGTGGGACATGGCTGTCTCTGCTACCAGAAGAGGGGGGGGGGCAGGAAGAAAGGGAGAAGAAAGAGAGGAGAGGAGGAGAGAAAGAACTTGGCCTTGACAAGTCCTCTAAATCCAGGAAGAACTGCCCCCAGCCCAGCCAGGGAAAGTAGGAGAAAGGTCACTGGGGGAGGGGCATGCAGGGACTTTCTGCTAGCCAGCTCAGTCCTCACTGCCAGGAGTGGGGGCAGACCCAGAAAGATGGGAAGTATACTTTCCAATCCCTTGGGCAGCTCCCTTTCCCCTACTTTCCTCTCATCCAATCGGGACAGGCACACTGCCAAGCCACCCATGTGGTTTCCATTAGGGCCAGCTGTTTGTCTCCACAGCTCTGAACTTTCCTCCACTTGGCTAGGCTGACTCTGGGAGTCCCAAACCCACAAAACCATCCCCTCAGCTCTTCTCTTCCACCCATCACCCATCCAGAACCTATGCCAGCCAACTCTGAGAGAACTCATCCATGACCCTCACCATGCCTAGGTACCTGTCTAAGTAAAGGCCAGGGGAGGGATTAAGTGTAAAGACAACTGGGCTGAAAGCCAGCAACCAGCTTTAGGGTGTGAAGGGGGATATCCAAACTTTCACCTAGTTGGCTGTGAATAGCCACAGATGTCAAGCAGGGTGAGCAATAGGCATGAACTCAGGGTTGGAACTGGGAGCCTCTGTCTCTGTCTCTGTCTCTTTCCCCCTCCCCCACCCTACCCCACACACACTTCAATTTGAAACGAAGTATTGGGCATGGGCACCTACAATATAAGACCAAGAAATTGTAATTGCAAAAAACTGTGAGGTGCATGTGTCTGGATGGAGGCTTTCGGGACAAAGGATTTGTATTTGTAAGATGTAAGAGTATGTATCTAGTCTGAGAACTGAGGTGGGAGTGTCCTTACTCTGACTTTCCTTTTTATATCTCTATCAAGAGACATTGGAGGGTTCCAAACCTCAGAAACACACACACACACACACACACACACACACACACACACACACACCTGGATTCCTTCAGATGATGGCCCTGAGCTACACCACCATCTCCCAGAACTCCTGAGACTTCAGTTCCTTCTGCTCCTCTTCTACTCTAATTTTTCTGGTTAGTGCCTAATAAGATTTTTGGGGAGATTCTTGCTGGGAAAGAATGGTGGGGTGCTATGGCCAAGTAGGATCATAAGTGAAGAGGGTGCCGTATGTAAAAAGCCCCTAACTAGAGCCTAGTGAGCCCACGGGAACCCAAGGCCAGAGTCTCTTTCTTTCCTATTAAGGTGGACCTGACAAGAGGGGTAAGGATTGGAATAGCAACTGTTGGGAAGTTGCCAGATGACAGCAAAGACCAGAGATACTCACTGTGTAAGCCGGTGGCATTGGGAGTCAAGCCAATGAGCTGGGTCATCTTGGGAAGCCTCTTTCCCCTCAAAGTCTTGTCTGCCCCGTTGTCTAGGTGTGTGGGAGCCAAGAGGTCAATCTGAGACAGGGCAGGAAAAGGGTGGTTAGATCTCTTGCCTCGTGCCGTAACAACTGCTTAGCCACATTTCACCGCTACTGGTTCCCTCGTTTTCTGTTTCCGCTTTCTGATTTGGGGCAGTATTACCTGGCTCTGAAGATTCTGTATTCTCAGATTCTGCTTTGATAGGTATCTCTGCTGCTGGGCCACCTTCTGGAACAGTTGCTGGATCTTGCTGTTCTGAGCCTTGAGCTGAGTCTGAAGATATGCAAGATTGATGAAGACCTGACTTTATGTCTGCAACCTCCTCTTATTTACCCTCCCTTCCACCCTTTCACAGTCTGCTCTTTGAGGCCCTTCTCCACCCGGTTCCTGGAGACCCCAAAACGAGTCTAAGGAGAGTCAGAACCCTAGTAGATGCGCCTACCTGCAAACTCTGCAGAGTCTCAGGAGTCTGGCCTTCAGGGACTCTATCCTTGGGGTCTTTGAAGGGTGCATCTTTTCCCTTGGACCCCTGACAAGCGTTACCGCAGGCAGCCATGCGGCGTTCCAGCGCGCCCAGCTGCCCACTGGTGCGCTCCACGTGTTCGCGCAGCCCGTGGCCGAGCTGCAGCAGCCCATGAGCCAGCAAGTTCATCTCGTCCCAGGATGCGAAGCGCGGCGGCTCCGGCTGTGCAGGGCGCCCTTGCGCACTCAACAGCCCCGCAGTAGCCGCGCATAGCATCAGGGCAGCGCCTGCTGTCGGAGCGCAGCGCATGATTCCGGGGTTGGCCTTGGGTGCAGCAACGCTAAGACTACGGGACTCAGGAGTTCAAGACCCAATAGCTGGAGTTCTGGGGGAGCCGGCTCAGGCTTAGACTTGCTCTGGTGCAGAAGAAGGTCTGGAGCTTGCAGCTGAGCAGCGTTTCACGGTTGCACCTAAAGCCCGATTTTATAAAGCGGTTGTGGGAGTGGGAGGGAGCTCCTAGGAGGCGGGGCCCGGGGGCGGAGCGAGCGGCCAAGTTTTAGGGTGCAGTGTCACAGGCCTCGTCGTTACGAGGGTGTGTGTGGAGGGAGGCGTATGTGTGTGTTTTTGTGACTGTGTATGAAGAGTCCTTGGGGATGCCTACTTGGCCTTCCTCGCGACCCCATGAGCGACGTGACTGTCTCTGCACTGCCTGGTTCATTCTAAGCCCGGAAATTCCCAACCCTAGCCTGCATCCCGCTCCCAGCCTGGTTCAGTGGAGGAAAGGGCATACAAGTCAAACAGGACGTGGATGCCTTCTTGACTGACCCCTTCTCAAGTTAGAAGCAAAGTAGGGCAGAGTTACGTGACAGAAAGTTCTCTCCCTGATCGGCTGAGTTAAGATGGCAAGTGGGCGATTCCAGAACATCGCTCCCTGTCTCTTGGAGGCTTCCTGGGATCTGTAATCCCCAGAGCAGGCAGGAACCCCTGCCCCAACTCTCACTTCCACCGAGACCTTTCTGGCTCCCACTCTCTTTCCGGCTCAAGCATTCGTCATTGCAGATGTGTTTGTGAGGGTCACCAACGCCCTTGTTCAATTATTTGCCTCTTCCAGGCTAAACAGTCAATAGCTAGGATTTCTGCCTGCACTGTACAGATTGCAACTCTAGGCTTCCTCCTGTTGCTTGTCCTCCACCACCAGGGGTCTCGGTGTCCTGGAATTTACCTGCATTAAAGCAGGATTTGTGTCTGAGGACATCTGTCATCCCATGGAGCAGGGAGCAGAAGAGTGTGGAATTAATTCATCTTGAGTTACACAAGTGAGTTTAAGTGAGCCTGGGCTACTCTGAACCAGGTCTCCAAACAACAACAGCAACAACAAAACTCATGGCACTCACCTGTGAACCCAACACACAGGACACAGTCAGGAGAATAGTACAAGCTACAAGCTAGGCTGCTCTACATAGTAAGTTCCAGACCAGTCAAAGCTGAAACAGCAAGACCTTGTTTCAAAAACAAAACAAAACAAAACAAAACAAAACAAAACAAAACAAAACAAAACAAAACCGATTCATAGTGGTGTATTCCTTTAGTCCCAGCACCCCAGAGCCAGATGGGATTGGAGGGAGCCTAGTCTACACAGTGAAGTTCCTGGCCATCCAGGAAGAAGACCTTGTCACAAAACAGTAAGAACAACAAAAACAAAATAAAATAACAACAAGTAAAAAAGCCAGGAGGAGCTGGAGATCTGTCTTACCAGTTAAGAGCATTTACAGCTTTTACAGCGGACCCAAGTCCAGTAGCTCACAGTCACCTGTAACTCCAGCGCCAGAAGTAGTGACTGACCTCCTTGGGCACTTACACACATGCACACAATTTTTTTAAAAAAATCATTTAAATTTAAAAGCCGTCTAGAGAACATCTGCAAAGACTTCTCTTCCACACCCATCCATTCATTCACTCATTCCACACAACCTTGACCCTCAGTATTTCTAGCTTGTGGATAAACCCTACCTTTGAGCAGGGGAAAGAGACAAAGTTGAGACAAAGGAGGACCGGGGTGGGGCTGACACCTTTCCTTGTTTATGCTACATGGCTAAGTTTTTATTCAACAAGTTTGCATAGGTATTCCTTTTTCTGCCAGTATCCCTGTAGCCTGGCACAGAAAACCTGCCTGACAAGAAGACCCTTAGGGCAGACTGACTGAAAAACCCCCAAGTTGAGTCAGCAGGGCTGGGAGCCAGCAGCAAACCTCTGGAATCTGAAACTGCATGCCCCAAGGCTGACGTGCAGGCCACTGCTTGCACACTTGACCAGCTGGGCCTTTTGCCAGACTGATCCCAGCAGCAGTGACAGACAGACAGGAAGAGCAGGCGGGAACCCTTCAGCAAGGAATGAAATCATACATCCACCATCTGTCCACCCCAAACATCAGCCTTTGGGCACAGGCCTAGCCATTCTACGCTAGCCCATACGCAATCTCCTCGTCCAAATCTTCTGCCTACAGAGAAAAAAACCACCATGACAGATGTGGAGATGGGTGTGGTAGTGCATGCCTGTCATTTTAGCACTTAGAGGGTAGTAGCAAGTAGGTCCATCTGGGCTATGTAAGAGAACCTGTCTCAAGAAACAAAATTAGGGCTCGTCATATGGCTCAGTGGGAAAGATGCTTGTTTTTAAGTCTGATGATCTGAGTTCAGTCCCCATATGTTGGAAGGAGAAAAAGGACTCCCAAAAGTTGTCCTCTGACCTCAGCAGTTTTCTGTGGCACGCACATAAATAATATAGATAGATGGAGGGGGGAGGGGAGAAACAGTGACCAGAAAACCGGCTTAGTGATTAAAAGCATGTACTGCCCTGGTAAATGAGTTTGCTTCCCAGCACCAACTCTGGGCTCATAACTACCTGAGTCTTCAGCTTTGGAAGACCCAGTGCCCTCTTGGCCTTCTCAGGCATCTGCACACATGTGCACACACCCACACACAGACACATGCACATATTTGCTGTTCTTGTATAAGACCTGTGCTTGGGTTTGAAGACCCACACAGTAATTCACATCCATCTGCAAGTCCGGTTCCAGGAGATCCAGTTCTGCTCTGGGATCTCCAGGGGGCATACATACTTACAAAATAAGTCTTAAAAATTTTTAAATAAAAATGTTTAAAAATAAAGGAAACCGCCAGGCAGTGGTGGCTCATGCCTTTAATCCCAGCACTTGGGAGGCAGAGGCAGGTGGATTTCTGAGTTCAAGGCCAGCCTGGTCTACAGAGTGAGTTCCAGGACAGCCAGGGCTACACAGAGAAACCCTGTCTCAAAAAAACCAAAAAGAAAAAAGGAAACCACCAATTACTTTGCCAACATGATAGGTTTTTGTGTGATGTATGTGTGTGTGTATTAACATATGTATGGGTACATGTGTGGGTAGGTGAGCATGATGCCCTTGTGTGTGTGTGCATGTGTATGGAAAAGTGAACTGTCTTCTTTGTTTTTGTTTTTTTAAGATTTATTTATTTATTTTATGTATATGAGTACACCATTGCTCTCTTCAGACACACCAGAAGACACATCAGATCCCATTACAGATGGTTGTGAGTCACCATGTGGTTGCTAGGAATTGAACTCAGGACCTCTGGAAGAGCAGTCAGTGCTCTTAACTGCTGAGCCATCTCTCCAACCCAAAGTATCTTCTTTGTTACTCTCTATTTATTGAGGCAGGGTATCTTCTTAGACCTGAAGCTCACCACCTTGCCCTAGGGATCTCTTGAAGTACTGAAATGACAGGAAGTTACTATGCCTGCCCAGCTTTTTGTGGGTTCTGGGAATCAGAATTTCATTCCTTGCCATTGTGAGTCAAGGACTTCATCCACTGAGCCATCTTTCCAGCCCCAAATCCCACACAGTCTTTTCTCTACATACTTTTCATTGACTTTTTCAGTGCCATGCTTCAGAGAGTACAGAACAATCCGAAGCTTTTTGGAGGCACCTGCTGGTTACAACCATTACAAAAGACTCCTGTCCTCTTGGGACCTGGAACTGGCTCTGGCTTTTATCCTAAAAATTGCTTTCTGGAATGTTCCCTCTTATCCAGCTGCTGCAATAACTCAGTAACCACCTATTATGTGCTGGCATTGTGCTGAGACCATATCATGTTCATGTTTGGTCTTCATACACTCCCAGCTTTGGTACAAGGCTTTGATCTGAGGATACAGCTCACTGTTAGAGCTCTTACCTAGCATATATGAGACCTGGGATAATGTTCTTAGCACTGGAAAAAATGTGGCACTATATTTGGACTGGGAACTTAGCTTAGTGGTATAGCACTTGCCTAGTGTGCAAGAGACCCTAGGTTTACCTATAGTACTGCAACCAACCAATCAATAGCTACAGAAACGTTGGCACAGGTTAGTTGCAATGGCTAGTATTAATTGTCAACTTGACAAAAGTTAGAATTACCTGTGAAGTGGTGGGGGTAGTTATCTTGATTATGTTAAGTTACTCACTGTGGGTGGCACATATCCTAGACTGTGTAAGAGTGGAGAATGAGAACACGGCTGGAGAGATGGCTCAGCAGGTAAGAACACTTGTTGCTCTTGCAGAGGAACAGAGTTTGGTTCCTAGCACCCACATGGCAGCTCACAACCATTTGTAATTCCAACTATAGGGTATCTGATGCCCTTTTCTGATATCCTTGGGCATTCATATGATACATATACATACATAGAAGCAAAACACTTATACATAAATAAAATAAAAATAAAACAAAAAATAAAAGAGTGGAGAAAGTAGGACCATCTCCAGCATGTTCTGTTTCTTGCTCTCTGCTCCTCTGCTGAGGATGCAGTATGACTAGCTGCCTGATATTGTGACTCCCTTGAAGATTATGGACAGCAACCATGAACTGTGACCTGAAAAAATCTCCTTCTTAAATTTCTTTCTTTTTTTTTTTTTTTTTTTTTTTTTGGTTTTTCGAGACAGGGTTTCTCTGTGTAGCCCTGGCTGTCCTGGAACTCACTCTGTAGACCAGGCTGGCCTCGAACTCAGAAATCCACCTGCCTCTGCCTCCCAAGTGCTGGGATTAAAGGTGTGTGCCACCACTGCCCGGCCTTAAATTTCTTTTTGTCAGAAAAGAAACAATGACATCTGTCATCCCAGGATTTCGGAGGCTTAAGCAAGAGATTAAAAAATTCAAGGCTGGCCTCAGTTACATAGTAGTTACATAGTAGTTAAGGCCAATTTGATTGACATGTGAGACCCTGTTTTAGAAAGAAAAAGCAAGCATTGAGAAGACCAGTCAGTGGGTAATGAATGCACTTGCTGTCCAGGTATGAGGATCAGAATTTGGATCCAGGATCCAAGTAAATGCAGAGCTGACGTGGTGACCACTTGTCGTAATCTGGCTCTTGTAATCTGAGGCAGAGACAAGAGAATTCCAAAGCAAGCTAACTAGTTATACGAGCCTAATTGACTGGCTCTAGGCTCAACTGAGAGATTCCGCCTCAGTATATAGAGTGACAGGTGATCTAGACAGACATCCAACAACTTTCTCTGGCCTCCGCAAGGATGCACTCACCCCACACAAACACGTACAGTGACACACATGCAAACTTGTACACACAAAACCCAAAGTGGGTGCGGTAGTGCAGCCTGCAAGCATACCACTTAGAAGATGGAAGCAGGAAGACCAGGAATTCAAAGTAGGCTGATGAAAGTGCTTGCCTCAAAGTCTGGCAACCTGATTTTGATCCCCAGTGTCTCTCATGGAAAGCTGAAAAGTGATAATTAATTTCACACAATTAGTCTTTTGCCTCCACACATGGTTAGTAACAACTCCCTACCCTCTGTCACACACACACACACACACACACACACACACACACACACACGAGGGGGATAAAAGTGGGGGTGGGGGAAATGGGTTAGCTGAAGATGAAGCTCATTGGTAGAATGTCTGCTTAACATGCACAAAGTCTATCTCCTGTACCACATAAACTTGGCATGCTAGTGCATACCTGTCATCCTGGCAATTGGGTTATGCAAACATGAGTATCAAGAGTTCAAAGTCATTCATAGCTATAAAATCAGTTTGAGGCCAATTTGGGTTATGTGAGACTCTGTCTCATAAAACAAAAGTTGGGAATATAGTTCAAAGGTATAGCACTTTCTTGACATGCACAAGACCCCTAGATTTTTATTTCCAACACTAACAGAATGGAAGGAAGGAAGGAAGGAAGGAAGGAAGGAAGGAAGGAAGGAAGGAAGGAAGGAAGGGAGGGAGGGAGGAACTGATCCTCTGATACAAAGGTGCTTATAATAAACACAACAGCCAAGACCTGCTGTGTACTTCATATACTCGAATGATGATATACTCATCTCATCCTAGCAACAGCTCCATGGGAGGCAGCTGTTGTAATTATTCTGCTTTACCAATGACAACAGGATGAAAGAGAGGCTGCGAATCTTTCCAACTTCATACAATTGTCTAGACAGAGCTGGATTTGAAATCTGGCTCTCTGATTCACAGCTGTGTTGTCAGCAGCCACCATAAGTTTCAAACTCCCTACCCACTATCACACACACACACACACACAGAGAGAGAGAGAGAGAGAGAGAGAGAGAGAGAGAGAGAGAGTCAGACAGAGACAGAGACAGAGGAAGGAAAATGAAAAATGGGTCCAACTTAAAGGGTATTAAATTTTACTTTTACCTTTTGATGGATTTATTAGGACTATTACATTAATTTTTACATTTTTATTGATTTATTTTGTGTATGAGTATTCATCCTGTGCATGTCTGTGCACATGCACCTAGTGCCCTTTGAGGCCAGAAGACAGCAGTGGATCCCCTGGAACTGGAATTACAGGCTGTCATGTGGATGCTGGGAAGTGAACTGAAGTCATCTAGAAGAGTAGCCAATGCTCATAAGCTTTGAGCATTTCTCCAGCCCTTTGACTGTATTTTTAAAAGATGTTATCATCCAAAGGCAATTTACAGATTCAATACAATCCCCATCAAAATTCCAACACAATTCTTCACAGACATGGAAAGAGTAATTCTCAACTTCATATGGAAAAATGAAAAACCTAGGATATCAAAAACAATTCTCGACAATAAAAGAACTTCTGGCCTCAACCTGTGCTAAAGAGCAATAGTGACAAAAACTGCATCGCACTGGTACAGAGACACACAGGTGGATCAATGGAATAGAACTGAAGACTCAGAAACAAACTCACATACCTATGGATACTTGATTTTTGACAAAGAAGCCAAAACCATACAGTGGAATAAAGAAAGCATCTTCAACAAACTGTGGTCTGCATGTAGAAGAATGCAAATTGGTCCATATTTATCACCTTGTACAAAGTTCAAGTCCAAGTGGATCAAGGACCACAACATAAAAACAGATACACTGAAACTAATAGAATAGAAAGTGGGAAAGAGCCTCAAATGAATTTGCACAGGGAAAATTTTCCTGAACAGAACACCAATGGCTTATGCTCTAAGATCAACAATTGACAAGTGGGGCCTCATGAAACTGAAAAGCTTCTGTAAGGCAAAGGACACTGTCAATAAGACAAAATGACAATCTACAGATTGGAAAAAGATCTCTAACCCTATATGTGATAGAGGGCTAATATCCAAAATATATAAAGAACTCAAGAAAGTTAGACTATAAAAAACCCAAATAACCCAATTAAGAAATGGGGTACAGAGCTAAACAGAGAATTCTCAACTGAGGAATCTCAAATGGATGAGAAACACTTAAAGAAATGTTCGACATCCTTAGTCATCAGGGAAATGCAAATCAAAATGACCCTGAGATTCTACCTTATACCAATCAGAATGACTAAGATTAAAAACTCAAGAGACACCACATGCTGGCAAGGATGTGGATAAAGAGGAACACTCCTCCATGGTTGGTGGGATTTCACTGGTACAACCACTCTGGAAATCAATCTGGTGGTTCTTCAGAAAATTAGAAACAGTTCTACCTGAAGACCCAGCTATACCGCTCCTGGGCATATACCCAAAAGATGCTCCACCATGCCAAAAGGACACCTGTACCACTATGTTCACAGCAGCCTTATTTGTAAGGGTCAGAAGCTGGAAACAATGCAGATGTCCTTCAACTGAAGAACAGATACAGAAAATGTGGTTCATTTACACAATGAAATACTATTCAGCTGCTAAAAGGAAGACATCATGAATTTTGCGGGAAAATGGATGGAACTAGAAAATATCATCCTGGTAACCTAGATCCAAAAGGACATGCATGGTGTATATTCATTGATAAGTGGATATTAGCCAAAAAGTACAGAGTGCCCATGATACAACTCTCAGACCACAAAACGTTAACAAGAAATGAGGATGTTTCAATCCTACTTAGAAAATAGTCAAGGGAGGAAGGGACCTGGGTGGGAGAGGAAAGGGAGAAGGGGGAAGGGGGGACAGGATCAGGTATAAGGAGGGACAGATGAGAAGTCCACACAGCCAGGAGAATGAATGGAAATATGCACCTGTGGGGGGCTGGAGATTGGGAAATGGGGGAAATCTCTAGAAAGTCCCAGAGGTCTGGCTTCCAGGACTCAATGGGGGATTGAGTTGGGGACCTCAGCCAAAATGCCCAACCGTGGGAGAAGGAACCTGAAGAGACCACCTCCAGTAGAGGGATGGGACCATCCACCTACCTTCAAAACTTTGACCCAGAATTGTTCCTGTCTAAAAGAAATGTAGGAACCAAAATGGAGCAGAGACTGAATGAAAGGCCATCCATTGACCGGCCCAACTTATGATCCATTTGTTTGGGCACCAAAACCAGACATTATTACTGATGCCATGTTGTGCTTGCAGACAGGAGCCTAGCATGGCTGTTCTCTGAGAGGCTCTACCAGCAGCTGCTTCCTGAGGTGGATGCAAATAGTCACAGCCAACTAACCATTGGACAGAGGTCAGAGACCCCTATGGAAGAGTTCAGGGGAAAAATTGAAGGAGCTGAAGGAGATGGCAACTCCATAAGAAGAACAACAGTATCAAGTAACCTGGATTCCTCAGAGCTCCCAGAGACTAAGCCACCACCCAAAGAGCATACGTGGGCTGGTATGTCCTCCGTCCCCTGCCCCGGCACATATGTAGCACATATGTCTGGCCTCTGTGAGAGAAGACGTTCCTAATCTTGTAAAAAACTTGATTTTGCCTAAGGGAAGGACAGGAGCAGGGAGCACCCTCTCAAAAGGCAAAGGGGAGGGGGTGAAGAACTCTGGGAGGGGGGACTGGAAAGGGGGGCAACATTTGGAATGTAAATAAATAAAATAATTTAATAATTTAAAAATGGGAGGGGATGTTATTTTGTAGTCTAGGCTGACCTTTGACTTGCTTTATAGTCAAGGATGCCCTTGAACCCTGGATCTTCCTGCCTCCACCTCTGGAGTGCGGGGTGACCAGCATGTAATACTGCGGCTGGTTTTCTGCGGTGCTAGGCTTTATGCTTGCTAAGCATTCATTCTGGTAGTGGAGCCACATCCCTAGACTCTTCAATTTATTAAACAAGTTTATGTTAACTTACTTTGTGAGTGGGAAGCAATGCTTGTGTACTTCATTCTAAGAGTAGAGGCCAGAGAACAATATGTTGGTTCTCTCTACCCATGTAGGTCCCGGGATGGAATTCAGGTCTTGAGGCTTGGTGGCAATTACTTTACTGGCTATAAAATAAATTTACTTTATATTGCCACCCCTTCAATGCATTTTTTAAAAATTTACATTTGGGGCTCAGATGTTAAGAGCACTGGTTATCTTTCCAGATGTCTCAGATTCAATTTCTATCACCCATGTGATGGCTCACAACCCAACTGCTTTAACCACAAATCCAGGGGAGTCAATGACTTCTTCTGGCCTTTCTGGGCACCAGGTGCACAAACATATATATAGGCAAATCATCCATACACGTAAAGTGAAAACATTACAAAATTATTTGTTTATCTATTCATTCATTCGTTTTTGTATGTGTGCCCTGTGAAGATCAGAATACTACCTATGGGAGTCGATTTTCTCTGTTTACTGTGTGGATCTTGGGGATCAAACTCAGTATATCAAGGTTGGTACCAAACACCTCTACCCACAGGCCTGTCTTTGCTGCCCTTCATTTTTGCTTAACTTCTTTTTGGTTAATGATATATGCATTTTATACTGCTATAAATACTATCAGTAAATAATGTAATGTAAAAAAATGTAAATAAATAAAATAATATTTTAGGTTTTTATAAAGAAATTAAATTTATTTTGACTTGGGGGTCTGGTGCACAATGGAAGGCATATGTCTGACCACAGCCTTCTTCCCTGCCTCAAGGTACTGCAGAAGAGAAGGCAGCATGCATGGGTATGCATATCTTTTGGTCTTACTTCTCAGTCACAAGTCTCCAGCCTCTAGGAATTTACCTGATGGCTTTATCTAATCCTAATCGCCTGATAGAGGCCTCATGTCTAGATGTTGTGTCTATATTATGTGTCTTGTGTCTGTTACTCACCCATCCACCCCCCCCCCCCCCCCCCCCCCCCCCCCCCCCCCCACGCCAGAATTTTGTTTCATGCCTACCAGCTATCTATATTGTTGCTATAACATGCCTGTCGGTCACTGACACAGAAAAATAACCTGACTCATGTTAACCACATACCCTGCTCTGTTCTGCATCTCCTGAGGATTGTAATCTTAAGGAGCTTCACAAAGCTTTACATAGGACCCATCAAGTTAAAGGTCAATATGAACTGCTATGTCTAAAATGGTTATCTTATTGTCTGTGGTTGTGCTTGCTGTCTCTTTCTAAGAATCAAGGGGCTGGGGTCATGGGATGCTGATTCATGGGCTAATCAAAAGAGAATCTGGGGTAAAGACTAAATTGAAATGTAAAATAAAAGACTGGGCTTTTGGTCTGCAAGAGATGAGCTACCTAGAGAAATTTTAGAGTATCAAGAGAAAGCAGTGCTAGAGAGATGGCTCAACAGTTAAGAGGTCCTGAGTTCAATTCCCAGGAACCACATGGTGGCTCACAGCCATCTGTAATGGGATCTGATGCCCTCTTCTGGTGTGTCTGAAGACGGAGACCGTGTACCCACATACATAAAATAAATACATAAATCTTTAAAAAAAAGTTAAGAGAGAGAGAGAGAGAGAGAGAGAGAGAGAGAGAGAGAGAGAGAGAGCTGTCTCAAACAGAACATAGAGAGAGTAGTCTGGAAAGCTGTCTCAAGGACATAGGCAGCCAGCTTGTAACTCACAGTTTGACTTTGAGTCATTTGTTTCCCCTCTCCCAGACACCTCTTTTCTCAGCAACCCTGCGCCAAGCCAAGTCTGGTCCTTTGCTTAAACAGCAGCACATTCAGTATGTGTATATTGTTTTCACGTACTCCAGGGTGGCCTCCAGCTCTCTGTGTAGCACAGAGTGGCTCGAACCCTTGATCCTCTCGCTTCTACCTTATACATGTGTATTTACACATATATAGCATATGTATGTAAATAAGTATAATATATGCCAAGACACACACATATACAAATGCACATGCATATACTATTCACATAGACATATTGATATGGATAGAGAAATCTGCACATAATACATACACATATGCACATAGAAAGAACCACATACAGCCAACAGTATGACCAAACAGTTGAGGTGATTGACTAGAAACAGCCACTTTTACCTACGAAGGCAGATATAGACATATAAATATGTAGTATGCACACAGATACATAGGTATGGGTAAAATAGAGCTGTGGGTGTAGCTCAGTGGGTAGAGTTTAATCACCAGCACTGCATAAACTGGTGATGTACTTGTAATCCCAACGCTCTGGAGGGAGAGGCACGAGGATCAGAAACTTGAGGCCACCATCCTTGGCTACATAACAAGTTGGAGTCCAGTTGGGCATTGGTGGCACACGCCTTTAATCCCAGCACTTGGGAGGAAGAGGCAGGTGGATTTCTGAGTTTGAGGCCAGCCTGGTCTACAGAGTGAGTTCCAGGACAGCCAGGGCTACACAGAGAAACCCTGTCTCGAAAAAACAAAAACAAACAAACCCCAAAATAAGTTTGAGTCCAGTCCGTGTTACACTAGACCCAGAAGGGAATATGCACTGTTCTTGCAGGGAACCTAGTGCAGTTCACAACACCCATGTCAGGTGGCTTCTAACTGCTTGTGACTCCAACTCCAGGGGACCCATTGCCTTCTTCCATCCTCTGAAGGCACCTGCACTCCTGTGTACATACCTTCAATGGATACATACTCATAACTAAAAATAAATCTTAAAGCCAAGTGTGATAGCACCTGCCTTTAATCCCAGCATTTAGGAACCAGAGGTAGGCATATGTCTGTGAGTTTGAGGCCAGTCTAATCTACATAGTTCCAGGAAGACCACAGCTATGTAGTGAGATTCTCCCTAAAACAAAACCAAACCCAAACAGAAATATTAAAACAAATTACAAAATCAAACAATAAAATACTAACATATATGCATATATAAAAAAACCTGGACATGTTTCCCTACACACATACATAGACATATCTCTATATAAATATAGATATATTACACATATACCCATATATATAATGCACACATATTTATATGAAAAGAGCTATATGTATAGAGAAATATACATTATAGGCTGTACACACACACACACACACACACACACACACACTACAAAGAGATATGGATATGGGCTGGACGGTGTACGCTTTCCTAAGCATGAGGCTCTATGTTCAATTCCTGCCCCCACCCTAGCAGACACACACACATGCCACACAAGTGGAGAAAGTCCAAGTACACTTTCATATATGCAAATTCTATCCTGGAGGGCAGCTCTGCTCATCATGATCTCACCTGTGTGCCATTCAGTTTGTGCTAAACCACTCGAAGGCATGTTACACAGGGAATGTTTGCCTTCCACCCTTTGGCCTTTGCTAAGAACAGCATGGCTCTTGATATAATTATCCTACTGTCAGCAGATGCAGGAAATGTAACCCTGACCTAGTCATGTTATCTAATCTACAGTCCACATTCCATTTTCATCCACGGTCCAGTCATATCCTGTGTAACTGTAGGCTTCGTCCCACGGGGAGCCCAACCCACGGAGCACACGCTGCACTTTGCATTCATGCCCTTTGCTCCTTCATTGTCCTTTAAGTGTTGACAGTTTTGGCAAATACAGATCAGTTATCTGGAGAACGTCTTTCATTGCACACATTTTTGATGATTCTTCCCTTGCAGTTTTCTGTGATTAATCTTTAGAAGTGATATCATATCCTTCTAAGTGGCTGACATTAGGACATGTAAGATAGCCCTTTCACCATTAATGGTGCCAATAAGGAGCGACTTACTTTTAATATAAACATTTTTATATGCATGCTTTCATTCATGTTTGTGTATGAATGGGTACAAATGTGTATCTGTGTGTGTGTATCCCTGCACTGTAGAGGCCACAGGTTAAGCTTGGGTGTTGCTTCCAGGAATTCTCTATCTTACTTTTAGAGACAGGGTCTCTCATTCAATCCTGGATCTCACTGATTTGGAGAGTCTGCCTGGGCAGCTAGCCCCAGGGCTCCTCTTGTTTCTGACTCCAAAGCTTAGGTTTGGCTTTTTATGTGGATGCTCGGGATTAGAACTCAGGACCTTGTGCCTGTGCATCCGGTACATTACTCACTGAGCTCTATCGATAGCCTCAACTAAGATTTTTTTAAGCAAATACTTTAAATCCTGGATGAATAGAAACATTATAGAAGAAGTACACTAGACAAAGCAAGCAGGGCAGTGGTAGAACATGCCTTTAATACCAGCACTCAAGAGGGAGAGGTGGGCCAATCTCTGAGTTCGATGCCAGCCTGGTGTACAGAGTGAGTTCCAGGAAATCCAGGGCTACACAGGACAACACTGACTTGAAAAACAAAACAAAACAAAACAAAAAACAAACAAACAAAATCCAACAATGTGGGAATTCAACCTAACTAAGTAAGGTTTTCCAAAGAAGAAACTTCCAAGTCTGGGCACTCCTGAGAGATACCCAGATGAAAAAGCTGAGGAAAACAGGTGAACCAGATGTTGTATAGTTATTTGACATGAATTGGAAAGTTCTGCTTTGGAAAAAGTCTTTCTAAAAGTTCCGGAAGTAACCTATAGCAATGGCTATTCCTGGTTGTCAACTTGACTACATCTGGAATGAACTACAATCCAGAAATTGAGGGCACAGCTATGATCCAGATCTTGAGTCTGGAAGACACAAGTTTCTGACCTGAATCTTGATGTGGAGATCTTGAGGCGTAATGGCCATGAGAAGCTTAGGTCCAGACAAGGTAGTACACACCTTTAATCCCAGGAGACTGAGGCAAACAGATCAAGGTCAGCCTGGGACAAGGCAAGTTCTAAACCCAGGCGTGGTGGTGCACACCTTCAATCTGGGCCACACCTTCTGCTGGAGACCTGCATAAGGACATTAGAAGAAGAAAGATTAATTCTGCTTTGCCTGCTTGCACTTACTTGCACATCCGTTGGAATTTACTTCTTCAGGATTCCATCTTATGCAGAAGACCAGCTGAAACACAGCTTCGTGTACTGAGATTCTTGGACTTCTGGTTCACAACTGCCCATTGTTAGGTTAGTTGGACAGTAGACTTGTAAATTCCCTTAATATACAGAGACATTCAGTAATTTCTGTGTTATAGAACCCTGACTAATACACCAATACTACAAAGCTCAGGAAAGTTAAAACAAACAAACAAACAAACAAAATTCACATGTTTCAGAAACCTCCTGAAACTCACAAAATGTATAACCCCGCCCCTCAAGGTTATATATAAGCAAGGATATACAAGCACTAACAGTTGCTGAAGAGAGGAGTCTCCCTGTGTAGGTACCCCTAGAAGTGTAGTTTCTGTAAGCTGCTGTACACACCAGGGTAGACTTTTCAGTAATAAAGCTATTTTGAATCATCTATGCTCCTGTAAATACCCAAATAAATTCACATTCACCAATTCAAATTTGCTATGTACTAAGGGGTGCCCTTGAACTTACTGTTCCTATTCACTCTCTAGGGTATCACCACTCTTGATTTATGCAGTACTAAGGGTGGAACCTAGGGCTTCATGCATGCTAGGCAAACTCACTATCAACTGAGCTGTATCCCAAGTCCCACTCCAGTTCTTCTTATCCTCTGATCAGCTCTAGAAAAGAAGAATACTTGCTTCCCCCCCACCCCCCCGAAGAACACAGAGAAACAGCTTCTGAGACATTCAGGCACTTGACCAGAATCACACAGCTTTCAAAAACCAAGATTTGAACCTGGTACTTTCTAGTTATCAACCATTGAGGTTTTGTTTCTTTGTTTCTTTGTTTTGTTTTGTTTTTTGTTTTTTATGAATGTCACAGTCTAGTGAGGTAGTTCAGCAGGTAAAGTCACTTGATGTTAAGCTTGGTGGCCTGAGTTTGGTCCTCAGGGAACTGACTCTCACAAGTTTTTTTTTTTTTTTGACTTTCAAATACAGACAGTTACATCCACAAAACACTAATGATTTAAAAGTTAAAACTAAACACTGTTGTTTTGTGAGATATAGCTTCATATGAAGAACAGATTTACATATTACAAAACCCTAGTATATAAAATGGATAATTTGAAAAAAAAGTCAATTTCTGATAATATGGCTATAGAAAATTATTCGAGAATATTTTGGCTTGAAGGTGTAGCTCGGTGGTAAGGTGCTTGCCTGGGATGCACAAAGCCCTGATTTTATTCCCCACCATTTCATGAAAGCAGACATGGTGGCATATTCGTGTAGCCCTGAGAATGGGAAGATAAAGACAGAAAGAGCAGATGCTCAAAGTTACTCTTCAGTGAACAGTGGACTCAAGGTCAGCCAAGGCTTCCATGATTCTGTCTTTAGAAAAGATTCATTCACCAGGCAATGGTGGCACGCGCCTTTAATCCCAGCACTTGGGAGGCAGAGGCAGGCGGATTTCTGAGTTCCCGGCCAGCCTGGTCTACAGAGTGAGTTCCAGGACAGCCAGGGCTACACAGAGAAACCCTGTCTCGAAAAAAAAAAACAAAAAAAAAGAAAAAGAAAAAAAAAAAGAAAAGAAAAGAAAGAAAGAAAGAAAGAAAGATTTATTGATGAAGCTGAAGAGCTGGGTCAGAAATTTAAGAGCACTGGCTGCTCTTCTACACGACCCAAGTTTGTTTGGCAGCACCCACATGGCAGCTCAGAGCCATCTGTAACTCCAGTTCCAGGATATCCAATGCAGTCTTTGGCATCTGTGAATACCAGGCATGCATATGCTGCACAGACATACATGCAGACAAAACACTCATACACATAAAATAGATTAAAATGTAAGCAGATTTACTTATGATCATTTTGTAGTTGTTTTATTTATTTCATGTGTATGAGTGATTTGGTTTTTTATTTTTGAGACAGTGTCCCACTATGTAGCCCTGGCTGACCTACAACTTGCTATGTAGCCCAGGCTGGCCTTGAGTACACAGAGATCAGCTTGACTCCACTTCTGGAATGCTGGGAATAAAGTCATGCTTCATCATGTCTGGCTTTGTAGGGTGTTTTGCATGTATGTATGTATGTACGTACATATATATATATGTATGTGCACTATGTGTATAACTTGTGCCATAGAATTGAGAAGAAGGTATCAGATACCCTGGGTTTGGAATTATAAATGATTGTGAGCTGCCGTGTGTGTGTGATGAGAACTGAACCCGGTTTCCCTTGAAGAGCAGCTAGTAGTAACTTTATAGTTCTTAACTAACAAGTCATCTCTCCAGACTCTGCTTCAAAGTATTTTTTTATGTGTACACATGCTCATTTTACAGATAGGGAGAAAATTTTCTGGATAGCTTCATTGAAGCATAGTGTACATGCTATAACTCGTAGGTATTTCTAGCTTAGAACTTAACAAGTGCTGTTAAATTCCTTGTTAAATTATTATCATCGACCACACCCAAAAGTTTACTCTTGTTGCCTGGGAACCTCTGCCACTGGCTCCTCCCTCTCTGTACTTCAAATGATTGTGTGCTCTCTATCTCTGTTGATAAGTTTGCATTTTCTAGAATGGTCTAGAAACGAAATCACACATATTCAGAATATATTCTGGTTTTGACTGGTTTCTTTCACACAGCACGATTATTCTGTAATTCATTCTTTGTTTTTGTTTTTTTTTTCCCAGACAGGGTTTCTCTGTGTAGCCCTGGCTGTTCTGGAACTCACTCCATAGACCAGGTTGGCCTCGAACTCAGACATTTGCCTGCCTCTGCCTTTTGAGTTCTGAAATTAAAAGCATGTGCCACCATTGCCGAGCGAAAACGACTTTCTGAGTCTATTTCTATTGCTGAAGGACATTTAGATTACCAGTTGTCTTTGGCTTTTACAAATAAAGTAGCATTGTACATATATCTTAAGCTATGCCTTGACGACTTTATTTTTATTTTTTTATTTTTTATTTTTTTTTTGGTTTTTTTGAGACAGGGTTTCTCTGTATAGCCTTGGCTGTCCTGGAACTCACTCTGTAGACCAGGCTAGCCTCGAACTCAGAAATCCGCCTCCCTTTGTCTCCCAAGTGCTGGGATTAAAGGCGTGCGCCACCACCTCCCGGCTGCCTTGACAACTTTATAATATGTATAATGTATTTTGTCCATATTCACTCCTATCCCCTCCCCAGTTCCTCTTTTATTTCCTCTCGGCCCCTTTGAATCTTCCCCCAAATCCCTCTCCTACTTTTTTGTTGTTTTATTTTTCTGTGACCCACACTAAGTTTAATTCAGGTTGCTTGAATGAACATGGGTGAGGTGAGTGAGGGGGTTATTTATATAAGTGTGGGCAGCTGATCACTGGAGAAATTGACTCCCTCTCCGCCAGCATCCATTATCTGACAATAGCTCCTTAGGCTAGGGACCCGGTGAGCCTGTCCCCCTCTTCTGCTTATTCCTGTACAAGTCTTTGGATAACTTCTTATATTTCTTGGAGGGGAAATTTGCTTTTGTTTTTTGAAGTAGCCCACGGTGGCCTTAGATTCACCTTAGTTCTTCTGCTTTACTCTTCTGAATGCTGAGATTACAGTGTAAGACGGTGCATACAGCTTCTGTAGTGAAGGAGCAGTATTTAAAATTAAACTAAGTTAAAACTCATGTAAATGCCAGGCAGTGTTGGTTCAAGCCTTTAATCCCAGCACTCAAGAAGACAGAGGCAGATGGATCTCTGTGAGTTCAAGGCTAGCCTGGTTGACAGAGTAAGTTCCAGGATAACCAAGGTTACATGTAGTACTGGTGTTAGAGTCAAGAAAAGAAGAAGTTGGCTTGGAGAGATGGCTCAGTGGTTAAGAGCACTGACTGCTCTTCCAAATGGTCCTGAGTTTAATTCCCAGCAACCACATGGTGGCTCACAACCATCTATAATGGGATCTGATGCCCTCTTTTAAAGATAGCTATAGTGTACTCATATACATTAAAAAAAATAGAAGTAGTTACTGGGACAGTTGATGCTGGCTACATGGAGCTAAGATATTGGTAGTGATTAAGAAGAGAATGGCATCACTGAGGTGAAAACTTCTGGGAAGTGTTTTCTTAGAGCACAAAAAATGTTGTGTTCCAGAGACAGCCAAGGTTGTACCTTGTGCTGCAGCTGGACCTTGTAATGTACGATAATCACCAGGCAGTACTGGTTTTGAAGAGATGAAGGGGTCTTGGAGAGCAACTAAGAGTTGGCACAACAGTGAGAGGCCAGGAAAGGCCACTGGTGAAAGTGCAGCCTCAGACGCAGTTGACATCCCAGGACTGAGAAGGTCATTCAAAGATGTTGAATCTTAGCACCATGAAGGGAACCTCTGAGAAGTTATTGGTGAAGCCTAGTTGTACTGGAAAACCACGGCGTATCGAGGACAGCAGCAGCAGTGGAGTGGAGTCATCCAAATCCTGGAGCGCTACAGAGGGCAGAGCTGGAGGTGTGACCCAAGCCCTTTGGAGGAGTCTAGAAGATCAGGAACAAGACGCTGTAATGCCAAAGTTGCCTTGGAGACTACAAGGTGTTCCACATGCCAGAGCCATGGGATTGCTGTGGGGGAAGCTGCTCACAGGGAGTGGAACCAGCCCAAGAGAAAGAATTGTGTGGCAGTCAACAGAGCTGAAAGGAGTTGGGCATCAGACATGGAGATAGAGAGTTTGGAGTTTGTCCAGCTGGCTTTTGGTCTTGCTTTGATCTAGTATTTCCTCACTATGCTGTTTTGGAATGGTAATGTTTACCCTTCAATTTTGGAAGTATGCGATCTGCTTTTTGATTTTGATTTTATAGGGAGTTACAATTAAGAGATTGCATGAATCTCAGAAGAATCTTTGAACATTTAAACATTCTTAAGACTGTGATAGATTATGGGAACTTTTCAAGTTAGACTAAATGTATTCTGCATTATGGTATGGCCAGGTATGGCCCCCATAGACTCATGTTTGAACAAGCTTATGAGGGCCAGGGAATGTGATAATTTGAATATGCTTGGCCTTTGGGAAGTGGCACTATTAGGAGGTGTGACATTGTTGGAGTAGGTGTAGCCTTGTTTGAGGAAAAGCATCACTGTGGGGGTGGGCTTTGAAGTTCCACCCAGTGCAGAAGAGACAATCTCTCTTGGTTGCCTTCTGATCAAGATGTAGAACTTTCAGCTCCTTCTCTAGCATCAAGCCTGCCTGTATGCTGCCATGCTTCCTGACACCATGATAATAGACTGAACCTCAGAACCTGTAAGCCAACCCCAATTGCCTTGGTCATGGTGTCTCTTCACAGCAATGGAAAGCCTAAATAAGACAGCAAACTAAGATTCTCTTTGACCCATCTTGCTGGCCTACATTTTTTGTTTTGTGTTTTGACACAGACTCTCACTAAGTATTCTAGGCTAACCTCAAACTCCAGCTCTACCTGCCTCTGACTCCCAAATGCTCCAATCTCAAGCAAAGAATAAATAATATTTCAAGTTGTTAACCTGTACATACACAGTTATACTTATTCTACCTGTAGGGTAAATTCTTCAAACTGGAAAACTAGGTCAAAGGGGACGCATGTTTATGGCTCAGGGAGATGTTACCAAATCATTATCCATGAGAACTAGGCTATCATATGCCAACATTGTATAACTGTTCACTTTTTTTCTCCTGCTATTGTCCACAAATTATTTCATTAACTTTTTGGTCATTTGCCAATCTGATAGGCAGAAAATGACATCTCACACAGTTTTCATTTTCATCTGAGTTCAGATTATTTTTCCAATTATTTAATAGCCCTTTGAATGTATTTTATATAGTTCTCCCCCCACCCCCCAAATAAGATTGAAGGGACTGGCAAGATAGCTCAGTGGATAAAGGCTCTTGCCGCCAAGTGTGATAAGCTGAATTTGATAACGTGATCCACATGGTAGAAAAAAAAACTGACTCCTACAGATTCTCCTCTGGCCCCCAAGAGTGTACCACACTCTTCCCTGCCTCCTCTTTCTTGGTCTCTGCCTCTCTCTGTCTCTCTCTGACTCTGTCTCTCTGTCTCTCTCTGTGTGTGTCTTTCTGTCTCTGTCTCTCTCAAGCTCACATACACTTGCATACATATATCCACACAGAAAATAAATATAATAAAAAAATTAAAAAGATTACTGGCTAAGCCAGGCATGGTGGCTCACGCCTTTAATCCCAGCACTCTGAAGGCAGAGGCAGGTGGATCTCTGTGAGTTCAAGGTCAGCCTGGTCTACAGAATACATTCCAGGCCAGCCAGTGCTACAGATTACACAGAGAAACCCAGTGTTGAAAAACAAAAACAGCCGGGTGGTGGTGGCACAAGGATCAGAAACTTGAGGCCACCATCCTTGGCTACATAACAAGTTGGAGTCCAGCTGGGCATTGGTGGCACACTCCTTTAATCCCAGCACTTGGGAGGCAGAGGCAGGCGGATTTCTGAGTTCGAGGCCAGTCTGGTCTACTGAGTGAGTTCTAGGACAGCCAGGGCTTCACAGAGAAACCCTGTCTCGAAAAAACCAAAAACCAAAACAAACAAACAAAAAAAACAATGGATAGCACTTTGGACATCTAAACAAAAACTACTTAATAATACTAGCTTGGAAAATATAAATAATACAGAAAGTCAAATAATTGTCCACATTTTCTTTAAAAAGTGTTGATTTATTTTATGTATGTTTGTATGTATTCCAGAGTGAACATACATGCACTACATGTGTGCAGGAACCCACAGAAGTCAGAATAAAGCATCCTATCACCGGGTGCTGGGAGCTCAAGTCAGGTCCTCTGCACTGTGGCAAATTCTCTGAACTGCTGAGTTGTTTTTCTTTTCTTTTCTTTTTCTTTTTTTTTTTTGGGGGGGGGGTTTCGAGACAGGGTTTCTCTGTGTAGCCCTGGCTGTTCTGGAACTCACTCTGTGGACCAGGCTGGCCGGGAACTCAGAAATCCATCTGCCTCTGCCTCCCAAGTGCTGGGATTAAAGGCATGCGCCACCACCGCCTGGCTGAGTTGTTTTTCAAGGCCCGAATAATATAATATTTTTTATATCTTGTTTATTTATCATGTGTTTGTGTATATGTGAGCATGCACATGCCATGGCATGTGTGTGGAGGTCAGAAGACAATTTTTAGGCATTGTTCTCTCCTTCTACTAAGTGGGTCCCTGAACTTGAACTCATATTGTTCAGGCTTGGTTGCAAACATCTTCACCTGTTGAGCAATCTCATGGCCCTTTATTTTAAAACAAACAAAACAAAACAGAACAAAAAAACAGGGTCTTGTGTAGCCCAGACTGGTCCCAAACTTATTACTTAGCCAAAGATGACTACCGACTGTTGATTCTCTGAAGTAGTTACAGGTGTGAGTCACCAGGTGCTTTAGAATTTCTTGATCCTCTGTGTTGATTACTTCAGAAGACCAGAAATTGTTTTTATGTCGGGAAGACAAAGCTGCTGCAAGACATTTTTGTTGCGTTTCTCCATGAAAGAAAACTTCCTTCGGATGTTAAGCAGGTTTCTAAGATTGTAACCCAGGTTCTAGCACCCCCTGTTGGCTTACCTGTGAGCAGCCCTTACATATGCCAGGAGGAAGGACCGCCAAATTAACCTGGGCAATCATGGATGCCCAACATAGCCTGGGCAAGATGCATGATTAACGTGCCCATAGGGTCTGTCAATAGTCAAGGGGGTATGTAAGTGGTGAATGGTAGATTCTCCTTCCCTTTCTTGTTTTTTCTCCCTTTCTGCAGTATTTCATTGATTAAATATGCACACGTGTGTGACGTAAGCGCCACCTAGTGTATGTGTGTTAGAGGACAGTTTGTGGGACTCAGTCCTATCACATGAGTTCTGTGGATTGAACTCTGGCCTCAGGCTTCACGGTCAGTGCTTTTACCCACTGCGCCAGCTCCCCAGCTCCCATCTCGTCTCAGTATTAACATATCAGACATTTGTGGGGCGCCTCCTCTGCACCACATTTTCTTCTCATCACTTGGGTCAAAAATCTTTAATACAGAAACCATCATAATTACTGTTCAGGAAAGACATAATCAGCAAGACAAGTCAGAAAGAGAGAAAGTATACAGATCTAGGGAGGAAAGATAAGCAAAGAAGATAAAGGACATACAGATTGAGGGAGGGATGTTGATGATTTTAAGTGGAGTGGTTAGAAATGGACTCAGTGAGAAAAGCAAGGAAGTTAGGAAGTGAAGAAGCTGGCCAAGTGGGTTATCTGATGTAATAATATTCCAGAAAGAGGAAATTGCCAACGCAAAGGTCCTGTGCACACATGATTACAGATGATCACTGAGTAAACAGGAAGGAGGGCCATGTGCTTGCAGCAGAGGAGTGAATGGGAGAGAGAGAGAGAGAGAGAGAGAGAGAGAGAGAGAGAGAGAGAGAG
>JANHMN010000021.1:4872027-4902874 GCA_030674055.1 Rhabdomys pumilio
AGAGAGAGAGAGAGAGAGAGAGAGAGAGAGAGAGAGAGAGAGAGAGAAAGCCACCTGCCAGGATGGCTCACTAGGTACAGGCACTTACCCCCAAGCCTGAGTTTAATTCTTGGGACCTGCATGATGGAGAAAGAGAACTGACTTTTGTAGAGTGTCTGTCCTCCATTTGTGTGTTGTAGCGCTTAACCCCACATGCGTGCACATGCACGCACACACTAAAGAAGTAAAGTAAGTAACATTTTTTTTTTAAAAGAGGAGAGTAAGTCAAGGCAGGAAGACCACAAAGGCAGATCCTTAAAGGAAAGGACTTGACCTTTTTGTTTGTTTTTGTTTCTCTCAAAACAGACTTTCTCTGTGTAGCACTTCTTCTGGAACTTTGTAGAGAAGGATGACCTCAAACTCCTGCCTCTGACTCCCAAGTGCTGGGATTAAAGGTGTTTGCCACCACACTGGGCTATGGGACTTCATCTTTTATTAATATGTAAGTCATGTATAGGACTCTAAGCAAAGAGCAGATGAGACTTAGATGTTAAGAGCTTCTCTCCAGCAGGTTTGTGGGCTCACCCAGAACTGAAATGGTAAGAGGAAAGGGTGACTTCCTTAGCCCAGGCTGGACAAGGAAGGAAACCACGTGGTGGTGAGGCATAGTTGGATACTGGATAGATTTTGAGAACATGAAGGACTTGGTGATCCTTGGAATGTGGGATTCTGGCTAGGGCTCTAACTCAGTTGATAGGACACTTGTTTAGCATACTCTGAGCCCAGGGTTCCATCTCCAGCACCAGCTATATAAACGCACGCACGCATGCACGCACGCACACACACACGTGTGCCTATGGCTACATAGAGAGTTCTAGGCTAGTTTGGGATGCATAAAACCTTCTCTCAAAACAAAACACCTTTTAACGAGTGAGAAGAGAAAAAGAGAAGCCTCTGAGTGATCTTGATGCTGATGGCATAGATAATCAAAGACAACAGGGTAACCATTAATTGAGACGCTGCCCATTTTAATATTTTATTTATTTTGAGTTGGGAGTCTCTCTATACAGCCCTGCCAATCCTGGATCAGGCTGCTTTTGAACACAGAGATCTCTGCTTACTACTGCCTCCTGGGTGCTGGGTCTAAAGGCAAGCACCACTATGCCTGCCTGCTGTTTTAATATTTTAAATTGATTAAATTGTAAAGCAACAGGGCCCCAGTCCCTTAAAGCATTATAATTTTTTTCTAGCTGGATGTAGTGACACACACCTTTAATCCTTAACTGCAATACCACGGAGGAAAAGGCAGGCAAATCTCTGTAGGTTCAAGGCTAGCACAGTCTACATAGTATGTTCCAGAATTGATAGAGCTACATATTGAGACTCTGGTTCAATCCAGGGTCATTTATGACATTTTAATGTCATATCTCTCAGTCTACCTTTAGTTCAGAACATTCCTTCTTCTTCCTCTATGAAGAGTAGAACCTAGAGTCTGACACACACTCAGTGAATACTCTTCCACTGACCTGCACCTCCTGCTGTCTTTATCTTTTATCACACAGACATGGTTTTTTCTCATTTTTTATTATATTGGTTAATTGTATGTGGGTGTGTGTGTGTGTGTGCACGTGCATTCATGTGTCTGTGTGTGTGTGTGTGTGTGTGTATTTGAGTGTGGTCACTTGCACACCATGGCAAGTATGTGGAAGTCAGAGGACATCCTAGAGTATGATCTCTCCTTCCACCATGTGGGTGGGTCCTAGAGATTTAGATCTGGTCCTTAGGCTTGTGCAGGAAGCCTTTGTGCATCTGCGTTTGCTCACCGACCCAGAGTCACTGGCTTCTTTCTTTGAGAGAGGATCTCCTAGAGCCCAGGCTGACCTCAAAGTTTGACA
Organism: Rhabdomys pumilio; assembly: GCA_030674055.1. Classification (NCBI taxonomy): domain Eukaryota; kingdom Metazoa; phylum Chordata; class Mammalia; order Rodentia; family Muridae; genus Rhabdomys; species Rhabdomys pumilio. The sequence goes on from JANHMN010000021.1 coordinate 4,873,902, forward strand.
TGTAACTAAGGATAACATTGACCTGATCCTTTTTTTTAATTACATTTTACTGTGACTGAACAAATAGCTCAGCAGTTAGAAGAACTGGCTGTTTCTTTCAGAAGATGTATGTTCCGTTCCCAAGCACCCACATGGTGACTCGCAACCATCTTTAACTCCAGTTCCAAGAAATCCTTTTCTGGCCTACTTCAATAATATGTACATACATGCATGGTACATGTACATGTGCAGGCAAAATCCTGCACTCGTGAGAAATTTTTAAGTTGCATATTTATTGATATTGGGTATGTGGGTGCATGTGTTTGAACGTGGGCCTGTGCAAGCCACAGTGTGCGAACCGCTTGTGGAAGTTGTTCTTTCTTCCCTCTGTCTGATTCCTGGGATGAACTCAGGATGCTTCTCTTTGTTGAGGCATCTTTCCAGCCCTTTCCCTGCCCTCCCACTCCCCTAACTCTAGAGCCAGCAATTTAAGTGAAGTTTGAAATAAAGAACTCTTACCACCTAGTGGTCATATGGGGAATAATCAAGCTCGGGTTTTTTTTTTTTGGGGGGGGGGGTGAGGGGGGTTGAGACAGAGTTTCTCTGTGTAGCCCTGGCTGTCCTGGAACTCACTCGGTAGACCAGGCTGGCCTGGAACTCAGAAATCCACCTGCCTCTGCCTCACAAGTGCTGGGATTAAAGGCGTGCGCCACCACTGCCTGGCGGGGTTCTTTTGTCTTTTCCTTACCTCTTTCCCCCATTCCCCCCAGACAGGGTCAAATTTATTATGAATGAACAGGAGAAGCTGTGACTTCTGGACCTCTGACTCCATCAGTCAAGTGCTGCTGGTGTGGGCTACCAGGAGTGAATATGTTTGAAAGTAATAGGTAAGTCCTCTCGTAAGGTCCTTTTTTTATTTGTGATTAGAATCGTGATATTTCTTCACAAATACCACAATAGTGTGGTTAGTGTTTTTTTTTTTCCTCCAGTAAGTATTGATGTTTTGCCTGTATGTATGTGTACCATATGCATATGCATAGTGTTCAAGCAGGAAGAGGTCATTGGATTCCTTGGATCTAGAATACAATTGTGAGCTGCCATGTGGGTGTTGGGGATTGAGTCCTGGTCCTTTGGAAGAGGAGTCAGCACCACTGAGCCAGCTTTCTAGCTCTCCAGCCCTCTGGTAGTTTTAACTAAAACCACTTGGTGAAAGGGGACTTCTGTGAAAGGAGCAAGGTGGCAGTGGCTCTCTTTTCTAATTACTGTCTGTCCTTAAGGGCACATACACGGAGGCTATGCTACTGATCCATTTCTTCTGGAACGTTCATCCGCTTGCCTCATTGTTGAGCCTTATGTGGATCAATTACTTAACTGGCTTTGTTGGTTGGTTGGTTGATAGCTAGAGAGAATCTCTTACTCCAAAATCCCTCAATGGTTTGGCGCTTGGCATGTAGCCTAGGCTTGCTTCAAACTCCTGGAGATCCTTCTGCTTCAGCCTCCTGAGTGCTGGACTTACAGTCATGAATCACTTTACTGGATGATTGATTGCCTTTAACAGTTTGCTCATTTCTTTATTTTTCTTATTTTGTGTGTATGTGTGTGTCTACACTGGTGCAGATGTGTTGTGCATGTGTATGTATGTGGAGGCCAGAGGACAACCTTGGGTATTGTTTCTCAAGTGTCATCCCTCTTGTATATTTTGACTCAGGGTCTCCCACTGGCCTGAAACTTGCCAAGTTGACTACTAGGCTAACCAGCCAGAGAGCCCCAGAGATTTTGTCTTGTCTGCTTTCGAAGTGCTGGGATTATAACCACTTGCCATAGTCATTAAACAAACAAACAATCAAACAAACAACAACAAATAAGGAAGAGACTTATGAAGAATGGAACTTAGGTCTTGAATCAAGCTGGTTCTCTTCTTCCACTATGTGGGTTCCATGGATTGAACTCAGGTCCCTAGGCTTGGGAGCAAGACATCTCGCCCTTCTAGTTCTTTCTCTTAAGCACCTACTATTAAACCTATAACAAAACTCCTGCCTGAGCCCATCCTGTTGTATGTGAATATTATTCTTTGAATTCATGAGACAAAAACTGGCTGTCACTAACTCAGTGGAAATTTTATGTGACCATGAAAGTCCATCACCCTAACTCCTGATTTAAAGCCCACCTGGGGCTAGGAAGCTTCTGTCAAACTCAAGAACACCCCACTTTTCCAAATCATTAAGCTGTGAGAAAACCCTTCTGTCCTAGTTAGGGTTTTACTGCTGTGAACAAACACCATGACCAAGGCAACGCTTATAAAGGCAACTCTTATACAGGACAACATTTAATTGGGGCTGGCTTACAGGTTCTGAGGTTCAGTCCGTTATCACCAGGATGGGGAAGCATGGCAACCTTCAAGCAGGCATGGAGCTGGAGGAACTGAGAGTTTTACATCTTCATTCAAAGAAAGTCAGGGGCAAACTGTGTTCCGAGTGGCTAGAAGAAGTGTCTCAAAGCCCATCCCCACAGTGACACATTTCCTCCAACAAAGCCACACCTACTCCAACAAGGCAACACTTGATAGTGCCACTCTTTGGGCTAAGCATATTCAAGTCACCGTACCTTCTGTGCAATAACTGAATAACTGAGGGCAGTGGGAATAATACACATGCCAGGAATGATGTGTTCCTTTATCCTCACAGGTAGGAGAGGGATAAATTTCAGAACTCTCTGGGGAGGGAAACAACTGGATATGGGCCACCTGCTTTGCCCAGGGAGGGGCGTGGGTGCAGGGTTGGCTTGTGTCCTTTGAAAGCCCCATCTGTGATCTCAGCCCAGACGCTGGGAGATCTGAGTGTTGAGAGCCAACCACAGCCTCCTTGGGGCAGCTGCATTCCAGACAGGGGTGGAAGGTAGTCTGGCATATATCTAGGAGGTCCTTGAAATGGTGAAGGAGCCCAAAGTGCTTCCAAGGGTTTCATGTACGTTCTGGAGTGGCTGAAGTTGGCTTCTCCCTCCCACTTCCCTCTGGAGATTCCAGAGGAAAGAGTCTCATTTTTTTATGATGAACATGATGGGTGTTAGCAATGGTGTGTGTGTGAGGGCTCATTAATGATCTCTAAGATTATTGCAACTTTCTAACAGACTTCTTTTTCAGTTTTAAAATTAGACTTATTCATTTTATTTTTTATGTTTTTTCTGCATGAATGTATGAACACCACCTGCATGCTTGGTACCTGAAGAGGTCAGAAGTGGGCATGGGATCCCCTGGAACTGGAGTTACAGATGCTAATGACCTACCTGTGGGTGCTGGGAATGGGAACTCAGTCCTCTACGAGAGCAGCAAGTGGTCTTAACCGTGGCATTGTCTCTCTTGGTCCCTTCTTTATCTTTTTTTTTTTATTTAATTTTTTGTTTGTTTCAGTTATTTTGTTTTGTATTGTTTTTGTTTTTCAAGACAGGGCTTCTCTGTGTAGCCCTAGCTTTTCTGAAACTTGCTTTATAGACTAGGCTAGCCTTAAATTTAGAGAGGTCTGCCTGTCTTTGCCTCTCAAGTGCTGGGACTAAAGGCATGCTCTATCATTGCTGAGCTTTTAAAAACTTTTCAATCACATTCTCATTCTCTCTCTCTCTCTCTCTCTCTCTTTCTCTCTCTCTGTGTGTGTGTGTTTCTCTCTCTCTGTCTTCTTTCTCTGTCTCTTTTTTCTCTCTCCTGCCTGTGGATGTGAATATAAAGCTCTCAGCTTCTGTTCTAGTGCCATGCCTGTCTCCTTCCCATCATGATGACTATGGATTAACCCTCTAAGACTGTAAGCAAGCCCCCAATTAAGTGCTTTTTAAAAATAAGACTTGCCTTGGTTGTAGTCTCTCTTTATAACAATAGACCAGTGACTAAGACATGTACTTTTCCCCAAGTCACAATTAAAGATGCTTCTAGGAGCCGGGCCGTGGTGGCACACGCCTTTAATCCCAGCACTTGGGAGGCAGAGGCAGGTGGATTTCTGAGTTCGAGGCCAGCCTGGTCTACAGAGTGAGTGAGTTCCAGGACAGTCAGGGCTACACAGAAAAACCCTGTATTCAAAAACCAAAAACCAAAGACCAAAAAAAAAAAAAAAAATGCTTCTAGGAAGCCAGGCTTGGGCTATACAGAGAAGCCCTCTCTTGAAAGATAAAAACAACAACAACAAAAAGATTCTTAGGCAGGAGAATCACACATTTTAGATCATCTTGTACTACACAATGAGACTGTCTCTAAAACAACCAAAATTTGCTTATTGGATTGGGTATTAGCTCTGTGATCTACTATTTGTGTTTCCTTCCTACCACTGAGAGAAAAGTTCTGCTGAACGGTGGTGGTGCACACCTTTAGTTCCAGCTGTCTTGAAAAACAAAAACAAAACAAAAAAGTCTTTAGCTATTTTTAAAGGGTTCCTGTTTGGCTTAGAACTTCCAGATAAAGGGCTGAGTTCCTTATTTTACATATTAAAGCAGACCTGAGCCCCAAGTTTTCCCAGCATCCCTCAGTCCCTACCTGGTATACCCTGTCCTCAACCCTTAACACCAACCCAGGGGCTGGGCTGCCCTTCCTCCAGAGGGTCTTCCCTATGTAATCCATATATCTCCTTATGCTGGCTTCTCTCTCTCTCTCTCTCTCTCTCTCTCTCTCTCTCTCTCTCTGCAACATTTCACTTTTCAGCTAAACATTTTTGGTTTTGATTTTGGAGATTGAGACAGGAATTAGGCACTGTACATGTTACACACACACTCTACTTATTATTCAATAAAAATATTTTTACAACTTCAAAATTTCTACGGCAAATTGGGCATATTTCTTCAGCTTTTCAACCAGTGAAAACAGATCAAGCTTTTTATAAGTGGAGAAAACCAGGGATTGGGATTATAGCCAGGCATGGAGGCATGTGGCTGTAACCCTAGCCTTGGGGTAAGAAACAGGGTGATAGACACAGGAGGATTCCTGAAGATCATTATCCAGTCAGGCTATCGAAGCTGGTGAGCTTCAGGGAGAGACACTGGGACAAAACCAAAAGTGAGCCCTTAAAGGTAAAAGATCTGACACTATCCCCAGCTTCCACATGGACTATCACCTTCATGCACATAGTCACACCATACTCATAGAATATAACACACACACACACACACACACACACACACACACACTGTAGAAATGTGTTACTGTAGCATCTGACTATAGTACTGCTACAGCTACTGTAATTGAAACATGTAGTAGGACTGGGAAAGATAGAAGAATCTCGTAGCTGAGGCTGCCTTTGATCTCATGATCCCCACCTTCCAACCTCATCCCAAATGCTGGGCTTACAGGCTTGCACCATCACAGACTCAGATCCAAAGCTGGCTTTAACCTGTTAAACTAGTGAGGTCTTGTTTCAACAAGCCAAATACACATTACTTGGGAGGTGGAGGCTGAAGGATCAGAAGTTCACGGTCATCTTTGACTTCAACAAAGTCAAAGTACAAAACAAAAACCTAGGAAATCACAAGGACAAAAACCCCAACTGGGAGCAGACAAACCCCCTGCTATCCCACAAACTCATCTCTTGCTGACATACCCAGTTCTAGGTCCCTGTGGGGGTGTTTTATACTTCTTATCCTTGCCTGGAGTATCTTCCTTTAGGGGTCACCTTGAAAGCTGCCTTCCAGAACCTTTTCCCTAAATCCTCAATTCTCCATTCACTACAGATGAGGGTCTTGTATCTCTTTTTCTCTTCTTCAGAGTACTCATTACTCCTTCGCATGGACCTCAGCTCGGAACGCACAAGACCCAGAGACTGACAATCAGTCAAGCTATGTTAAGAGGAAAAAAACAAATGAACAAACAAATAAACAAACTAGAGTAGTTTTTGATCAAAACATACTCCAAATGGGCTAAAGTTAAATGTACTTTTAAAAAGTTTTATTTACATACTGTATATATATGTGTGTGGATTGGTGTATATAGCACAATATGAAGGTCTGAAGACAACTTGCGGGAGACAGATCTCTCTTTGCATTACATGGTCCCAGGAATCAAACACAGATCGTCAAACTTGGAAGCAAGAACCTTTACATGCTAAGCCATCTCACTGACCTTAATCAATATAATTTTAAGTCATTTCTGTGACAACTTTTTATCTATCATCTCTGCATGTACATGTACACATGTACGTGTCTATCATCTATACATTATCTGTTGTTCATCTGTCTGTCTGTCTGTCTGTCTGTCTGTCTGTCTGTTTGCCTGCCTGCCTATCTACTCTGCTATGGTAGGTATACTAGACAAGTTCTGTACCATTGAGTTAGATATCTCCAGCAGAACAGACATTTATTAAGTAACAAATGTATGCCTGAGGCAGTGGATAAAAAGTTCCCTAATCTTAAAATGTCTAGTAGGGGTGATGGTAGTAACCCTGCCTTTCTACTAATGAAAATTGCTATTTAGTTAATAAACCATTGCCATGGCAATGATAATGACTAGGGAAAGGCTATGCTACGGGGCTTTTTGGTTCCTTAGGGTTTTTTTTTTTTTTTTTTTTTCCTGTTGTTTTGCTTTCTTGCGGGGCACAGGGGCACATAGTTTGAACACTTGGAAATATAGGAAAGTATCACATAGACAGAATATTTCTTGAAGTGACGCAATAGATGCAAAGTTCCTGCGGTGGGCAAGATCCAGGCTCTTAGGACTTCAACAAGACAGTAGGAATTAAACTCATTACATAAATTCCATTGGAATAGTTTGCATAGATTTCTCCTGTAGCCCCCTACTGTCCTGTGAATGAAATCTCACCTTCTTACTCTTGGACCAGGCAGGATTTAGTGGTAGCTGGCCGGGCAGCATCTCACTCCACCGCTCTCATCTTCACAAATTCCGATTGTAGGCCCTGCCCTCAGACTCGTCCCCACCCCGCCCCCGCCCAGATGGCTCACTCTGTCTTACAATTGGATACTTAGGTTAGATTCGAGTTCTGGTTGGCTAAAAAAGCCGTCAGTTAGAGCGAAAGCCTTTATAAACCGTCCCGAGCTTGGAGGGGGCGGGCTCGGGTGCGGTGCGGGCGCGGCCGGGGCTTCGCATTCAGGTAAAGTCACCCACGCGGGCCCTAGAGGGGAAACTGAGGACATAAGTGTCCAGGAGTGGTGTGTTGCTTTTAGCTTCCTTCTATGGGTTTTGTGCGTTGCGACGGGGTGGGCGTTGTGTTCTGTAATGGTGACCATTCGGACATTGGGAGCCTCAGGTGGTTTAAGGCGGATCCTAGATTGAGCACATCGCCACCACATAGCCATCCAGGACCTAACCAGAGGAGCTTGTGCGCACTATATACTTGTGCGCATAGAGTCTCCCAGATACTTTATGGGACTCTTCCCCAGAGTTGGGTTGGAGACCTGGGAATGAGCTTTTTGCAGTGGGTTGCAGTGGGCGGATGATACGGAAACGGTGTTAGAGGGAGGGACGGATGGCCCCCCGGACCTACAGACAATAGTAGCGGATGCAACCACCCAGCGGCTTTTCCTGTAGGAAACTGCCCTGTCTTTTCGAAGCTGACCTGGTTGTGTATGTTTGGGGTTTGGGGAGGAGTGTGTGTGTGTGCGCGCGCGCGCGTGTCTGATAACTCAAGGACCCCCTGTCCTATCATCATCCCCCCCATCCTGAGTCTCAGAATCCTGTCCCAACATTGAGTGGCTCCCACCACCTAGAGCCTTATATCAGTAAAACATTACTTCTTCAGGACCCCGGGTGCGCACTGCATGCTCTGTGCACTAACCTTCAGGTTTCCTGATCACAGCTCTGTGTCCCAAAATAGTCCCGGGGCTGGGTGTGGGGGTGTGTGGCTTCAGCTCTGACGGCCTAATGAGGGGGTCTCAGGCTGGGGATCCGGATTTAGCTTTGACAGCCAGGCAGTGTGGGAGAGATGAGGGCAGCTACATGCCCCACTTTGGGAGGCATTGGCTTGTGTAGCAGTCTAGGTGTTGGCTTGCCCCACACACTCACTCCTTACTCCCAAGGCCGGAACTGACAGGTGTGAGCTGGGAGGGTGAGAAGAGGCCCAGGTTCCCTGCAGTTTCTAGGGGGAGGGAAAGGGAATCTTTCCAAAAGCTCCTATAAAATCCTACCGGAGAAATCCAGGTAGGAGGATTGAAAGCTGAACACCTGCCTGAGAGCTAAGTGAGTTCAAGGCCTGCCTTAGGCCTGTTTGAGCAATGTAGTAAAGGGTCAACGAGATGGACTGGCCAGTAAAGGTGCTTGACAGTGACAGCCTTAGTTGGGTCCCTGGGATCTACGTGGTATGAGGAGAGAGCTGACTCCACAGAGCTGCCCTCTGACCTCCACTCTCACCCCAGGGCATCCTTGCACCCACCCACTTCCTACATAACATAAATAAAATGTAAAAAAAATTAAAAAGGAGTTAGTGATGTAGCTCAGAACTCACCTAGCATGTGTCAGAGGGACTGAGGGCGAATGAAAAAAAAAAAGCATTCATTTGGGCGTGGTGGTACATGCCTGAAATCCCAGCATTCTAGAAGCAGAAGCAGGGAAATCTCTGTTAGGGGCTATCTTGGTTTACATAGCAAATTCCAGGCTAGCTGTCTCTACATAATGAGACCTGTCTTAAACAAATACATAAAACAATAACAAACAAAACAAAACAGGGCTGCGCTCAGGAGGGAGAGACAGAACAAGTTCTGTGAGTTCAAGGCCAGCCTAGTTTAGATACATAGGGAGACTTTGTCTCAAACACAAACAAAACAGAACAAAAAGAAGTTGACCCATATGTAAAAGGGGGAAAACATGAGGCCAGCTCAGTCATTACAGAATTTGCTTGTCGTGCATGAAACCTTATGTTACATCACCAGTACTGCACAAACCAGGTGAGGTAAAGCCCTCTGGTATTTCAGCACTCAGGTGCTGGAGGTAGGAGAGTTGAATTCACTGTCAGCTATGGAAGGAATTGGAGGCCAGCCTAGGTTCCTGAGACCGTGTCTCAAAACAAAACAAAACAAAACAAAACAAAACAAAACAAAACAAAACTAATGGGCTGCAAACATGACTCAGTGATTAAGACTGAGTACTAACTACTCTTTTGATTTTTTTTTTTTTTGTCGTTTGATTCCCAGCAGCTATCTTGGTCAGCTCACACCTGTGACTCCAGCTCCAGGGGATCGATAGCTTTTGGCATCCATGGGCAAATACTCACACACAGACACAAAATTTAAAAAGCCCCAAACCACCCAAATTAAAAGCAAACAGAAATCGTATTGTTGTTTACCACTCTAGTAATCTCCCTGCCCTATGCCTCAGTTCAGTCTTTCGGCCTGGATGTTCCAGTCTTAAAAATGACCTGGGGCTGCTTTCTCTGTCCTGATGCTTTGGATTTGGATATGACCAGGTTTCTGGAGGAGGGGGCAGATTGCACAGGATCATGGTCCAGCCGTGCGAAGGCAGTTCCAGACCCCTGAGCCCTGGTCCAGGCGTTTCCCTGGCAGTTTCCTGAAAACAAGTCCTGAGAGGCACTGGCTGTCCTCCCTGGTGACCTGCTGTCCTGCCCCTTGTAGTCAGTGAGGGACAGGAAACAGCTGCTTGGAGTGGGGAGGGAGATTTCAGAGCCTTAGGTTGGAGGGGGAGGGTTGGTGAAGGGGGGTCGGAGACTAGAAGAGTATTCTCCCAGCAGTCATGCTGATGGGTGTTGAGGAGCTAGTAATGTCTGGCCCTCAGATTGCCATACAGAATGCAAGAAGCTGGAAAGAGTGGTAGGGTTTTTAGTTGTTTGGAACAGAGGGTTAGTTAGCAAGAAGATGGGTTGGATCTGCTTGGTGTACTGGGTTGCCTATGCTTGTACACAGGCAAGGGCTTGACTGGGCACTACAAACAAGGGCTCCCCAGAAGGAGGACAGAATCGAACCTGAAAGGTTTTACACATAGGCAGCGAACTTAATTGCTCTGAAAATTGTCAATAATAATCCATGGTGCAGAATTCTATGGGGGCTACTCAGGGAGAGTCTAAGGTAGATGATCAATTTGAGCCACTTTCTGCTCCCTGAAGGCTTTTCATGCAGGGCATTGAGGACTGAGCACAGGTCCTTATGCATGCTACACCAATACAGTGCCTGAAACCACATCCTAATACTGCTTCTGTTCTTTTGAGACAAGGTCTTTCTAGGTACCTCTGGCTGTCCTAGAACTCATAGATATTCTTTGGCTTCTGCTTCTGAGTGCTAGGATTAAAGTTCTGGGTTTAATGCTTGATCTTAACTATCCTATTACATGTGATTTCGTTCCTTCTCTACCTGCTCTTCCTCTTTCCGAAATAGTTTTCAGTATACAACTTAGCCTTGGTTGTAGCCCAGACTGATCTCTCTTCCTGTCTTACCCTCCTGAGTGGAAGGTGTACAGTGTATACCCCCACCCCTGGCTTTCTTTCGTTTTTCTTGTTTATTTCTCCCTTCTTTAAAAGTTATTTTATGCATATGAGTGTTTGCCTGCATTTATGTATGCACTCCACGTGTGTGGCTGGTGCCTGAGGAGGCCAGAAGAGGGCATTGGATCCACTGGAACTGGAGTTGAAGGAAGTTGTGAGCCACTATGTGAGTGCTGGAAACCAAACTTGGGTCCTCTGGAAGAGTAACAATCACTCAACTCTTCAGCTCCTTCTTTCCTTTAAAATTTTGTTTTTTATTATATGTGAATGTATCTGAGTGTATGTATGTGGACCATGAGCTTACAAGTGTCCTCGGGGCCAGAAGACTGTTGGATCCCCTGGAACTGGAATTACAGGTGGTTGTGAGCTGCCCAGTGTGGGTGCTGTGAACTGAACTTGGGTCCTTTGCAAGAACAGCACGTGCTCTCAAATGCAGAGCCATCTCTCCAACCTACTTTTCTGAGATAGGGTCTTATGTATCCGAGGCTGGCTTCAGATTTTATATAATTGAAGATGATCTTGAACTTCTGATCCTCCTGCTTCTACTTCTTGAATGCTGGCATGATAGGCATGCACCACTAGTCAGTAACCAAGGGTGCTAGACAAGTATTCTACCAAGTGAACTACATCTCCAGCCCAGCCAGGATTTGTTTACTTTTGGGGGGCTGCTCCAGGTCAGATTCATGTCCTTGTGTATGCTAGGCAAATCTAGATCTTCATTTTCTTAGCTTCTCCATGTCATCTGAGGAGTCATACTCATTGAACTCCTCGTGTATAGTCACAGCTTTGCCTCCTTTGGTGTTTGTGTTTCCATTATGAAGCCCCTGCACTAGAGACATTCCAGAGAGACAGGGATTCAACCATTGCATCACTGCGACTTATCTAGACTTACACTTTCCCTCCATCATTCCTGTAGGGGTCTTGCAAGTAACCTTGGTTAAAATTCTAATATGAAATTAAATCTTCTTACCATTTCTCTAAGAAAAATGGGGGTTGAAGCTGGGGTGAGCATTTGACCATTGGACCATTCAGTTCTGTTTTCACTTTTGAGACAGGGTCTGTCTAAGTTGCCTAGGCTTATCTTGTACTTTTTTTTTTTTTTCTGAGACAGGGTTTCCCTGTGTAGCCCTGGCTGTCCTGGAACTCACTCTGTAGACCAGGCTGGCCTCGAACTCAGAAATCCACCTGCCTCTGCCTCCCAAGTGCTGGAATTAAAGGCATGCGCCACCACCGCCCGGCTTTTTATTTTTTTTTTTTAAGAATTATTTATTTTATGTGTATGAATACACTGTGGCTGTCCTCAGACACACCAGAAGAGGGCATCGGATCACATTACATTTGGTTGTGAGCCACTATGTGCTTGCTGGGAATTGAATTCAGGACCTCTGGAAGAGCAGTCAGTGCGCTTAACCTCTGAGCCATCTCTCCAGCCCCTTCCCTCCCCTCCCCCCATTTTTTGTTGTTGTTTTTTTCAAGACAGTGTCTTACTGTGTAGTAGTTCTGAATGTTCTGGAACTCACTATGTAGACCAGACTGGCCTCAAACTCAGAGATCCACCTTCTAAGTGCTGGTATTAAAGGAATGCACTATTTCGCCTGGCTCTTGATTGTGATACTCCAGACTCAGTTTCCAAAGTCTGGAGTACTTCCTGTTTTCTTATTTTTCTCTGCTTGATGTCTTTCTTGCTTCTTCCTTCCCAGCTTTGCAACTTGCGTGTTCACACCTCATAAACTTCAAATTGCAGCTAAATATGGTGGCACATACTTGTCGTCCCAGAACTTGGGACGCTCAGGCAGGATTATGGTTTGGAGGCCAGTTTAGCCACAGCCACATAGCAATATTTTGTCTCAAAAGCAAAAGCGGTAGAGCACTTGGGATCCATCTGTTGCAGAGTAATCCATGGTTCCTAGAGGGAGGAGGAGAGCATGGGGGTGGGTGAGGTGGAAGAATGCTCTTGGGTCTGTTTGCACAAAGTTTCAATGGTGGTGTAACTAACATCAGGTTCAAACCAAGGGCAGGCCTGGATTTGCACCCTTACTTTTCTGGGGGTCATTTTTTCAGGCTGTCTGGTGGCTACTCCAGGAAACATGGCCAAATTTGTCCTGAATCAGAATCTTCCTGGTGAGTGTACAAAATGAGGTAAATGTATTCACACAGATCCCCATTGGGTACTTGTGTATATGGATATAGCTCAGCAATTCCTTTTTATTTTTATTAACACAGTAGCCACATGGCCTTTTCCAAAAGCATTATTAGCCAACGTAATGGTTCTGTTTAAAACCCACTCATGATATCCACCATAAATAATGCCCCAATGCCCCATGGTTGCCTAGGAGACTCCCACAGTGTGCCCTCTGCCCATCCTTTAGTTCTTCCATCCTCCCTCCGTTCACTGTTCTGGAGACACTTGACTTCCATCCATCCATTCGTCACTCTTCAGCACTCTCTCCCCTCTACTGTCTTCCATGGACCGTTTTTTTTCTTCTTGGAACCTTCTGCCCTTGCAGCTGCTTCCGCCTCAATCTTTTAAGTTCCTGCCACAGGAAATTTTTTTTTTCTGACATGAGAGCCAAAGTTGGCTCCTGCAGTGGTTCTGTAATTCACCATGTATTAGTGCCTTGAAAATCATTTTGAAATGATTGTGTCTTTTTATGGCTAACAAGGGGCCCGGATATTGTCTTCCTTATTATAGTGTCCCAAGTTTATAAGTGCTTAAACATGGTTGCATGCTCATCATGTGCAGGTTCGCCTGCAAGCCTCGGGTGTGGTCTTGAGCTCTGGCAGAGGTACAGGTCCATCGCAGGGGCAAGGGAGCGGGAAACACATTTGTTCATTATGTTTGTGAGTTTCTTGATTTGACTCCTTTTCCCTCTCCACGCCCCTGTTATACCACAGACCTGGGCGGCTCTTCCCTGTACCCAGGCCCCACTGGGAGTGCCCGCAGCCCTAGCTCTCCCTATTCTGTGGAGACGCCCTATGGCTTCCACCTGGACCTGGACTTCCTCAAGTACGTGGAGGAAATCGAGCGTGGTCCTGCCTCTCGCCGAGCTCCAGGACCCCCGCCCGCGCGCCGCACGCGTGCGTCCCGAACGGGCCTCGCGGGAGCGCGGAGCCCAGGAGTTTGGACCTCCAGCGAATCCCTGGCCAGTGACGACGGCGGAGCCTCGGGTGCACTCTCTCCTGGGGCGTTCCCGGGGCTCTCGCTACCTCCGCTGTCGCCACGCTCCTTCTCCCGCAATTCGCGCGTCGAGCACACGCTCCTGGAAACCAGCCGACGACTGGAGCAAGCGCAGGCTCGGGAGCGCGCGCTCAGCCCGGCCCGTGCGGTCACGCGCAGCCCGCGCGGGTCGGGCCGCAGCAGCCCCGCCCCTAATCCCGCCCCTGCTTCACCGGGCCCCGCCCAGCTGCAGCTGGTGAGGGAGCAGATGGCCGCGGCGTTGCGGCGCCTGCGTGAGGTTGAGGACCAGGCGCGCGCTCTACCGGAGCTGCAGGAGCAGGTGCGCGCACTGCGCGCCGAGAAGGCGCGGCTACTGGCCGGGCGCGTGCAGCCAGAGCAAGAAGTAGAGATTGAGGTGCGCCCAGATAAGCTCGCCCAGCTTCGGCGCCTCACCGAGCGTCTGGCCACTTCGGATCGCGGAGCCCGCTCCAAGGCTAGCCCTCGGGCTGACGATCCCGACGGGTTGGCTGCCAAGCGCACCGAAGGAGCGCTGCAGGTGCTCGACCCGGCGTCTAGGACACCTGATGGGGAACCCCGGACTCGGGAGGCGGGCACCGAAGTCGTGCCTGAGACCCGAGAGGTGGATGCCCAGGCAGTACCCGAGACAGGGGAGGCTGGAGTGGAGGTGGTCCCTGAGACCGTTGAGGTGGACACGTGGGTGACGGAGGCACTGCTGGGGTTGCCCGAGGCTGCAGAGCGTGAGCTGGAACTGCTCCGCACCAGCTTGGAGCATCAGCGAGGGGTGAGCGAACTCTTGCGGGGCCGATTGAGGGAGCTGGAGGAGGCCCACGAGGCTGCAGTGATCAGACCTCAGTCTCACGAGGTTGCTACCCAGACTACATTGGGTTGCACCGAGAAGACCACACAGACCGAGCTCCCAGTGGAGAACCAGCCCAGACCCACAGTTGGAGACCAGGTGGCCTCTGCTGGTGAGTCTCCACTACTGGTTGAACCTTGGCCTTCCAGGTCACTGAAGTCAAACTCAGTGCCCTCTTGTGATTCCCTGCCAGGCATCCTCAAATCCATCATGAAGAAGAAAGATAGTACTCCAGGTGCACAATCCAGTCAGGGACCCAAGAGCCTGCAGTTCGTTGGGGTCCTCAACGGAGAGTGAGCGCTTTCTCCTCTTTCTTTCCATAGCAGCCACAGGGACACGGGCTATTAATCCCAGCTTTGCCCCTCTGCTTATAAAGTGGCTTTGATAGTCCTCAATTTCCTCGTCTTTAAAATGCCACTCTCACCTCAACACACTTGAACGAGTCCACAGGGCCTCCCATCCTGTTCTTAGGTATGAGAGCTCCTCCAGTGAGGATGCCAGCAACAGTGATGATGAGGACGGTGATGCTGAACTCCCCAGGAGTAGCTCTTCTGGGTCAGGAGATGATAGTAGTGGGGGATCTGACGCTGGAACTCCCGGCCCCCACAATGACCAAGATGCCAGGGACTGCGAGCTTGAGACACATCCAGCGCTGAAGGCAGGGAGAGAAGGGAGGTGAGCTTTCTCTAAAGGTTTGAAATGTGGATACCCTTTTTCCTCCTGGTCATCGTTGCCCAGGATCCTGAGTCTACACTGGCCTCCCTGGCAGGTGTGAACTGAACCCCCGTTTGAGGGAGGCTTGCATTGCTCTGAATCAGCAGCTGATCCGGCCCCGTGGAGTCACCAGCAGAGATGTTGTGAGTGTGGGCCCGATTTCGATTCTCCCACAGAGTGCAGGGTTTCCTACAGCAGGAGTACCTGTGACTTTTTCTTTGACTGCCCAAACACAGCCTCAAGTAAAACAGAGCCCCAGATCCATCCATGACACTTCAAGAGCAAGTGGGTACTCAACTCCTATTTCCCCATAACGTAAAGTCTTATTTTACTGAGCATACGAACCTCACTGACTGTACTTCCTTCTTGAAGAGGGTGAGGTCCCAGCTCTCCACCTGGTTTCTTGACATCCTACTTAGAAAGCATTGCCTTCCCTTGCCTATTAGGGTCACCAAAGGGGTCTTCCACACACACTTTGTTTTTCCTTCTCTCATCTTCTCAGCATTGATGCATTCTTTGTCCTGGTCCTGCCAGAATGCAGCACGAATTGTGGCCCAGGAGTGGTTTCGAGTGTCCAGCCAAAAACACTCTCAAGCTGAGCCTGTGGCTGGGGTGCTTCGAGGGGTGAAAAGCCTGGGGCCTGAGCTGCTGGCTCATGTGGTGAACCTGGCTGATGGCAACGGAAACACAGCTCTGCATTACAGCGTGTCTCATGGGAATCTGGCCATTTCCAGCCTGCTTCTGGATACAGGTCAGAGTTGTGGAGAAGAGGGGCAAGGCAGGCTAAGGTTGGGGTCACTGAGGGTCCCATTGAGCCCTCTGAAGTCATTCTTGGTGGGTGTTTTCCTCCATGGCTCCCTACTTTGTTTTCTGAAACTGAACTTCCTACTGACCCTGGAGTTGTTTGCCCAGCCAGTCCCACCTGTTTCCATGTCCCCGCCTTGGACTTAACATGTGCTGTGGGGCTCAGCTCAACTTGTATGTGGGTGCTGGGGATCCAAGGCTGGTCCTCGGGCCTGCAGTTCTAATCCCTTTGTGCACCCAGACATAAGGTCTAGATATCTAGCCCCTGCCTGGCCTCAAATTTGTGACCTTGTTGCTTCTGCCTTCCAAACACTGAAATTATAGGGGTGTTAAATTGTAGGGGTGCCTTTTGGTATTAATATCTTCAGCTGTTCTGAGTTAGCTCCCTAGCCCTCACAATAACACCCAGCTTTGAGACCAGAGACCTCAATTTAGCACCTCCCTCTCTGGGCATATATTCTTCAATCTTTAGGCCTTGACATTTTTCCTTTTTCCTTTGAGACAGGATCTATGTAGCTCTAGCTAGCCTGGAACTCACAAAAGATCCTCCTGTCTCTGCTGGGATTAAAGGCATATACATATGCCTTACTGTTTCCTGAGTTTTTGGGCTCCACTGTCTGTCCCCTGGGATGTGTGCTGTTGCTCACCGGTTAGATTGGGTTTCTGACTATCAAGCTGGAGTACTGTTCACCTGCCTCCTGCTTGCTAACTCTGCCTCATCTTACTCCCCCACTGAGGCAAATACACTCATGTGGCTATTTATAACTATCAAATCTAATGCATATTAGCACGGTCTTAGAGTGATGACTCATAATTGTTTTGCTCATTAAACAACATAGAGGGTACCAACCACTCTTCATTCTTCTCTTTGTTGGGACCTTTGATCCTCTAGTTGCTCAGTTGCCAGTCCCATCTCACCCTCACGTCAGCATGGCACACGTTTTTTTTTTTTTTTTTTTTGAGAGCCTTGGCTGCTCTGGAATGTGCTCTGTAGACTAGGTTAGATTTGAACTTGAGAGCTGCCTGCTTCTTCCTCCTAAATGCTGGAATTAAAGGTGTGTGTCACCATCATCTGGCCAAGTTAAATTTTTTTTTCAAATTTTACTTTATTTTTTGAGACAAGGCTCACTGTGTATGCCTGGAACTATGTAGCTCAAGCTGGCTTTGAACTTGTGGTACATTCTCCAGTGTTTTAAGTCTGTGTCCTTGTTGTAAAGCAAATATTCATGAGTGGACCTGAAGAGAGATAATTAGCAAATAAAAACAAAAGGGACAAAGACACTTGCATTGCAAGAGTACATGTAAACCAGTGGTTTATTTCTGGGGCTATGGGTAATAGAGAATCTTACTGGCTGCCAACCTAGCTGATAGGTAGGTAACACTCAGGTCTCTCTAATCTATTTACACACACACACACACACACACACACACACACACACACACACACGTATGTATGTATGTATGCACAGGGATGCAGTTGGCCGAGGGGCAAGGGATGAGGTCCCATCAACTGGTAGTTCTTGTCCAGCAATCTTAATGCTGGGGAAGCTGGAAGCAGTAGAAGTTCATGTCCTGTCCATCTGTGGTCACCCTGGGGTAAGAGATGCTTATTCATCATCTGCGATACAGGAGACCCAACACTGTCCCCCCTAAACAATCAGTATTTGAGGCTTACATGAAATGACTGACCTTTCTTCTCCTCAGGGGCCTGTGATGTCAATCACCAGAATAGAGCTGGCTACTCTGCACTCATGTTGGCTGCACTCACTTCTGTAGGACAGGACGAGGAAGACATGGCTGTGGTTCAGAGACTTTTCAGCATGGGTGATGTCAATGCCAAAGCCAGCCAGGTGCATAGATATTCCCATTCCTCATGGGTGGGTAAGGTGGGGCCACTTTCTACTTTCAAATACTTCAGACCTTGTTTCATTTTCCAGACCGGACAGACAGCTCTCATGCTGGCCATCAGCCATGGCCACCAGGACATGGTAGCTGCCTTGCTGGAATGTGGGGCCGATGTCAATGTACAGGATGCTGATGGGGCTACAGCACTGATGTGTGCCAGCGAGTATGGCCGCCTGGATACAGTTCAGTTGTTGCTGGCCCAGCCAGGTTGTGACCTAACCATCTTAGACAATGTGAGGCACTAGCAAGGGCCTGGAGTAGTGGTGGCATATGCCTCTAGCCCAGGGACTGAATGTCCTATATTTCTCAGGAGGGCACAAGTGCCCTGGCCATTGCACTGGAGGCTGAACAGGATGAGGTAGCTGCACTGCTCCATGCCCACCTGACATCAAACCACCATGACTCCCAGGTACGTGTGGTCCCCAAGAAACAAAGATGTTAAGCACCCTCCCAAGCCTTTTTTCTTTAAGATCAAAGATGGAGAAACTGTCAGAGATCAATCACTTTATGCAAGCCTCAAACACTGACTTGTTTGGCAGTGGTGGGGCAGTGCCGAGTCTGCTGTTGGTAAGCATCACCAATCCATTTGATGTTTAACTAGCAAACTGGAGACAAATACACCTTCAGGTTAGGAAACAAAGCTAGGCTAAAACACATAAAAGGCACACCCCAACTACCTGGTTTGGTAAGGTCTTCTTGTTAAGAGGAAAAAATGGTGCAAACTATGGTATTCCAGAGATCCTAGTCTGGAGGCTTGGTGAAAGTTTGCCTCAGCAGCCAAGTATGTCTGGAAGAGCATACCTAATGCATGGGACACTGGACAGCAGTACTGGGTTTATCCTTGCCATCTCTGTGACCAATTCATCCTACACTTCTAACATGTATTCAACCTGGGAAGCTTGAAATGAGCCAGTTCCCACTTGCACTGCCCACCTCCCCCCCATAGTATGGGAAACTAGCCTTTTGCCTATAGGACCACTTTTTTTGGTTCTAGGGACAGTCACCTCCAGGGTCTCCCACAGCCACACTGCAAAAGGATGCAGTGTCAAACAAGGGACCTCAACCTCTATGAGCTGCTGCCTACATCTGAAGCGTAGGAGACTTTCCTCTGCTGTCTGAACTTCTGAATCACAACAGGGCACCTTGTGAAGATGCCCCCTCTAGCATGTTAGGAATGCTGAGGGGAAGGGTGAGGCAAAGCCTGGGTAATGCTATATCCCTCACTTTATAAAACATCCTTCCTAATAAAGTATTGCTACTAAATTTGTAATTGCTTGGATGGAAGTAGTAGGGACACACATGTGCCACACACCCATGGGAGGGCTTTCAAAATAAGAGTGCACCATCACAACTTTTACAAAACCAGGACATCGCTGGAGAAACCAATTCCTAGACAAGAATTAATACAAATGCTTTATTTAACAGTTGCAGGTCATTCCATGGGCTAAGAAGTGGATATTCCAGGACCCTGTAAACAAACAGACCCAAGCATTAGAGTGCCTTTCCCCACCTCCCCAGCAAGTGGTTCCCCCCAAGGGTTGGCATTTACCCACCAGCAGCAAGTTCAGCGCAACCTCCGAGCTTCTCTTTC
This sequence comes from Rhabdomys pumilio, assembly GCA_030674055.1. Lineage (NCBI taxonomy): Eukaryota > Metazoa > Chordata > Mammalia > Rodentia > Muridae > Rhabdomys > Rhabdomys pumilio. The sequence continues at coordinate 4,893,338 of JANHMN010000021.1, forward strand.
TGACTCCAACAGGGTGAGCACATCACCCTCTCGAACAGGGCCTTTGACATTTCGGATGATAGAGCGGCTGGTGTCATCCATAAATTCCACTCGAACCTACAAACCCATTACAAGAGTTAAATGCTGTTACTTACTAGTGAGGTGGAAAGGTGGTAGACCTGGGACAGGGACTAGTCACATTGCTCAGCAGTTTGGAGCACTTGTCACCCTTACAGAGGCTTCATTTTCCAGCACCCACACAGCTAACTACCTGTAGTTCCAGTTTAGGGGATCTGACCCCTTTGGACACTATCAAGTAGTACAGATGTATAAAGTGAAGCACCCCCCACCCCCAAAAAAACTCGAAACCGTCAAAGGCCTAAGACGACAAAGTGCACACCCAGAGTACTGAAGGTACTGTTGAGGTCTGGGAGAACCGAGTAAAGGAACACAAAAAAGGGTGTTTCTCTCTTTTTAAAAATAAAGGTCTCACATGCCAGATTGGCCTCTGCACTGAGATAAAGGCATCAAATCATTCATAAGACAGGGTCTCTGTGGCCAGGTCTGACCTTGAAATCCTGTGATTCTTCTGGAATTACACTTCCCACGACACTCCTTCCCTCCTTACCATTTTATCTGTGTGCCTCCGACTTACATTATTTCAGGCTGGTCCTGAGCTAGGAATGCTCCTACTTTAGTATCTTAAGTAGCTGTGACGGGAGATCTGGGTATAAACTAGGAAAGTAGTCAGGGCATCTTTAGCCCAGGCTTGTCTGTCTCCCGAAGCAGCTGAGATGTAAGATATGTCTTATCATTCTTGCATGGTGCGGCGGACCGAGGCCTTAAATGCTACCTGCCCCAGCTTTTTCCCGGACTGGATCTTACTCATTTTGTAGCCTACGCCTTCCCAGAACTCCCAGTGAACTTCTTTAGACGCCCGAGATTACTAGTTTTAGTGTGAGTGCAGTACTGAATTTTTGGGTTCTTTGTATGGCAAGCAAGTCTAGCTCCAGCCAACTCCACCTTTTAAAAAGCAAAGCTTTCAAAAGCAGTGTCACTAAGGTATCCAGGTTTGCTACAAAAGTTATATCCTCTCTAAACCTAGCTGTTAGGATTAACATCACCAAATCCAGCTATCAGCCTAGTATTTAGGAGGGCTCTGCTCCGACCCCAGGAAGTGGTCGGAATGTTCCCATCCGCTCACCTGCGTGCACTGTCCCTGCGAACCGGTCCTGCCCAGCACTTTGGTTACCTACAGGAAAGAAGGGACAGTTAGATCCGACAGGTCCAGCTTTCTTCTCTCTTGCTTTATTCAGGTTTCTAAACACCCGCAGTCACCTCACCCTAGCCAGCTTGATGGGCTGCACGCGACTCGTGTCCATGATGGCGGCGATCTGGCGGAGAGGAGTCACGTGAGCCGGGGATGCCTTTTATAGTCGGTTCTGACCACGCCTCACTTCCGCTCTCGCGAGACCGCGCGCAGTACCCAGGAACCTTCGGGGCAGAGTCGTCACTAGCGTCCTTCGGAGCGCGGGGAACATGGCGTCCGCTACTCGTCTTATCCGAAAGCTGCGGAACTGGGCGTCTGGGGTGCGTGTGCAATGTTCCGATCCCGGCCGGGGAGGATTTGGGTTCTGTACGCTCCCGAATCCTATCCCTTTTAACATCTCCTTACTTCAGTAGGGACCTAAGATCCCTGAATCTGTGACTCCAGTAGTGAGAGACTCAAGGTCCTAAATGTTTTTGGCCGGGTTCCTGGGATTCTCTTGGCTTTAGAGTGCCTGGCTTTAACTTCCTCCCTCACCTCCTCCTTTCCTAGCTCTCTTTCCTCGCCTCATTTGCCTCCCAGGTTCCACTCAGACCTGGTGTTTACTCGTCCCTGTATTAGCTTTGAATCGTGTGCCCCTATTTTTGGAAGGTCGAGGACCAGTTTTTAGGTTTTGGAAGAAAACAAAGGCCAGGGAAGCTGTAGATTTCTATAGCTCCTAGGAGGTGGGAGGTTGGAGAAGGACAAGAGGAAAGATAGCTATCTATGCCTTTTAATTTAGGTTCCAAGAAAGGAGGTATATCTAGCACTGGAGCTCAGCAAGCAACTGTTTGGGTGGGTGGATCTTCAGAGAAAGTGAGGATTTCCATGTTAGGGTAAGCATGTTTAGTGTATTGACCGATATCCAAAGAAAATAAAAAAGGGAGGCTTTTTAGAAAGAGTTAGATTTTGGAAAACTTAACCAATAAACTGTTGTAAGCCATGCCCCTGCCTTTTTTATATGCAGGACTTGTATCCTAATCTGACTGGCTACTTTTGTTCACTAACCCTGTCCTGGGTTTCCCTAGAGTCTGACCTCTCCTCTTCTCCCACAGCAAGACCTGCAGGCGAAGCTACAGCTGCGCTACCAGGAGATCGCCAAGCGGTGAGCAGGCCCTGCTTGCTGCCCTCATCCTGTCATTCTTCCACCAAGCCCAAATCCAAGGCTGGTCATAGTGGTACAACCCTTAATCCCAGCACTCAGGAAACAGGCAGGCTGATTTCTGTGAGCTCAAGGCCTACTTGATCTACATGGTGAGTTCCAGGCAAGCCCCTGTCGAAAAAACAAACATGAAAAAACAACCCTAAATTAGTTGTTCTCCTGAACTTTCCTTGGAGAATTGAGCATAGCTTTTTCATGTCAGGCTGTGAAAGAAGAAATTTACATTTAACTATATTGGGCTGTCTTGGAATAGTTAGGAGGTAGATTGCATTACTTGTTGGTATCTTGGGTAGATTTGCAGTCCTCATTGTGACCACACACGTGATATGTGATGTTCTCAAGCCACTGATGGGGAAATGAGACTCATGTAGGCCAAGTCACTGCTTAGAGTCATTTAGAGGCCGGTCTTCATTTTTGAATATATTTATATATTGATGAGTCTTTGTCATGTCCTCAGACTTTTGGATGCCAACACAAACAAGAATATTCTTGGTTTGTGGGGTTGGTGGATTTAGGGCTCAGAGGCCCCACCTCACTTTGCTGGGTTCAGAATGAGCCACTATGTGAAAATCCAGCAGATGCCAAGGGGATTATCTGAAACAGCACCCAATCTGACCTCAAAATTGTTGTGTATCTGGGGTGTGGCCTTCACTCATGGTCCTGCTTTTGTCTCTCAAGTGCTAGGGTTCTAGGAGTGTACCACTATACTAGGTTTATGTGGTGCTGGGGACACCTTCATATACGCTAAGCACTTGATCAAGTGAACTACCTCCCCAGCACTCGGCTTAAATTCTTTTTTTTTTTTTTTTTTTTTTTTTTTTTTTTTTTGGTTTTTTTGAGATAGGGTTTCTCTGTGTAGCCCTGGAACTCACTCTGTAGACCAGGCTGGCCTCGAACTCAGAAATCCTTCTGCCTCTGCCTCCCAATTGCGGGGATTAAAGGTGTGTGCCACCACTGCCTGGCTCAGCTTAAATTCTTATCCTCATCCTTATCTTTTTATCTTAAAAGTTTTTGGATTTATTTTTTGAATGTAAATATGTGTGTTTTGCCAGTATGAGTTTATGTAGATGTGCCTCATGCCTGTGAGTTCAGGTGACAGCAGGAGATCCCCTGGAACTGGAGTTTCATGTGATTGTGAGCTACTATGTAGGGGATCCAATTCTGGTCCTCTGCAAGAGTAACAAGTGCTCTGCCGAGTGAGCCATCTCAACAGCCCCATAAGTGTTTATTTCTTTTGTGGATGTTGTCAGGAAGGAATAAATACAGCATGCATTAAAAAAACACACACATCTATTTATTTATTTATTTAAGGCAGGTCTTACTCTGATCTCCTGCCTTCCACATGCTGAGTTGACTGGGCATGTGTTACTAAGCCTGTTCAGAGACAGAATCTTACAGTGTAGTCCTGTTTGGCATGGAACTTACTAATATATGTATCTTGAGTTGGCTTAAATTTCTGTAGGGAAAGGAGTTGCACTGTTAAGACAAGCGGGAGCCAGTTTCTTCAGGATAAAGGCACCCTCTAGTGGTTCATTTGGTTTTTGGCATTGGACAAATGTTTTTACTTTGCTGTGAACATAGCATGTATGTTCTTCAGGCAAATTCTAAATTTCACATATTGTTTGTCATTTTAGAACTTACAGCTTTTTCCTTTTAATATTACTAGATTTATTTGTGTTTGTGTGTGTTTGTGAAGGTCAGTGTAAAACTTGTGGTAATAGTTTTTTCCCCACTATTTGGGTCCTAGAGATTGAATTTAGGTCATCAGGCTTGGTGGCAAGCACCTTTACCTGCTGAACCATCTGGCCATCAGGTTTTTCCTTTTTTTAATTTTTATTTTGTTTTGTGTGTGGGTGTTTTATGTGCATGTATGGCTGTGCACTATGTGTATATAGTATCCTGGAGTCCAGAAGGCATTGGATCCCCTGAAACTGGAGTTATGGATGCTTGCAAGCCACCATATGGGAACTGGGAATTGAACTTGGGCCTTCTGCAAGAAGTGCTACCTATTGTGCCACCTCTCCAGTCTCCAATCTTTTCCTCAAAAGACTATGTAGCTCAGGTTGTCCTGAAACTGAGCTCTGGACCTCTCCTGCTTCAGTCTTTCGAGTACTGGGACTGTAGTGGTTCACCCAGTATCTAGCCATATTTCTCATTTTATCTTTTTTTTTTTTAACTTTAAGAGGTGTTTTTGTTGTTCCTGAAATTTGCTTTGTAGACAAGATTAGTCTTGCACTCAGATCTGTCTTTCTCTATACTGGGATTAAAAGGCATGTACTCTGGTTAATTTTAGGAATTTTTTAAGGTTTTTTGAGACAGGATTTTTTTACGTAGCCTGGCTGCCATAGAATTAAATTTGTAGACCAGGCTGGCCTACAAATCAGAGATCCTCCTGTGACCTGTGGTTCCTGCTGGGGTTAAAGGCATGTTCTACCACTGCCTGACAGTCTTAGGACATTTTAAGCTAGGCATAGTGGTCCAGGCCTTTAAATTCTAGGACTGGGATGTAGATTTACGTGAACTCTGTGAATCTGAGGCCAGCAGCCTGGTCTATATAGAATTTTAGGACAGCCAGAGATCTTGTCTCAAAAACAAAACAAAAAACCAAACTAACCCCTCAAATTATTAAAGAAACTATATAAGTCATATAAATTATCTATATGTGTATGTGTCTGTGCAGGCATTTGTGGGATGCTCTACTTGTTATGTATGTGCTGGGATCAAAACTCTGTTCCTTATGATTGTATAGCAGTTACTCTTAATGGCTGAACCACTCTTCTAGCCTTTGGGTTTTTATTTATTTATTTATTTTTATTTTTTAGACAGTTTCATGTAATCCATGCTGACTTGGAACTTATGCTGCTGAGAATGACCTTAAACTGATTCTCTTGCTTCTACTTCATGTGCATTGGTGTTTTGCCTGCATGCATGTCTGTGTGAGGGTATCAGATACCCTGGAACTGGAGTGACAGACAGTTGTGAGGTGCCATGTGGGTGCTGGGAATAGAGCCCCTGTCCTTTGGAAGAGCACCTAGTGTTAACTGCTAAGCCATTTCTCCAGCCCTGCCATACTTTTTTTTTTTTTTTTGGTTTTTTTTGAGACAGGGTTCTCTGTGTAGCCCTGGCTGTCCTGGAACTCACTCTGTAGACCAGGCTGGCCTCCAACTCAGAAATCCGCCTGCCTCTGCCTCCCAAGTGCTGGAATTAAAGGCATGCACCACCCCTGCCCGGCGCCATACTTCTTATTTAAAAAATAAAATGGCTTTTAAATTGTTAAGGAGAACTGAAAATTGCCAGGTAAAAATGGTGGGTAAATTTGAAATATGGCCAAATAAATAAAACCAACTGTTTATGGTCATCTACCTTTGTCCCTGGGAGTTTCCTTTTTTGTTTGAAGTTCAGTGTTTACCGTTCAGGCTTTCGGTTTTTTGGTAAGCTCAGGGTTAACCCAGGGCCAGGCTGAGCTTTGTTTCACATGACCCCTCCACTTCCCTCTATAGGGATTTTGGCAGCAGACCTCGAAGTAACAGGAAGGGCAGAAACTTGGACAAGTTCCCAGGGCAAGGTGTTCTTTGAGTAGTAAACCTTTATCCCAGCAGGGTGATTCAAAGGGTTCCTGAGAAAGCAGGGAACTCAAAAGTTTCCCCATAACTTAGTCTTTGGGGGTGCGGAGCAGGGTGGGGGAGGCACTTCAGTGGGGTAACCTTGGGCTGTTCCTCTGTGTTACAGACTACAGTTGCTGGAGTAGGCTGGTCATGCTTGGCACTCTGACCTGATTTTCATGAGCGTATTTAGGTGGGAGGAAGGCTGCTGCTAAGCTTGGCTTTGTGTTGGGGTGGGAGCATGTCCGGATCTCTAGTCTTGGGAACTTCGGTAAGGATCCTCCATACCTAACCGTATGTGAGACTTAGAGAGACTGGGGTGGAGCATATTTCCTCAACCTGGCTTGAAGACTTTTTTATATATAGATTAGTGTCTGCTGCTTGGCTTCTGGTCCCAGACCCAGGTATATAATGTGATAATGTAGCAAGGCATGACTCTGGCCTTCAGCCTTCATTGTAGCTCCAGATCCTCAGTCTTGTAAGTGAGTTGTGGCAGTGAGAGGGGCTGTCAGTTTGTTTCAGTGCCAGTGTTTTTTTTTTTCCTTAGGAGCCAGCCACCTCCGAAGCTCCCCGTGGGCCCCAGTCACAAGCTGTCCAACAACTACTACTGTACTCGTGATGGCCGCCGGGAAGTTGTGCCTCCCTCAGTCATCATGTCCTCACAAAAGGCCCTGGTGTCGGGCAAGGCAGCTGAGAGGTAAGGGTCGTCAGTGTCCCCGCCCTGAGCTCTGCAACATTCCCTAGTTATTACTACTGGATTTTCTTCCCTAGCAAGAGGAAACATGCTTTCCGAATCCTGGGTGTAGTGGGACAGGCGTGAGATCCCTGAACTCAGGAGGTTGAGACTGAGAAAATCAACAGGTCAAGCCAGGGCTGAGAATATAACTTACTCAGTAAGCTACTTGCCTTGTAAGCATTGAGACTTGAGTTTGATCCCCAGAACCAAGGTTAAAAAATGCCAGGGGCATGGCAGTGTGTTTGTAATCCCAGTGTTGGGAAGGTGAAGACAGGCTGAGGGAGGAAGTTTGTAGGTTCCTGGGATATAGTTAGGGTGGTCTCAGAACAAGTTGGAGAATGTAAGACGGTTTACTGGGTAAAGCACTTGCTGCCAAACTAGATGACCTGAGATTGAGCTCCTGGATCCATTTTGGGGAAACAGATTCAGGGCCTGCAAGTTGACTTCTGATGGGTCATGGCATGCCCTCAGCTCCATAAAATTAATCCAAAAATGATGTTGATAAAAGAACCCCAAAGGAAGCCAAGAGAAAACAATCTATTTGGTCCCTGTCCTCATTTGCATTTTCTTAATTGGGGATGACAGTAGTATTCCATGAGGTTCATAGGAGGCCATAGTCTGGAATGAGTTTCTGTACTAGATCCAGCAGACCAAGACAGAATAGGCGGTTACATAGAAGTCTGAACCACTGAGTGAACCAGGTAAAGGATCACAGTCAGTTCCAGTTTTTGCCAGACCAGGTTTTGGCTGGCATGATAAAGAAGTTCCCTGTGGTTTAGCCTTTGTAAGGAAGGTAACTTTGAACTGATGAGTCTCTTGGTTAGGTTTCTGCTTCCTTCAGTCCCTTCCTGTCTGTAAAGCCAGTGAGGTTAGAGGGCTGTCAGTATGTAGCATTTAAGAGCACTGGTTGATCTTGTAGAGGACATGGGTAGGGTTCCTAGCACCTGTGTGGCAGTTCATAACTTTCCTTAACTCCAGTTCCAGAGGGTCTGATGCTCTGTTCTGGTGCTGTAGGTACCAAACATGCAGATGGTGCACACACATATGAATGTAGGCAAATTACCCATATACGTAGACATACATAGACATACCTGTACCCATATATATATAGACTTACCAAACACATACCTAAATACATACCCATACACTTAAAAAAAAAAAAAAAAAGAATGAGGTGCTGAGGCCAGATACAGTGGCACACACCTTATATCCCAGCACAAGGGGTGGCTACAAGTTGGAGGCCAGCCTGGTCTACATACTGAGTTCCAGACCTATTGGGGGTACATAGTAAGACCCTGTACACACACCCCTTCCCCCCCCACCACACCCATACCCCTGGGGAGGAGAGGAGAGGAGAGGAGAGAGAGACTCTGTCTTAAATAAACAGAAAAATAGCTGGAGAGATGACCTAGTGATTAAGATTGTTTAATGCTCTTGGAGAGGAACAGAGTTTTGTTCTCAGCACCTGTGTAGATGTAGATTGGCTTACCATCTGTAACTAAGAGTCTAATGCCCTCTTTCTACAAGTACATGTACACACACACACACACCACCTTCCCACCCCTCATTACACTTCATTTTTCTGTGTAGCAGCCTTGGCTGTCCTAGAACTCGCTCTGTAGACTGTGCACTCACATACACATAGACCACCTCCCACCCTCTTGATACTGTATTTGCTTGTTTGTTTGTTTAAGCCAGGGTTTCTCTGTAGCAGTCTGTTAATCCTGGAACTCACTCTGTAGATCAGGCTGGCATCAAACTCACAGAGATCTACCTGCCTGCCCCTGCTCCTGCCTTTTGATGGCTGGGATTAAAGGCATGCACAACCACATGAGGCTATTATTATTATTATTATTATTATTTTTTTTTTTAAGATGTTGAGGGGGACTGGAGACATGGCTCAGTGGTTATGAGCACTGACTTCTAGGGTCCTGAGTTCAATTCCCAGCAACCACATGGTGGCTCACAACCATCTGTAATGAGATCCAGGGCTCCCTTGTGTGTCTAAAGACAGAGACAGTATACTCACATACATAAAATAAATAAATTAAAAAAAAAGATGCAGAGGTGATGGCTCAGTTGGTGAGTTCTTGGCTTACAATCTGTAACTCCAGTCGAGCCCGCTAGTGCACACTTGTTATCTCAGCATTGTGGTGGCAGGAATAGGTGGATCCCTGGACCTGATGACCATCCAGCCTAGGAGAATTCCAGACCTAACAGACTGTGCATGTGCATAGACACACCCGTATACCTGCACACAGAAACATGTACACACAGAATGAGATACTGGCCAATTTTGGAATCACAAAGAAAAGCCAACTAAAGTTAGAGTAAGTGCATTGTAAGGTTGTCTCTTGATTGATAGCTCTCTAGAGCTGATGAACAGACTCACTTCCTCTCTTGCTCCCTTTCCTCTTGCCCCTGCTCCTTACTCTCGCTTTCCCTATTCCCGTCCTCCACCGGCCTCTACTCTTCTATTCATTCTCATTCCCTCCCTTGCTCCTTCCCTCCCTCCCTCCCTCCTTCCCCCTCTCCTCCTCTCCCCCTCCCCCTCCCTCCCTCCCTCTTTCCTTCCCATGCGCTGAATAAACTCTATTGTATACTTAAAAAAAAAAAGGCTGATGAATAGAATACATACTGTACTTGATTCCTGATAATTCTTGCAAAGCAGAATTGATGCCCAGAGAGGCTAACAGCCTAGGCCATACAACTAATTCACTTCCAGGTTTTTTTTTTTTTTTTTTTTTTTTTT
>JANHMN010000021.1:4902974-5191362 GCA_030674055.1 Rhabdomys pumilio
CTCTCTCTCTCTCTCTCTCTCTCTCTCTCTCTCTCTCTCTCTCTCTCTCTCTCTCTCGGTAGGGTCTTTGGCAGCCCAGACTGGCCTTGAGCTTCTAGTTGTCATGCCTTTTCTTTGTACTTAAGTACTAGGATTACGTGTGTATGCCAGTGTGCCACAGGTTCTTTGGCTTTGAGACAGATTCTCACTATGTGGCCCTGCCTAGCCTGTAATTTGTTAATGTAGACCATGCTGCCTTTGAACTCCTAGAGACCCGTTTGCCTCTCCTGAGTACTAGGATTAAAGGCGAATGCCATAGTGCCTGGCTGCTCCAGCTTTCATGGCCTTCTTAAGCCTCAGGTTTTTTTTATCTGCAAAACAGTGACATTAGATTTGCATTGTGACACCTGTGAGGTGATGAGGCCAGACCCCCTTAGAAGATAGGATAGAACATGCTCATTATCCCTGTCACCAGAGTATGCAAAGCATGTCAAGCTGCCTGACTCTTTCAGGTTCCACACGGGGCCCTGAGGATGTTTGCACTTTCTGGGGAGGCAGCTTTTTGTTTTTTTAGGGGATGGTGGGAGCCCTGGCTCTCCTCTGCCCCTGGGGACCCTTCCACAGTGACATGTTCTTACTTTCTTTCCACTCTGACTTACTGTGTTTCTAAACCTCTGTAGCTCTCTCTGTATTGCAGACATTTGACCCCATGACAGTTTGGGAGTCAGTTGGTGCTTGGTTGAACTTGGTGATTCAAGTGGTTTTTTGAGCCTACTTTTTTTTTTTTTTTTTTTTTTTTTTGCTTTCTGCTGTTTCTTCTAATAGGTCTCCTATGTAGCTACATATGGCTTTTGTTGGCTTGGAACTTACTATGTATACGAGGCTGACCTTCTAATTTACAGTGATTCACTTCTGTTGAGATTAAAAACATTTACATTGATCAGGATTTTCTAGAGGAACAGAGTTATAGAATGAATTTCTCTATGTATAGAAAGGGGTTTTATTAGAATGGCTTGCAGGCTGTGGTCTAGCTAATCCCACAGTGGCTGCCTGTGAATGGAAGGTCTAGAATCTAGTAGTGTTCTGTCCATGTCCAGATGTTTTAGCTGGTCTTCAGCATAGCCACAATCTTGAAGAGATCTAATGCCAGTACAGGAATAGACTTGGAAATGAGAGAACAAGCAGAGATAACTTCTTTCCATGCCTTTTATATAGGCTGCCAGCAGAAGGTGTGGTTCAAATTAAAGGTGAGTTATTCCCACCTTAAAATATCTGGATTAAAGGTTTATCTTCCTCAAAGATTCAGATTAGAAGTAGGCCTTCCTACTTCAAACGATTTAATTAAGAAAAGTCTCTCACAGGTGTGCCCAGCCATTATGGTTTTTGTTAATTCCAGATGTCAAGTTGATATCCAAGAATAGCCATCACAGCATGCCCACGGTTGTTTTTATCCTTTTAAGAGCTAGATACTAATGGTCCCCATTCTGTTTTGCCTTGGCTGTCCTGGAACACTTGGACACAGGGCATCTAGTTGCTTGCTTTAGAATGTTTTAAGCAGTTGGGATTATAGGAACATGCCACTTAAAGCACGTGCACTCTACTTCCCTTGCCCTCAACCCCATCCCCAACCCCCAGTATTTTTAGACAAGGTTTCTTTGTGTAGCCCAGTCTGGCTGTAAACTCAGAATCCTGCATTAACTTACCAAGTGACCAAGTGCTGGGATTGTCTGTTTACATTCCATACTTCCACACTGCTCCAGCTCAAGGCCGAGCCTTATGCCACTAGTGCTGTGCCTCTGCACTTGGCCGTGGAGTGTTTGTGTGGCACCCAGACAGAAAGAATAAAGTGGGAGTAGAGAGTGAGAGAAGAAGAGAAAGAGGGACAAGAATGGGAGCAGGAGAGGGACAAGAACCTAGAACACGAAGCCAAAAGAATGTGTGGCTGAAATGGCTGGGTTACATAGGAAAGAGAAGCTAGAAGGGAAGTGAAACTTCAGGGGTTGGAGAGGTTTAGGTCAGGGGTTGATAAGTTGAGAGGAGCCAGGACTCTTGAAGCTAAGGGAGTCTGGCAGCAGCATTGCCTTTGATATGGTAATAGGCATTTCAGTTAACTATTTGCCCCAGGTTTCTTTGGGATCTAATACGCAGCAGCATTGTCCTCAGGAGTCTGTCCTGTCCACACTGGGTACAGGTAGGAAGGGAGGATTCTGGGTATTCAAGGTTGGGTTCTGGGCTTGGGAAGCAGGGTAGGATAACTGAGACTTTTCATGGGCTCGGCCAGCTCTCAGTAGGCATTAGATGCCCCTCTGACTTTATTGGGGTTGGGTTTGGGCATTCTGAGATACAGCCTTCTGTCCTCCATATCCAGAAAGCTTGGCATTTGATCTATGGTGGGCGTGGTTACTTTAAAAACTAGGGAAATTTGGATTGGAAAGGTCGTTACTGCAGCAATTAAGGCTTTTCCCCAGTGTTAATACAGAGACCCACAGCCAGCCAATGTGTAGAGTGAGAGACTTTGGAAAGGTCAGTCCTAATTGGGATGTTTTTATCAAATTCCCCACCTCAGGGATCAGGGAATTATGCAGAAGAGGAGGCTGAAAGATTGAAAGAGCCAGTGGACATGGAGGCTACTAAGGAAACAGTGCCTTACAGAACAGGACTGATGTCCATGATCTCACAGAGACTGGAAGCATGCAGAGGGTCTGCACATATTTAAGACAGGTGGGGTCCCAGCAGAGGGAGGGGAACTAGACATGAGCCCCTATTCTTAACCTAGAACTTGACAACTGCTTGCAAAGGAAAAATCAGTTTTCTCCTGTGGAGTCTCACTGAGTATACAAACTATACTTAAGGACAGTCCCCATGCACAGCTAAATACTGTGCCAACATGTAAATGCCAACACAAAACAAACTTAGTAGTATTTTTGGAGCTGTTTGTCTCCTAAGGCTTTATTTGACATTTTTTACTTACAGGTCTTTTGCTTGTATTTTATGGTTTCTGACTTTGTGTTTTTATGGGTTTTGTGTATGTTTGTGTGTATATTTGTGTATAGATGTTTTTCTTTTTATGTTTTGTTTTTTCTGCTTTGATTTTTTTTTTTAATTTGCCAGTTTATTTATTTATTTATTATGGAGTTTGGAGTTGGGAAGGAGTTAGGAGGAAATGAGAGAGGAAACTGCGATCAGAGAATATATAGTATTTACTTTCAATGAAAATTAAAAGCAAACACAAGAAATAAACCAAAAGGTCTTTCCCCACTGTTCTTTGTAGGCCTGGCTCTAACTGGAGTTTGTCGTTTCTTGTAACTTCTTCTCTTGTAGTTCTGCTGTGGCAGCCACTGAGAAGAAGGCAGTGACACCTGCTCCTCCCATGAAGAGGTGGGAGCTGTCCAAGGACCAGCCATACCTGTGACCAGGCTACCTTGCTGTCTCTCCCGGGCCACATGACTGCTTTTTCTCCTTGGATTCCCTCTGGGGAGAGTGTGACCTAATTTATAACAAATACATAGAGTGCCATTATTTCCAGTCTGTCTTTTCTTAATATTTATTGATTGGATTTGGTGTGTTACTACTGTGTGTGTTGGATGTGTGAATACATGCTGCAGCATGTGTGGACATGAGAGGACAACTTTGAGACTTGGTTTTCTTCTTCCACTTGCTGAGGCAAGGTCTTTTGTTTTTGGTGTCCTGTGTACTCCAGGTTAGTTGTCCCAAAAGTGTCTGTATGAGGCTGCTGTCTGCCTCCCAGCCTGCTGTAGGATTAGATTTGAGCCACTGTATGGTCAGTTTTGGGCTCTGAAGACGGAACTTAGGTCTCAGCTCACTTTTACTTGTGAGCCATCTTGCCAGCCCACTTTTTTTTTTTTTTTGTAAATGGGGTCTTGGTGGGTATTGTTGGTATATGCCTATAATCTCTGTATTAATAAACAAGCTAGTACGTGGGGGCTGGTGAGATGGCTCAGTGGTTAAGAGCGCTGTCAGCTCTTCTGGAGGTCCTGAGTTCAAATTCCAGCAACCACATGGTGGCTCACACCCATTTGTAATGAGATCTGATGCCCTCTTATGGGTATCTGAAGACAGCTACAGTGTACTTACATATAATGAATAAATAAAAACCTATGTGCCGGAGTGAGTGGGGCTAGAGCAAGAGGGAGACGGAAAGAGGGAAAAACAAGCTAGTAGCTGAATATCATTTTTGTCCTGTAGAGTGACTCTGTAGACCTTAAGTAGGTCATTGGATTCTGAAGGTAGAACTGTAGAAAACATGAATAAAACACTAAATTGAGTGTGGTGGTGCATAGCTAACCCCAGAATTTAGGAGGCCGAGGCAGGAGGATTGCCAGTTTGAGGCCAGTTTTTAGGTTACAGATTGAGATCTTATCTCAGACTAACAGAACACTGGCATCAAAAGAAAGGTGGAGGTAAGAGTGATGAGACAGGAGCTGGCTGGAAGCTGAGAGCAAGGGCAAAACGGTCACAGCCCTGACCTGAAGGTGCCAGTGTCTCAGTGTTATAAGATATTACAGCTGCATGCTTCATAAGGAGGTTGGATTCTGTTTGGGGGAAAAAGAACAAGCAAGATGGAGAGGTCAAAAGGGAGAGGAATGGTGGTCATAGTACGCAGAGGCTGCTGCCAGAGGTCTCCAGAAGCCTCAGGCAATGTGTAGTATTGAAACTGCTCTGTAGTTTTATGTCAGGAAACTGCAGGAGTGCTGTGGGAAAGGGTCCTTTCCACCCTCCCTCCTTTCTCTCCTTCCTCTCTCTGCCTTTTTGAGACAGTGTTTCTCTGTAACCCTGGCTGTCCTAGAACTCACTGTAGACAATTAGCCCCCAAGTGGGAGATCCTTCTCCCTCTGCCTTCTGAGTGGTGGGATTAAAGGTGTGTGCTACAAAGCCTGACTGTTTTTTTCTCCTCTTTGTCTTCCTCCTCCTGCTCCTCCTCCTTTTCCTCCTCCTATTCTTCCTCCTGTTCCTCCTCCTCTTCCTCCTCCTCCTCTTCCTCTTCTTTCTGAGACAGGGTCTCTTGTAGACAAAGCTGGCCTCCTATTTGAGGATAACCTTGTTCTCCCTCCTTTGTTCCCATAATACTAGGATTACCAGTGTGTGCCCCACGCCCTGGTTTATAGCATGCTGAGGATTGCAAGCAGGCACTACTAGCTGAGCTCCATCTCCAGTCCTTATGTTTGCTGGGGCAGGTCCCTACTCTAGCTTAGGCTAACTTGGAATTTATTAAATAACCCAGGCTGACCTTGAAGTTATTAACTAAGTCCTTCAGTCTCAGCCTTTCAAGTTCTGAGATTACAGGTGTTAGCTTCCTTGTGTGGGCTCACCTCCTTATCTCTATTTTGGCTGTTCCTCAGCAATTCTGGGAGGTCATCTTGTACAGAGAATGCAGTCTCTTAGGCTCATTGAGAACTGGTGAATTCTAGGTAGTTGGGGAGTGAATTGCATTGTTCTGTAAATCCAGGGTCTGCACACTGCTCCAGATACCTTGTCCCACCACCAAGGACCAGCCTCCTCTTAAAGAGGGGTTCTGAGAGAAGGGGTGTTTGGGAGGTGAGAACAAATTGTGAGTCTAAGCTGAAGACCTGTGTTCTGCTGGAGACAGCTTTCTGTAAGTTCTGCTCTCTGAAGGTCTCCAGACAGCTCTGTGTGTTCTGCTTATAACAGTTCTACAAGCAGTTCTCTCTTGCTATTCTAAAAACCCAGTCTTTTATTTTACATATGAATCGAGTCATTTATTTCAGGTTCCCTTTTGATTATCCTATGAATCAGCTTTCCCTGACCCCAGCCCCTTAATTCTTATGAGACAGGAAACACACATGTTCTTTTAACATTGCAAGAGAATTCGGAGATCTGCCTGCTTCTGTTTAACACAGAACGTAAGGTGGGGCCCCATCCTGAAATTACCATTTCTGCCATACTTGGGCCTAACCTTGCTCTGTCGCAGGCCAACCCTGAACTCAGGAATCTCTGCTTTTGTAAGCATAAACAAAACAAAACAAAAAAAACCTTAGCTGAGTGGGATGTCTTTCAATCACCACTCTAAGTCTCTTTATCTCCTTAGTATCTTTCTGACAAGTTGGTTTACAGCTCAGCTGCTTTTGTTCCTTTAGATTAGTGAAGCTCCTTATATAATTCATATTGCATCCTTATTTTTTGAGAAATTATATATTTTTGAACTCATGGTTTTAGAGTTCTTTCCCACAGGCTTAAGGGCTGTTCCCAAGATCATAGTGTTTACCATTTTTCTGAGACATTAGCCACACCTTGGCCTCCTGGACTCTTGCTGTCTCTGATTATCATGGAGTCATTAACTTTAACCAGGAGGACATTCCTTGAAGGAGGAATGTAAAAATATGTAAAACATTATTATGCAAACAAGCCTTAAGCTCTACACTTGTGGAGGCCCATGCTTGCTGACCTTGTCCCCGGGGGCAGGAACCTTGTCATTCTGACCCTACCAAGGCCATGCTGGACCTGGCTTCTTACCAAGATTCTGATCCTCAAAAGTAGGATGCTCCCCACCCTTCCCTGGGCAGTCCTCTACCTTCGTTTGCATCCCTCTCTGTGCCTGATTGCCTTCCTCCAGAAATTGGTGAGACTTACACAGTACCCTCCAAAAGCAGTTATAACCTCTAACATTTTACAGTGGTGGGCCATCATCTACAGGCACCATTTGTGTCAAAGTCTGGACTCAAATGTAGCTTTCTGGTCCACATTCTGGGGAACTTGTCCATTTGAAGGTTAGTGACTTGTCTCCAGCCTTGTTGGGAGGTAGTGTCACAGATTCTTAAGTTAGAACTATAGAAATGTGAAGAATATAATACCAAGCGGTTACATGACTATATCCCCAAATTTTAGGAGGCCAAAGCAAGAGGATCACCCATTCCAGGCCAGCTTGGGTTACCCACCAGAGCACTGCCACCACTAAAGTCACTAGCCACCTTGGATAAGCAGACTTACTGCACTCAGCTGGGCACGTGGGATGAGAAAACCCAAGGCTGCCAATCTATGTCAATCTACTAGCCCCATGTTAGAATAAATGCCTCTCAAGTCTGTGAGAACTAGAAGCTACTGAGGTTGGGATGGAATCCAAATGGATGGTCAATCCAGGTTTAACTATTCACTCATTTGTTCATTCCATCCTAACTGCATGCGCCATTCATCAAAGGAAACCAACATCCTGGCCCGCCTGCAGCTGGCATTCTAGGGGGCAATAAAGACAATAAAGCTAAAAAATAAGTAAATTATAAAATTCAGAGGAGGGACCTGCTGGGGAGTGTACGCAGGGTGTGGTTGCCATATTCATTGGGACCATTGAGCAGTGATATTTGCAATAGGCTGCATGTGAAGTTTTGGTCAAAATTGCTAAGTTCATTTATAGCCCTGGAAGTTTATTATTTCAAGTTGATGTGGTTGTTATTTTCATGGTATTGGGGGATTAAACCTAGAGCCTCCTGATTAATAGGCAAGTACTCTACAACTGAACTATTCCCCTAATTCCTGTTTCGGTGATTTTTTTTCTGAGGTAGGGTCTCCTTTAATAGCTAGGGCTATTATCCTCTTGAGCTTGTCGAATATCTGGGAATTGCAGGCCTAGGTCACCAAACCCATTAGATTTTGCTTCTAGGAAAAAGCCAGGAGGAGTCCTAAATTCTGAGTACCCTTGTATTCTGGTACTTACGGTTCCAGGCTTGCTTACGCTACTCCCCCCACCTCCCGCCTTTGTATGCGCGTGCGCGAGAATCAGCGCATCCTTCTGACTGTGCCGCTGCGACTGGAGCAGAGCGGTTCAGCTAGCGGTTGGATGGCGCGGGGCGAAGCTGGGCGGGCAGCGGCCCTGGGCCTGGTGCTGCGGCTGCTCTTTGCTCTCAGATCAGGCCTAGAGGCCGCTCCGGCTCCAACCCCGGCCCCGGCCCAGACCCTTGTCCAAGTCTCGGGTGAGTGAACCCTGTTCTTTACCGCTTTTGTCCCGCCCCCACGCGCTGGCATCGCCTCACTATTGGCTGCGCTGCCCATCGGTCGTTGACACTCCCCCAGCACGCGGGTTTGGATTTAGCTTGGGGAGAGTGGAGAGAATCGGCCCTTCTGTCCCTGCAGTGGCACCGCCACGTGGGTGCCTTCTGTGTTCTGCCCAGCTTCCTCCCTTATTCCTGTACTGTTCCTAAGTCACCTCCAACCCGTCCTTCAGCCCAATGTGGGCTGGAAGGCTTATGTTTCTGATTTTGTTTGACCTCTCACCGCGCAGGGCTGGTCACCTGGCACCTTCTTGCAGCGTGTGTACCTTCCCGAAACCCTCAGTCCTGAGCCTGAACTTCTGTGGCTGTTCTTTAGCACACAGAGCTTCTGTTTCTCCTTGGATTCCTGCCTCAGAGAAAGGAAGGAAGAGCCCTGGAGTGTATTTCCCTTGTAAACCCCAAACTTGGTCAGGCACCTGTCCTGTGCAGGAAAGGAGGTCCCGATTGTGACCACTGGCCACCACTGACCGTCCACTCTATATGAGAATAGGTCTTAACAGTTTCAAGTTTGTTTGTTTGTTTTGATTTTAGGTTTTTATTATATTTTGAATTTTTTGAGACAGGGTCTCACTTTGTAACTCTGGCTGCCTACAACTTGCTTATGTAGAGCAGGCTGTGCTTGAACTCCCAGAGATTCACCTAGATCTGCCTCTCAAGTACTGGGATTAAAGGCTGGCACTGGTTCCCGGTTTTTTCTCTCTCTCTTTCTTTCTTTCTTTCTTTCTTTCTTTCTTTCTTTCTCTCTTTCTTTCTATCTCTCTTTCTGACAGGGATTCACTGTGTAACACAGGCTGAACTGGAGTTTTCGACCTTTCCTTAGGCTCCCCAGCACAGGGATTATAGATATGGACCACTTTACTTGCCTGTTTTATGGGTCTGTAGAGTACTACCCCTCCTCCCACTTTTGCCTGCTCTGTAGCTCCTAGCAGTTCTCTTGTCCCAGCTTCCCAGGAGCTGGGGTTACAATTGAGCAACATTATGTCTGGCCTTAGTATTCCTCTATTACAGATGAGGAAATAGCCTGGGAGGAGAAGTCATGTCCTGACTCCTGTCTCATTAGTTGCCCCCATGAGGTAGGGTCTGCTCTGCTCTGGGTCCATTCTAAGAAAATCCAGAGTCAGGAAGAAGAGGTCTGAATTGGCAGGACTGTGAGTTGTTAGGCATGGAGAGGAGGCTATGCCTGGAGGCATGGACAGTGGCCAGGGCTTCTCAGTTCTTAAACTCATCAGAGCTCCTGGACTGTGTGTCATGCAAGTATAATTGCATTTGACTACAATGAGAGGGAGGGAGGACTCTTGGAGGCTCTGGCTCTGAGTGTGAGGTGGGAAGATCTAAAGGCACCCTCCTGTCTCTGTTCCTTCCTGCTGGTTCAAGTACCAGGTGTCTTCATGGCCTGCCCCTCTTGATCAGCAAACAGCCCTAGCTTCCCTGTTCAGAGTCCAGGAAAAGCCTATGTTTTATCTGGACTCAATGTGGACCCTCACATGACTTGTTGTTCACACACTGTTAGGCACTGGACAGGGTCATGAGACCACATCCCCGACCTTCACTGAGGGTGTTCAGTCAATAGGAAGAAGGGTGTTATTCGTTATGGACTGTTATTTGTGGGAGGCAGAGCTTCCTGGGGTACATGAGACACTGCTCAATGTATAAACTGAGATCTGAAAGCTGCAGAAGAATCACAGCTGGTGAGTGGAGGGACAGGGTGGGCTGTGGCTGGGGCATAGCTCAGTGGTAGAACGTTTACTTGATGTGCAAAAGGGTCTAGACTCCCCCTTTCTCTGAATACAGAGTAGAAGGAGCCTTTGGGCCATGGAAGGCACATGTAACAGCCCTGTGGTGAAAGTGAGTCAAGTCTCTTAGATAAACTAGGAGGAGGAGGACAGCGGTTTGATGGAGAAGGGAAGGATTTAGACGTGGATGTGAGAGAACCTGGGTCCCATGGGATTGTGGGTAACTTGAAAGAACTGTGATGTTCTGTCCTGGTGAAGATTAGGTCCTAGAGGTCTAGTTCAGAGGTGACACATTTAGGTCATGCAGAGTATTTTAACCCGGGAAGAACTTAGGAGACGATGCAGTAGGTCTTGGTGACTCCAAGTGGTCACTATGCTTTAAGCCAGGGTCTTCCTCTGTAGCCCTAACTAGCCTGGAACAGGGTCCCTCTGCCTCCAAGCTTCCGTGTACATACGCTACCACGCCTGGCTTTCGAGTAGGTTTACTACTCAGGCTCTCGATTTCCCCTTTGCTAAGCAGGTGGGCTTGCTTAGAATAGGTCCCATGACCTTGATCACCAGCCTCTTGCAGAGTATGTTGGGGAATGGCTGCTCTCCTAGCCTGTTTAAACTGTGGAGCTTGGTGGTCTCCAAGGCAGACTTGCTGGCCATTTGGAGTCTCAGGGGTCAGTAAGACCTGGGTTTGAGTCCCGACACTTGTCACTAGCTCTGTGTGGTCATAGTATTTCAGTAGACTGGAGACTAGCACTGTCTACTAGCAGTATTCATGAACTTCCAGGGCCCCAAACATGGGGCTCTGCAGAGGGTAGCTGCCAGTATAGTGTCTGCACCCTGGGACATGGCTTATCTGCAGCTGATTGTAGCTCGTAATCATCCTCTTGGGGAGATATTCTAGATCTGGATCCTACCCACCCACCCACCCACCCACGGCCTCATTTGTGTTTATTTCTCAGGCCCTAGAGCTGGCTCCTGCCCGACAGACACCTTCCAGTGTCTTACCAGTGGCTACTGTGTGCCCCTCTCCTGGCGCTGCGATGGGGACCGGGACTGCTCTGATGGCAGTGACGAGGAAGAGTGTAGTAAGTGGCCATTCCTGGAGATGGGCTTGAGAAGGACACTTGAACTGGTGCCAGTTATGGAGATTAGGGGACTAGGGAAAGCCTGTGGTTATAGGGCTGGGTGAGTGGGGCTGGGTAAGCAGGGCAAGGTGGAGTCTATGGGTCTAGACTGCTGGAACTGTTTTACTCCCAGGATTCTAGAGACATAGGCAGGTAGATGTCTGTAAATTTGAGGCTAGCAGTTGTATATAGCGAGTTCCAGGCCAACCAGAGCTACATAGTGAGACCTTGTCTCAAATCAAAGATAAAAACAAGAACAAGAGAGCTGGAGTCTTGAGGCAGGCTGTAGGGAGGCTGAGCAGGTAAAGGAGGAACCTGATGGGGAGACGAGGTGTTGGAAGGTGGGATTGACAGGAGGAGAGGTAGAGAGACTTTACACAGGGCAAGCCTTTACACACAGTTATTTTATTTCAGTTAGTGTGTGTCTGGGTACAAGTGTATGCAGGAGTGTTTGCCAGCATGTGTGTGTGTAGGGCCGGAGCTTGACATTGGTGTTGCCCTCTGATGCGTTCCACCTTATTTTTTGAGACCATTTTTCACTAAAATTGGAGCTTCCAGTTTCAGTTAGACTGGCTGGCCCAAGAACCCCAGGATCCACCTGTCTTTACTCTTAGCCTTGTAGTTAGGAATGTGCCCTGCTGCACCTGGTGTTTGCTGGGTACTGGGGATCAAACTCAGTCCACATGCTTGTACCACAAGTACTTTACCCGCTGAGTTATCTCCTCAGCTCTGAGGAAGCTGTTTTTTTAAATTTTATTTTGTATGTCCCTGGATGGCCTGAAACTCTATGTAGATCAGGCTGGCTTCAAATTCACACAGATCTACCTGCCTCTGCCTCCTGAGTGCTGGGATTAAAGTAGCTAAAGTTATGAGATGCCGCTTTCAGTTTAGTTTGCTGCTTGTAGAAGTTAGAATTTAGAAGAGATTGGGCAACCAGGGCACTGGGATTTCTTCTTTTTGTTTGTTGTTTTTTGTGGTTGTTGTTTTGTTTTTTTTTTTTTTTTTTTTTTTTTTTTTTTTTTTTTTTTTTTTTTTGTGATAGGATTTTTTTTACATATTGATAGCTGTCTTAGAACTCACTATGTAGACTAGGCAGGCCTCAAACTCAGAGATTTGCTTCTCTGCTGGGATTAAAGGTATGCACCACCATGCCTGGCATATTGCATTTTCTTCCATGGATGTTTCGAACCTGATTGACTCTATGTTTCAGGGATTGAGCCGTGTGCTCAGAATGGGCTGTGCCAACCACAGCCTGCCCTTCCTTGCTCCTGTGACAACATCAGTGGTTGCTCTGCTGGCTCTGACAAGAACCTCAACTGCAGCCGCCCACCCTGTCAGGAAGGCGAGCTGCGTTGCATTCTGGATGATGTCTGTATTCCACACACGTGGCGCTGTGATGGCCACCCAGACTGTCCTGACTCCAGTGATGAACTCAGCTGTGGTTTGTGTCCTGGGATCTTGGTGTACCTGTATGGGTGGGGAGGGCTGGCAGTTACTTAAGGACATGTATTATTTTCCCGTGGGTGACTAGTTTGAGGATGTGCACCCTCCCAGGCCTTCGTCCCAGTGGTGATGGACAAGACATCATCAGGATTAGTGATTTCCCACCAACTCTACTCTGTCTTAGATCAGGATGAATTCTAAGAGTTGGGCACCGGAAACCTTGTGTACCGTACTGCTAAGCCTTGGGTGCCCCTCAACTACTGATGCCTCGGCTTATTGCAGACACTGACACAGAAACTGACAAGATATTCCAGGAGGAGAATGTCACAACTGCAAGGACTTCTACGACCATGGAGAATGAGACCTCTTTCAGGAATGTCACACTTGCCTCTGCTGGGGACCCATCCCGAAACCCAAATGCCTATGGGGTTATTGCAGCTGCTGGTAAGATAGGCTTTCCCATGTTAGGAGTTTGGGGTTATTGGAGGGAGTACACAGCAGACTCTCCACTTATTAGTCTGTGATAGTTTCTACACTCCTTGTCCCACTCCTGACCGTCTGTCTGTCACCTACAGGGGTGTTGAGTGCCATCCTGGTTTCGGCCACCCTTCTCATATTGCTACGCCTCCGAGGTCAGGGTTATCTGCCCCCATCAGGGCTGTTGGTGGCTGTGAAGGAGTCGCTGCTGCTGTCAGAAAGGAAAACCTCTCTGATCTGAGGACACATGGTTACCACCTGGCCCTGAGTGCAGTCAGACTGGGGCAAAGCCACAGTGGAACATGCAGGTAGCTGCTGGCTTCTCAGCTTCGAGACCTGGGCTCTTTTAGCCACAGAGAACTTTGATTTTTAAGCTTCTACAGATGTGGTCCTAGAGACTGGGGGAGTCCTCAGACACCTCCCTTTATGTGGTAAGCCTGGCTGGAAAATAGCCATAGCCAGAACTGAGGGGCTAGCCCCAGGATGCTCCCAAGAAATGGGGCCACCCTGGTTTAGACACTCCTGCTGCTCACATTGATGGGTGGCTATTAAAGTTTCTTCACCCCTCTGTCTGCCTCTAGCCTGTGTTTCCCTTGGCCTGGGCAGCCTACAGTCTCTCCCGGATCTCCTACCTTTAGCCAAGAGAACATGAGACTATGTCCTGGACATTTCCTTCTATACCCCGCTTCCTTTGTACAGTGAGGCTGGGTGTTGAGTCCACACTCAACATTAACAGTGGGCTTAATAGAAGAGGAGACCTGAGGTAGTGTTTCCTTATGGGCATTCCTTTGCCATGGCTTCTGTGACAGGGAAGCTGGGCAATCCTGATTTGAACTTGGCTCTCTCCTGGTTTTGCAGGGCTATAATGCCAGCATTTGGGAAGGGGGTGTAGGAGAACTAGAAGTAATAGGCTTGGTGGTACATACCTGTAATTCTAGCACTGGGGAGGTTGAGGCGTGAAGACCTGGAGCTCAAGGAATGTCTGGGCTGTACAAGGAGACCTTGTTTCCTCTCTTCCCCAGATGCAGTTGGTTGATGTTTTATGAGGTAATTCTCTTCTAGGCTGACGGGTTGTTTACTGTCTAGCAGTGAGTTAGCCCTGGGAGGTAGGGAGTGGCTGTCCCCATGTGATGATAACTGAAGTCCAAGATGTCCGAGCATGGACATACAGAAAACAAGATCATATTGCTAATACAACTTGACTTCTGAGGAACAAGGCAGAGCTCTTCTCAGACTCTCAAATTCCTAAGTAAAATGGGGGTTGGGGGGGGATGGGACAGGATGGGACTGTTGGAATCTGACTGATAGGCAGAGGAGAGACCTCCCTAGCATCTCTGTGGCTCCTGTTAACCTCGGGTCCCATGGTGAGTATTAGACCTCTGAGGATATGCAAGTAAGAGGACCTGCCTGAGTTCAGATCACCAATACTCATATAGAAAGTTAGATTTGCCTATACTCTTATTACTGAGGGTGGGTATATGAAGACAGGAGGATGCCAGGGACTTGCTGGCCAGATAATCTAGCCTGAGAGCTTAAGATTCAGTGAGAAACCTTGTTTTAAAAAAAAATAAAGGGGGGAGGGGGAGCTAGGGAGCTTTCTCAGTGATTAAAGCACTTATTGTACAAGCTTGGAAACATAATTTGTATTCCCAAAACCCATGTAAGTGCTGGGTGAGTGTAGAGGCCTGCCTGTAATTCCAGCCTCAAGAAGCTGAGGCAGGATATTGACTGGTGGAAGAACAATCCAGAATGATTCCTGTCATCAACCTCAGGTATCCATGAGTGCATAAACATGCATGTGGACCCTCAAATATATGTCTATACCCAGGTGTGTATACACACACACACCACACAAACACATAAAAGCTTTTACCCACCCCAACACATACACATAAAACTCAAAAAAAAGAATTCCTGGAGCTCTGATGCCTGGTAGGTGACTTGGTTGCTGATGATGTGGTGCTGGGTGCAAAAGGAGGAGTGTACACCAGGAAGGCTTCCTGAAGGTGGGAACTGCTCTGGTTTTATGACCCTACTCCTGCCCAGTCCTTTTCAAGGAAAGGTGGATGAAGCAGTTGGGATTTGAGCGGTGTGTATTAATTATGGCTGGGTTTTTGAAATTGCAGTTGATGCTTCAGCCAGGATGGGGAACACTGGCTGATGGTAGAGCCTCTTGGAGGTAGGTGGGGAACAAGGCTGTCCTTGGCCCTGTAGGCTGACACTTGGGTCCTCAGCTTGACCAACAGTCTTGTGGGGGTGTGTGGTGGGTGCTGGGGGAGATGAGAGTGAGGGGAGAGGGGGAAGAGAGAGCCAGAGTAGGCCATTTCCAGTTGGGAGAAAAGCTTTTCTATAACCTCAGCTTTAAGACAGGAAGATTTTGAACTGTAGGCCAACTTGGACCACCTAGTGAGAACCTATCTATCCATCCACCCAACCCTTGTCCATTAGTCCATCCATCCATCCACCCATCCATCCATCCATCTGAAATTAGGAAGATGATTTTTGCTTTTAGACTAGTTAGGGGCAAACAGTTTTTACTTGTGACTATGCACTGTGTCTGTCCACCACAGGCTGTGGTGGGCCAGGATCGTGCCAGGGGTCCGTGCTGGGCTATAAATTCACCTATTACTTGTGTAGCAATCTGGGATCTAGAGTTATCTGGAGTGTTTGAGTTCTTATTGGGGGAAACTACCCCATACATGGTGGTTCCAAACAATCTGCTGTCGTGTTCTTTTTCTTTTTAACAGAGTGTCACTATTACAGGCTAGCCTCAAACTCCTTATCTTTCTGGCTTAGTTTCTCCAGTGTTGGGGTTACTGTTGTGTTCCACCATACCTTGGTGTTGGGGTTACTGTTGTGTTCCACCATACCTTGGCCACTGTGGTATTCTATCTCACTGATTCTGCAATTCGTGGTTCTCCTAGGAGTTGGGCTATTTCATATGCCTACTGGAGTTAACTAGTTGTTGGTTTCCTTTTTTTTTCTTCTTCTTCTTCTTTTTTTTTTTTTTTTTTTTTTTTTTGTTTTTTGAGACAGGGTTTCTCTGTGTAGCCCTGGCTGTCCTGGAACTCACTCTGTAGACCAGGCTGGCCTCAAACTCAGAAATCCGCCTGCCTCTGCCTCCCAAGTGCTGGGACTAAAGGCATGCGCCACCACCGCCTGGCGTTGTTGGTTTTCTTAACATTGGGAGTCCCAAGGTGCAAAGCAGAGGTTGTCCAGTTAGGATCTCTCACTTGGAAGCAGGCCTCATGTAACCCATGGTGAACTCCCTGTATAGCTGAGGAGGACTCTGTACTATTGTTTCTGGTCACCTCCCCTTCCCCAGTGGTAGAATTATAGGTATGTACCACCATGCCTGGTTTTATGAGATGCTGGGTATGGTACCCAAGGCTTTGTGTATGCCAAGTGTATACATACAGCCAGGTGTGGTTGCTCATTCTTGTAATTCCATCTATTACAAGTGGTGAGAAGTTGAGGCAGGAGGATTACGTCAAGTTCCAATACAGATTCCACTTTGCATCTTCAGACTCTTTGCCAGCTGAGCTACGTTCCTAGTCACATCTTTTTCTCCTTTACTCTTGGGGTTTATACTTAGGGCCGCCTGCTTTGGTAAACAGGGAGGATCCTAGGCACCTGGAGTGCCATTCTCAACCTAGTCATGGACATCAACATTCATGGGTGCTGTGCAGTCCCCGTGGAAGCTGGTGTGCTCTGTGTGGGCTCAGGTTTGGGCATGTGGTGTGTGAAGCTTGTAAGTGGTATTGAGGTAGCCAGGAATGGGTGTGCCAGGGCCATGTGTGGGAAGATGGGGGGCAGGAGGGCTCTTGAGTAGCCATGTCCTGTTTTGACCATTGTTTCCTCTTCTTTGTTGAAGAGGAAAATTCATGTAACTTAAAATTAGCCGTTAACTGTTTCAAAGCTTACAGTCTAGTATCGTTTAGCACATTCACAGTATTGTGAGAGGCTTTCACCACCCTAGAGAAACCCCAATCCCATGGGCCTTGGTGGTACACTCCTACAATCCCAGCACTTGGCAAGAAAAGGCTGGAGAATCGAAAGTTTGGGTTTAGCCTGGGCTGTATATACCCTGTTTCCTCAACACAACAGCAGTCACTACCACCACCAAAAAGTCAGCTAAGGAATCCTGTTCCCATTAGCAGTTAATTCCCATCTCCTTTCTCCTCCAGCCCTCCTCCCCCACCCTCCAAAGCAGCTAATCACTTTCTGTCTCTAGGGAGCTCCCTGATCTGGAGTGTTCTTACCAAAAGATGTTCAAGTCTCTGTCCTCTCCCTCCTTCCCTCTATCCTCCCTCTCACACACACACCAGTTTCTCTGCATATGCATTATTTACACATTTATTGTGTATTTCCTGTGTGTGAATGTGTGTGCTTGCATGCCGTGGTGGCTCTGTGTGGGTCAAAGTACAACTTGCAGGGGTTGGTTCTCCTTTTTCAATGTTTGGATCCCAAGAGTCAAATTCAGGTTGCCAGGCTTGGCTACAAGCACCCTTACCTGGTGCAGTCTCTTTGCTCCTATCTCTTTTGGTCAGGGTTTCCTATCACAGGGTGGCTTTGAGTCACTGTAGCTGAGGAGTGCTTGAATTCCTGATCCCGCTTGCCTCTGTTTTTGAGTGCGCGGATTAAGGTCATGCAGAACCACACCTGAAGTGATTTTTTGCTTTTGGCGTTTTTTTTTTTTTTTTTTTTTTTTTTTTTTTAATTTTAATTTCTTTTTTTAGACATAGTTACATATTGTATCTCCAAGTGGTTTTAATTCGCTGTAATCTGTGCTTGCAACCTGGGGTAATCTTCCTGCCTCAGCTTTAAGAGTTAGGGACACACGTGGCTATATATGTGATATTTTTAGTTCATGTTCTTTGTTTTACAGTTCAGCAGTACCCATCATCCAGGCTAACCGCCTCTTGTTCATTCATTCTTCACTTGCTAGGAAGTAGGGCTACTTCATTTCCTGTGTTCATTTTTTTCTTTTATTGGATATTTTCTTTATTTACATTTCAAATGTTATCCCCTTTCTGGGTCTCATTTTATAGGTGGTAGAAATTATACTACACGGACCATATAGAATCTGAGTTGAGATCTATGTACCTATATGTATATGCCTCTCTCTCTCTCTCTCTTTTTTTTTTTTTTTTTTTTTTTTTGGTACAGGGTATCATACTCTAGCCCATGTGGGCCTAGAATTCACTGTATAGCCAGCCTCAGCAGTCTGTCCTCCTTACCTTCTCAGGTTCAGGCCTTATATGCACGTCACGGGTTTTCATTAGTTATGTGTGTAATGTATGTGTGGAGGTCAGAGGACAACTCTTGGTGGGTGTCATTCCTCATGTGCATTCTACCTTGTATTTAAGATAGTGTCTCTCCCAGGCCTGACGTCACACTGCTCACTTGAGTTCTGGCGGGGATGGAATGCAGGTCTGTAGGCTTTAAGGTAAACACTTCAGCTTAGCCATCTTCCTGCCTTCTTTAAGAAACATTCATTTTATGTGTATTTTCTGCATATATATCTGTGTACCAGATGTGTGCATGGTGCTCATGCTGTCTATAAGATAGCATCAGATCTCCTGGGACTTGAATTACAAATGGCTGTGAGCTGCCACATGAGTGCTGGGACTCAAACTTGGGTCTCCTGGAAGAGTAGCCCCTGCTCTTAACTTCTAAACCATTTCCCTGGCTCCATTCTTCCTATTCTCCCCCCTGATTCTTTTGGTATAACCTACACCGACCTAGAACTTGTGAGTCTCCTGCCTCAGCCTCCCCAAGTGATACAATTGTAGGCATTTGCCATCACACCCAGCTCTAAACTAGAATTTGAACCTGAATAGTCCACTCAAGCAATCTGGACAACTGTACCCATTTGAGCCTGGGTGGAACCCTCAAAACCCAGAGTCACATGGCTGGCCCCTTAGCCCTTGTGTCTCAGCAGTGGTCAGGTTGAAACAGGATGTCCTCTTGACCTTGTTGATGTCTTTTAAAAAAGATTTATTTGTTTGTTTGTTTGTTTATTTATTTATTTATTTTATATGACTACACTGTAGCTGTCTTTTGACACACCAGAAGAGGGCATCAGATTCCACTAAAGATGGTTGTGAGGCACCATATGGTTCCTGGGAATTGAACTCAGGATTTCTAGAAGAGCAGTTTGTGCTCTTAACCATTGAGCCATCTCCAGCCCCGATACATAGTACTACAGCAGAGCATGGTCTTGAACTCCTAGTCCTCCTGTTTTTATTTCCCCAGGCTTGAGACTGCAAGCTGTGCCGCCACACTTAAGTACGTGGTGCTGGAGACTCAGGGCTCTGCATTGCTGGGCAAATGCTCTGCTAACAGAGCTGCACCCCGCTTGCTTTGCTTAGTTTTAAGGTTTTAATTTACTTTTTTGGTTTAACAATTTTAATTAGCATAATTTGCATTAACATAGTTTGATTATGACATTTCAAACCAAATTTGTTTTATTGATTCTATTCACCTCTTCTCTCATTGCCCCAGGTTCTGAATGTACCTTCTTACCCTCATAACCATCTTTCTTATTTCATGGCATAGGTGGCCCATTGCCCTCCCTCCCCCAGTCCTTATACTGCTTCTTCCCTCCTGTTGGGATCTCCTGCCTAGTTTCATAGCTTCTACCAACATTAAGCCATATACATATGTATATACATATATATATGTGTATGTATATATATATATATATATATATATATATATATATACACATATAAGATGGTTTTGCATCTTATATGCATTTAAAACATTTAAAATGTATACATATGTAAGACATACATATGTATATGTTTCGTTCTATACATGAGGCAGGTGACTTTTGTCTGAGTTACTTTGCTTAATTTTGTTGAGAGTAATAGTGAGTTCTCTTGTACATTTCATGGTTTTCTTTTTCTTTATAGCTGAGTAAAATCCATTGTGTTTTACACCCTCAATTTTTGCTTGCTTGCTTATTGATTGATTGATGCTGAGTTTCAGTATATAGCCCAGGCTATTCTGAAATTTGCTATGTAGACTAGGCTGGCCTTAAACTTACAGAAACGTGCATGCTTCAGCCTCCTGAGTGCTAGAATTAAAAGCTATTACCACTGTGCTCTATCTAATTTTTATTGTCCACTTTTTTATTAATGGACATCTACACAAGTTCTGTTTCCCTGAAATCATGAATAAAGTCACTTTGTTAAGTTTTAAGCACGGCTTATATTACATTGTGTGAATTTCACATTTGAGGATCCAAATGTGGGGGCTGGAGGGTACATCTTGACACCCGTAGCCACCATCTAAAGAGAGGGAAGGACTGCTTTTCCTTGCTTTGGTAAGATGCTGAAAGCTGGTGGAGGGGTTAGTTTGGCTTGGATTGAAGGACATGCTTGAAATTGTGAGTAGTATTGCTTTGTTTTAAATGCATATTTAAGCACAACCGAGTATAGATATTCATCAACAGTGGACAAGAGGGGTATGCATATCCAGTGGTGTAAAGAACAATGAAATTATGAGAACTTATGCAGCTGACACTAAAAGTCCCAACTAGCAAGACACACAGTTGAGAAATAATTGGTTCCCATAGCAGCAGAAAGACAGTCACCTGTGGACCATGCCCATGCAAGTTAGATGGTTGATATTGGCTGTAACTTCATGTTTTTTCATCCTCACTCCAGCTCTCAGAAATAACAACTCTGAGATTTCATTATGTATGAATAAATGATTAGGCCATAAGCTTTGGCTTGTTCCCTGAGTAGCTTATAACTTTTATATCCCATTTTTTCTATGAGTGCCACATGAGTGGTTACCTCTCCTAAGTTTCATGTGTCTGACTTTCCCAGAGTGCCAGGTGACTCTCCTCCTGTACCTGATTCTATCTCAGAAGTCACTTCTCTCTCTGCCAGATGCCCCCCCTTCTATTTCCTGCCTCAGCTAAGGGCATCAGCTTTTTGAGAGATGATGCTTCTGTACAGTTCACAAGAAATTCTCTTTATAGGTAGCAAAAACTGTCTTTTCTGGTATCTGTTTACTTGACAATGCTGCCTGTCCAGACACAAGCATGGAAGGCAAAGGGGTCTGCTGTCAGTATCAGGAAGAGTGGTGGATAGGAGTTATCCCCCAGCCTTTCAGAACATGGGGATGCAGCAAGAAGAAGCTCGATGACGCTCTCTTCCCTTGACTAATTCTTTTAGGGTGTTAGTTGTCTTTGGGTTTAGTTTATCCACACACCCCAGCTTTATGCATTTTCTTATTTAACTCTTTTCTACCTGTTTCTGACATTTTTCAGCTTTGTGCTCTTTTGTTGTAGAATATTTGTGTATATGTTTGCAGACACGTAACACATAGGGGCATTGCTCTCAGTGGGTGACTGCGTGTGTGTGGGCCCACGTAAGCGTAATGGGGCTGAGGATGTTGCTCAGTTGATGACTACTCACTGTTCTCTCCTGACAGTACTGACAGCATCCTCCTTTGCCTACCATTAGATCCTTTAACTAGAGTTACAGGAGGTTGTAAGCCATCTGATACGGGTGCTGGGAACAAAACTTGGGTCCATTAGAAAAGCAAAGTGCTCTGTGCACCTTAATTCATTATCCAGCCCCTCTAGTTGTGGTTGTCTAGTGCCATTCATGGCACTTACCCTGCTGAGGACTTCACCCAGTGTTTGTTTTTCAATAGTCAAGTGTTCAATCTAAGATTATAAGGGCTATACCCGCTACGGAGACAGATGCTGGTAGTTGGGCTCTGTGGAGGCTTATACAATAATGGCTTCTGGAGGCTCATATGTTTGGATACCCAGTTGGGACTGTTTGGGAAGGGTTAGAAGATGTGGCCTTGCTGGAGGAAGTGTGTCACAGGGGGAGGCTTTGAGGCTTCAGGAGACTTGCGCTAGTTTTCGCTATGCTTCCTACTTGCCTTTGGAGATGTAAGCTGTCAGCTCTTCCTGCTACCATGCCTCTGCTTTATCATCATGAACTCTGACCCTCTGGGACCATAAGCCCAAATACTTTACAAATTTCCTCAGTTATGATGTGTCTTGATTAGAGTTTCCATTGCTGTGAAGAAACACCATGACCAAGGCAACCATTTAACTGAGGCTGGCTTACACTTTCAGAGGTTCAGTCTATTATCATGGTAGGAAGGAAGCATGGCATTGTGCAGGCAGACTAGATGCTGGAGGAGTTTGTTGTGTGTAGCTTTGCTGCCCTGCCTAAGCTCTGGAAATGGGCCGTGCTACCAGCCCCCATCCTGCTTCTCTTAATCCACGGATAAAAGACACACACAATTATTCATTTTCAACTTGCCTCCTTGGCACAATTGCTGGGCACTACTATCTCCCTCCTGGAAAAGTGTGTCCTTATTAATATTCTTATTTCTGCACCTCCCACCTAAACTTCAGTTGCTCAGTTACATCCCTGCCTGTCTGCTTGTAGGAGTGGCCACAGGCTGCTGGATATTGCATGACTGGTCACCTTTTCTCCCTCAGAAGCACAGCAACTCTTATCTCTTCCCTGTGGCTCCCTCCTTCCCTCTGGGTACCCAGAAGGCCCGCCTATTCCTTCCACCCAGCAATTGGCCCACGGCTTCTTTATTGCCAGATCAAGAACCAATTGGGAAATAGGACTGCCTGTAGGAATTGAGATTTCTACATCTTGATCTAAAGGCAACAAGGAGGAGACTGTCTTCTGAAGGCAACCAGGAGGAGCCTCTCAGAGCCTGAGCATAGGAGGCATCAAATCCCAGAGTGACAAACTTCTTCCAAGGCCACACCTCCTCCAATAAGGTTGCACCTCTCTCTATGGCTAAGCATTCAAACACATGAATCGGTTTGTGTGTGTGTGTGTGTGTGTGTGTGTGTGTGTGTGTCTGTCTGTCTGTCTGTCCCAAACCTATTCAAACCACCTCAGGGTGTATTCTCACAGTATTAGAGAAGTAATTCATACAGCAGCAGTTAAGAGGGGTGAGTAGTGGTAAATATAGTTCCAGTTCCAGCTGTGAACTAGTTGTGGCTGGAGCACCAGTGAGTGGCTGTGCTGGATACAGAGGGGCAGTGGGAGACAAGGTCCTGGATGGTGAGTACTGAGGTTTATTTTGAGGCATAAATTCACTTATACTGCAGCTTTGTAGGCCAAGTTGGACTGAAGATTGCCTGTGCCAGCCAGCACCCTCAAACTGGCTTCTATTTGCTGAGACTGGGGCAGTGGGTACTGGTTCATAATTTCATTTTTCTTTTTTTTCCTTCCTTCCTTCCTTCTTTCCTTCCTTCCTTCCTTCCTTCCTTTTTTTTTTTTTTTTTTTTTTTTTTTTTTTCTTTTTTGGTTTTTTCGAGACAGGGTTTCTCTGTGTAGCCCTGGCTGTCCTGGAACTCACTCTGTAGACCAGGCTGGCCTCGAACTCAGAAATCCGCCTGCCTCTGCCTCCCAAGTGCTGGGAATAAAGGCGTGTGCCACCACTGCCCGGCCTTTCTTTCTTTCTTTCTTTTTCTTTCTCTCTCTCTCTCTCTCTCTCTCTCTCTCTCTCTCTCTCTCTCTCTTTTTTGACAGCCCTGGCTGTCCTGCAATTCACTCTGTAGACCAGGCTGACCCCAGACTCAGAGATCCGCCTGCCTCTGCCTGGGACTAAAGTGCTGGGACTAAAGGTGCTATCTGTTCATCTACTAGTGAACGTTGAGACTGTTGTGAATAAGCAGCAGTGACACTGCTGTGCAGATCTCTGTTCAGAGTGCTCTCACAGGAAAGTGTAGCTGGCTCATATGGTAGCTTGCTTTTTCTTGTTTTAATTAATTATCCACTTTACGTCTGCTCACTGCCCCTTCCCCTTCTCTTAGTGGATGGAGACCCTCCCCCCCCTTAGGTATTTCCCTACTCTGACATTTCAAGTCTCTGGGACGCTAGGCACTTTCTCTCCCAGTGAGTCCAGACAAGGCAGCCCAGCTAGAAGATCATATCCCATGTACAGACAACAGCTTTGGGGCAGCCCCTGCTCCAGTTGTTCAGGACCCACATGTAGACCAAGCTGTACATCTGCTGCATATATGCAGAGGCCTAGGGCCAGCCTGTATTTGTTCTTTGTTGGTGGTTCAGATGCTGAGAGCCTCAAGTTTCCAGTTTAGTTGACTCTGTTGGTCTTCCTATGGAGTTCCTATTCCCTTTGGGGCCCATAAGCCTTCTTATTCTTCCATAAGAGTCCCCAAGCTCTATCCACTGTCTGGCTGTAGGTGTCTGTATTTGTCTGAGTCAGCTGCTGGGTGAAACCTCTCAGAGGACAACATGCTCCTGTCTGCAAGCATAACAGTATCATTAATAATGTTAGGGATTGGTGCTTGTACACAGATAAGTCTCATGTTATTGTTTGGTCATTCCCTCAGTCTCTGCTCCATCCCCTGTGCCTGCATTTCTTGTAGACAGGATAAATCTTGGGTTGAAAGTTTGTGAATGGTTGGTGTCTTTTTTTTTTTGCTCCACTGGGGTTCCTGCCTGGCTACAGGAGGTGGTCTCTTTGAAAATATCATCCTGAGTGAGGTAACCCAGTCCCCAAAGGACATTCATGGTATGTTCTCACTTGTAAGTAGATATTAGCCATAAAATACAGGATACACATGCTATACACCACAGACTCAAAGAAGCTAAACAAGAAGAAAGGCTCAAGGGAGGAAGCTTGAGTCTTACTTAGAAGGGGGGATAAAATAGTTATAAGAGGTAGATGGAGGGAGGAAACTGAGAGGAAGGGGGAATGGGTAGATGAGATAGGGTGTTAAGGATCAGGTTTGGGAAAGATGGCTACATGGCCATGAAAATGAATGGAAAACTGCAACTGACAGAGGTGAAGAGGTGAGGATGAGACAGAGACTTGGGAGGCACCCAAGAATCAATGGTGGTCACCTTAGCTGTGACTCAGAACATATCCTCAGAACTGGGGATATGTAATCTTTTTAAGTTTGAGAAACCTGCATTCTAACTTTTGTAATGGTTGTACTAGTTTATACTCCCACTAATACCAAATAAGGTTCTTTTTTCCTTCTTGCCAAAAGTTACTGTCATTTGTGTTCTTTATTTTATTTTTAAAGATTTATTTATCTCATGTATATTAGTATACTGTAGCTGTCTTTAGACACACCAGAAGAGGACATCAGATCCCATTACAGATGGTTGTGAGCCACCATGTGGTTGCTGAGAATTGAACTCATGACCACTGGAAGAACAGATGGTGCTCTTAACTGTCGAGCCATCTCTCCAGCCCTCTTTATGTTGTTTTTATTGAGACAGGATATCATTATGTAGCTCTGGCTGTCCTGTAACTCACTATGCAGACCAGGCTGGCCTTGACCTCACAGAAATTTGCCTGCTTCTGCCTCCCACATGCTGAGATTGAAGGCATGTACCACTCCACCTGTGTTCCTTACTGGCTCTGCCATTGCTTTCTTAGTTTACTGTCTTCATTAATTATCCTTTGATAGTTTTATACACATATTTAATGATTTTGGTCATCTTCACCCTGTTACCACTTCTGATTCCCTCAGACTTCCATTGAATCTTTTTTCGTAGTAACAAGTTCTTGTCATCTTTTTACCTATTTTTAAATAAATTACATTTCATTTATTTTGTGAGGTGTGTTTGTGTGTAGATATGAATGCCACAGCACTCATAAGAAGGCCAAGGGATACTTATTGACATCAGTTCTCTTGAAAATGGGTGACAGGGTTTGAACTCAGATTGTTAGAAATGACAGTGAGTGCCTTTACCAGCTGAACAATTTCACCAGAGTGTCTTTTGTGTGTGAGACCTAATTTTTATTTTTTTTAAAGACAGGATCTCTCTACATAGCCTGGTTTGTTCTGGAGCTCACTGTATAGATCAGACTAGCCATTCATGTGGGGCAACTTAACAGAGCTACACCACTGAAGAAAATGACTTTTCCCTTCCAGCAGCCATCTCTGGTAGGGGGAGGACCTCATAAACCTCTTCTCTTACCCATGGTGAAATGTTTACAGGCTCTGTGTGTTTCAGGTCTTGCTCCCATGACCACCACTGCTGTGAGTTCATGTTATAATGATCATGTCATATCCAGAAGACATCATTAAAAATAGATTTATTTTATGTATATGAGTGTTCACTTGCATGTATGTATATGCACCATGTGCATTAAGTACGTCAGAGGTCAGAAAGAGGCTTTTAATTCCTGGAACTAGAGTCAGATAGTTGTGAGCTGCCATATGGGTACTGGGAATTAAACCCAGGTCCTCAGCAGGTGCAGTAAGTGCTCTTAAATATTGAACCATCTTTTCAGTCCCCAGAAGACAACATTTTATACCGTGCATTTATATCTGGTTATTATATTCTTCTCAGCCCCTCTTCTATGATGTTTCCAGAGTCTGGGAAAGGTAGATATAGATGCCTCATTTAGGCTAAACATTCAACACTCACTCACTTTCATTACACTGAGCAGTCATGAGCCTCTACATTAACCGTTACCACTTCTAAAAGAAGCTTTCCTGACCAGGGTTGATAGCAGCATGACTTTGAGCATAAACATATAGAAGGCACTTTGACACTATTTTCATTTAGTAAACAGAGCAAAGAGTCACCATAATAATATGACCTTTCTGATCATGGACTTAAGAAAAAAAAAAAAAGACTTGTTTGCAGACAGGATCTTACTTTGTTACTGTGTAGCCCTTAGGTATTCTGGAACTCACTATGAAGATCATACTGGCCTTGTACTCAGAGA
The DNA here is from genome assembly GCA_030674055.1 of Rhabdomys pumilio. Taxonomy (NCBI): domain Eukaryota; kingdom Metazoa; phylum Chordata; class Mammalia; order Rodentia; family Muridae; genus Rhabdomys; species Rhabdomys pumilio. The sequence goes on from JANHMN010000021.1 coordinate 4,929,471, forward strand.
TCTGTCTACTTCTGCCTTCCAAGACCTGAGATTAAAGACATTTACCACCATGCCCAATTATTTGTTTTATGTTAATTATGTGTATGTATATTTATTTGTGAACAGGTTTGTGCATGTGAGTGCAAGTGTATGCAGTCCTTGGAGTTGTGAGTTGCCTGTTGCTGCTGGGAACTGAATTTGTGTAGTTTTGTTTTTGCTTCTCTTCTTCCTAATATTTTCCTATATCACCCCCTTCTCTTCTTCCTCTTTCCTCCTCCTAATTCTTTCCTCCTTCTTCTCAACATGGTCTCACTATATAATCTTGGGTTAGCCTGGAACTTTTTATATAGACCAGGCTGTCCTGGAACTCACAAAGATCTACCTACTTCTGCCTTCTGAGTGCTGAGAATAAAGGTGTGTGCCACAACCTCTAGTTGAGCCTGAATTATTTATAAGAACAGAATGTACTCTGAACTACTAAGCCATCATTCCAGCACTTTTCCTCCACCCAGGGATGATGGCCTTGCTACTAGGTTTACAGAATTCTCCTGAGGAGCGGGAGCATCAGAAAGCAGTTGGTTATCCTATTGCAGTAATGCCATTATTGCACTAGTGGGCACATCTCTCTTGGGCTGATTTTGAAGTTCACAGGGTTCATAGCTAGGTAGACTGGATGACTTTCTTCCTCAGTGTAGCCTTTGTAACACCATTACCTCTGTGAATTCCATCTAGCAGAGAGGAAACCCTAGCCCATGTGGGCCTAGAATTCACTGTATAGCCAGCCTATGCTGGCCTTTCTTTTTCTCGAGACAGGATTTCTCTGTATATCCCTGCCTGTCCTGGAACTCACTCTGTAAACTAGGCTGGCCTCGAACTCAGAAATCTGCTCACCTCTGCCTCCCAAGTGCTGGGATTAAAGGCTTGCACCACCACTGCCCGGCTAAAACTTTTTTTTAAAGCCTAGTAGTATTTGGTTTTACCCTAAGTTCATGGGCTAACTAGTTTCAGGACCTTGGTCACCCAAACAGAATCAGCTTTGGGTTATACCTTGTGAAGTGGGCCTTACGTCAAATCAGACATTGGTTGGATACTCCCACAAGTCACCATTACACTAGCATATCTTGTAGCAGGAAAGCATTGTAGATCAAAGGGTTTGTGACTGGCTTGGTGTTTACATTAGAGTGCAGAGTATCTTCTGGTAACAGAGGTACTAGATTGTAGGTATGAAGGGGTCTATGTAATCACTGGTTCTGTTTTTTCATGTTTTATGAGTTGTACAGATGTTGTCTTAAGCAATGAAGCCTTGGCATCATTTGTGGAGGGCAACCAATAGTCTTGGCAATAGTTGTTTGAGGGATTTCCATGGGACTTCTTTGCCCAGTAACTCAAACAGAAATAACCCAATCCTAGTGCTGAAACTTTCATTTGGTGACAAGAAATGACCATTTAGAGCTCTGTCTTGTTATTTGGTGATTTTCATTTAGATAACCTTCACGTGTGTGTGTGTGTGTGTGTGTGTGTGTGTGTGTGTGTGTGTGTGTATGTGTATTTAGGAAGCTTCTATTAGTTTCCATATTATCTCTCTAGCCATTAATTTTAGCTGTCTCTCTCCCCCTCTTCTCTCTCCTCTTTCCCTGTCTGATCCTTGTAAGATCCTCAGTTCTTACTGAGCCAAGGTTACCTGGTATGGCTGATGAGAAATGGATCTTAACCAGGCCACATTAGAGGGATCACAGCAAGACTAAACACTCACATGTTTTATACCTTTGTTAGAAACAGAATACAATGGAGGTTTCCAGGATCAATACACTTGTAGTTTCTAGGATACAATGATATTTGCAAGCTATACAGGGTATACAAGATTAATGTCTAGAAAAGATTTTTGCTCGTCTGGAGGCTATGCTGGTACCCAGAACCCCTGGCAAGACACTGCTCACTGCCTGGGAATACTTTTTAGAACCTGCCCAACTGTCCCCAACAGGATCCCCTCCCCTCGGCTCTTTGTCCCAGCCCACAACTCCAGCAGAAGACTAGTGCCAAGCTAGTATCCAGGTAAGATCTTACCTGCAGATATCCCAAGCTTCCTTAGAGCTCTCCCAGCCCCTCAACAGTACCTCTCCCCCTCTTGTCTCCATATCCTGGCCCATAACACCAACAGAAACCCACTACTCAACCAGAGGCCACTCCAATATCGGAACCCCACAACCCCAGAGGCAGCTCTGGCACCCCAAGAGGTAAATCAGGCAACCAAAACACTAGTAGAGACACTACTGGACCTGAGGACACACGTCACTAGAAACACAGGACATTCAGGCCAGAAGACTAGAAAACCAAAAAATAAAAACAGAAATTAAGGGTAAAAAATCTAACAAAGATAGATTCAGAAATTGACATGAAAAAGCTGTAAAAATGCCAAACCCAGGTTACTAAAGGGCAGCATAAGAACACAACAATAAAATAGGGCACAATGGCATCACCAGAGTCCAGTTAGCCTACACAGCAAGCTCTGGATATTCCAACATAGCTGAGGCATAAGAAAGTGACCTTAAAACCAACCTTATGAAGATGATAGAGGCACTAAAGAGAAAATGAAAAATTCCTTAAATCTAGTAAACCACAAATAGGTGAAAGAAATGAATAAAACAGTTCAAGGTCTAAAAATAGAAGCAATAAAGAAAACAGAAACTGAGGGAATCCTGGAGATGGAAAATCTAGGTAAGTGAACAGCAACTATAGGTGCAAACATCAACACAATTCAAGAGATAGAAGAGAAAAATCTCAGGTATAGAAGATAAGATAAAAGAAATTGATACACTGGTCAGAGAAAATGTTAAATCTAAAAAGTTCTTGACAGAAAACATCCAGGAAATTTAGAACACTATGAAAAGACAAAACCCCAAAAATAATAGAAATAGATGAAGGAAAAGATTCCTAACTCAAAGGACTAGAAAATATTTTCAACAAAATTATAGAAGAAAATTTCCCTAACCTAAAGGAGATACCTAAGGCACAGAAAGCTTACAGAGCACTAAATACATTGGACAGGAAAAATTCACTTCACCATGTAATATTCAAACCACTAAACAGAGAATAGAGGTAGAATATTAACAGCAGCAAGGGAAAAGGTCAAGTAACATATAATCAAACCTGACTTCTAAACAGAGACTGTAAAAGAACAGCCTGGGCAGATGTCTTTCAGAATCTAAGAAAGTACAGATACCAGTCCTGACAACTATACTTAGCAAAATTTTAAGTCACCATAGATGGAGAAAAGATGTTTCACAACAAAGTCAGACAATATCCACACATTTAGCCCTATAGTAGTCACTAAAAGGAAAACTAACCCAAGGAGATTAACTACACCCATAAAATAATTTCATACCAGTAAAACTAAATGAAAGGATGCACAAGTGCATATACATACGTATAAACCACCACCTCTACCATCACCACCAGTATCTACAAAATAGTAGGAATTAACAATCTTAAGTCATTAGTCTCAATATCTATGGACTTAATTCTCCCATAAAAAGATGCAGACTAACAGAATGGATGTGAAAAAAGGATCCATCCTGCTGTATAAGAGAAACACACCTTGGGGCTGGAGAGATGGCTCAGAGGTTAAGAACACTGTCTGTTCTTCCAGAGGTTCTGAGTTGAATTCCTAGCAACCACATGGTGGTTCACAACCATCTGTAATGAAATCTGGTGCCCTCTTCTGGCCTGCAGGCATACATGTAGGCAGAATGTTGTATACGTAATAAAGCAATAAATAAAGCAAATTAAAAAAAAGAGATGAACACAACACCAAAGATAACATTGCCTCAGAGTAAAGAGTTGGAAAAAGATTTCCCAAGTAAATGGACTGACGAAACAAGCTGGTGTATCTGTTTTAATATTTAACAGAAATAGACATCAAACCAAAATTAAAAGATGGAGAAAGACAATACATATTCATCAAAAGAAAAATTCAACAAGATGACGTTTTAATTCTTAATGTCTATGCCTCAAATGCAAAGGTTTCTACATTTGTAAAAGAAATATTACTAAAGTTTACATCACATATTGAACCTCATACATTAATAGTGTGAGACTTTAATATTCCATGCTCCCCAATGGACAGGGCATCCGGACCAATACTAAACAGAAAAATAATGGGGCTAACATGTTATGAATCAAATGGACCTAACAGATAGCTATAGAATTTTTATCCAAACAGAAAAGAATATACCTTTGTTTTTTCCCCAGCACTTCATGGAACATCCTCCAAAGCTGACTACATAATGAGTCACAAAGTAAGCCTCAAAAGACAGGAAAATTGAAATAACCTCCTGTATCTTGTCAGACCACCATTGATTAAAGCTGGATTTCAACAATAATGGAAACAACAGAATGCCTGAAAACTCATGGAAAGTAAACTACTCTCTACTGAATGACTATTCATTGAGAAAGAAATAAAGACATAAAGACACACCCAAAGAACCTTGTTTTTGATAAAGAAGTCAGAGGTACAATGGAAAAAAGAAAGCATCTTTAACAAATGGTGCTGTTCTAACTGAATGTCAATATGTAGAAGAATGCAAATATTTATTACCTTGCACAAAACTTGAGTCTAATTAAATCAAAGACCTCAACATAAAAACAGACACACTGAATCCCATAGAAGAGAAAGTAGGGAATAGCCTTGAATGCATTGGAATAGGACAGTTTCCTGAACAGAGCATCAATAGTGAATGCACTAAGTACAACAATCAATAAATGGAGCCTTATGAAACTGAGAAGCTTCTGTAAGGCAAAGGACACCATAATAGGAAAAATCAGCAGCCTGCAGAATGGGAAAAAATTTCACCAATTCCACCTCTGCCACAGGGCTGATATCCAAAATATATAAAGAACTCAAGAAACTAGAGATGGACAAACCAAACAATCCAATTTAAAAATGTGGTACAGATATAAACAATTCTTTTTTTTAAAATTTTTTTGTTATTATTTTTTTATTGGATATTTTATTTACATTTCAGATGCCAATCCCTTTCCCCACTTCCCTTCCTCAGAAAACCCCTATCCCATGCCCCCCCTTTCCATTTGGCTTTTATACAATTTTTTAAATGTTAATCAAGGGCTTTGTAAGTATGGTAATGCTCAGTCAGAAGGGTAACCTAATACCCAATCTAGCTATGTAAACTATCTTTGACTAGTGGAGACACGTGAACTTCTGCCTCCATGCCCCCTCTCTCTTCCTCTCTCTTTTTCTCTCTCATTACCGAGGTTCTCATCTACTTTATCTTCTCTCCTTACTCCATCTTTTCCTCTCAGTGCTCCTTTCCCCTTAGCTCCTCTTACATATTACCCTTCCTGTTAAAGCTTTTCTCTCAGAATACAATTAGAGCACAATTATTCCTATTTGTACCAGTGAGGTACAAGATAGTCTTAATACCCAGTCCATCCTTTTGTTGACTAGCCAGAGCCTCTGCCATCTCTCTTGACTAGAACACTTAGTTTTGAACCTGGCTTTTTCTTGGCTTTAGAATGAATGTCAGCTGAGAACCCTCCATTCAGATCTTTTCTCTCAAGGTAAATAGCCTGGATTGGCTATGAGTCTATAGGTCTTCAGTGCCGTCAGGAATCCAGAATGACTAAATTAACTGAATTTATTGGAAGCTATAAGCATAGCTTCTAAAACTTAGCCAATTTATAGAGACCGCTGAACACCTGGACAACCCCTATACTACCGAACGTTGGAGCATCAAATCTTCAGCCTTCTGGCCCAAACTCCTCTGACAGACTTTAGTGCTGCAGAATTATTGAGGGCTGGTTACTCTGTCTAGGCAGATATAATCAGTCGACTATTCTGCAAGTGTGTCCTTTTCTGTAGATGGAGAGAGGCAATTCTTGCCTGGTGGCTGTCTCACCACAACAGGAGTAACTCCAATGATGCTCAATTTCTTCTTAGAATCCAAGACGGGAAGCTGTTAGGAGCAGACAGGTCTCTAATCAATATGAACATTAATATAGAAATATTTGTGACGTCAATTCTATGGATTTCTGACGTTTTGAAATCCAACTATCCATGTAAGGTAACCTGGACTGCTGTCTGTTATCTTCTCTCAGCTATTTCTAAATGAAATATAGAAAACACCCTAACAATAAACTCAAAGTCATGAATTTGCTATAGTCCCTTAACTCACAGGCTAGTCATCCCAAGTCAGTTAAAAAAGTTAAAGAAGGACTGGGTCTAAGTCTTGTATTTCTAAATGTGTTATACAGGCACAATGCCCATGAGAGTATCTATATTCATTTCACTTTCATATCGATGAGAGGCTTATACCAATGAAAACCTTGAATTTGAAATCCAAGTGAATTTTGTACCATTTAAGAAATTGTAACTTCATCTTGATACTAAATTATACAGATTTCTACCAATAGGTTATGGCTATGCCATAAATCTTAGCTAATCCTCCCTGTTCCAACAAAATCACTGCTGTTCCCCAGAGAGACAGCCCCATATTAACCACCTTAGTCCCCAAGCCCGGGGAATAGGGGTGTTGACTCTTCTTTAACTTCTTCAAGCTGATTACGGGCGTCGAGACATCAGAAGAGGGGTGGGGGGAAGAGCAAATTGATAAGCCTCCGACGCTGTGTCCTCACTGCATCCAGATGGAACTCCCAGACACCGGAGGTTTGAATAGGTCCTCTCGTTTTGCTTGATGAGTAGATACACCAGGGCTGTGCATTCTGCAATATACAATTCTCTGGAAAAGTTTTAGTATCAAGAAAAAAAAATTTTTTTTTTCCCTAGAGGGCTGACATTTTTTTTTTTTAAAAAGATGTTGGTTCTAACAACTTTCGCCCCCTTTTATGTAGTTGGTTATAATATTTACATTTCAATTTTTATCCTCTTATCCCATTTCCCCCACCACCCAGGAACCCCTTATCCCATCCCCCCTCCTTATATCCCTTCTATGAGGCTGTGCCCAAACCCACTCCCAACCCCCACTACCGCCTCCTCACCCTCCCCCCCTTCTGTGTTGGTTTTTCATGGGACCAATAATCTCTCCCACCCATGCCCAGCAAGGCCATCCTCCCCTACATATACCACTAGAGTCGTAGGTCCCTCCCTATGTGCTCCCGGGCTGGTGGTTCAGACCCTGGGGGGCTCTGGATTGTTTGGTATTATTGCTTTCCTCTTGGGGTTACAAACCCTTTCTGCTCCCTCAGTCTTCTAAGTTCTCCCTTGGGAAACCCTTGATCATATCAGTGGTTAGCTGTGAGCATCGTCCTCTGAATGAGTCAGTCTCTGGCAGATCTCTAAGGAGACAGCTATAATATGTTCTTGACAGCGTTCATTTCCAGTTTTCTACGTCAACGTCTAGCTTAGGTGACAGTACATGGGATGGATGTCCAGGTGGAATGGTGTCCTGATGGCTCCTCCTTCAGTTTCTGTCCCATGTTTTGTTTCCATAATTGCTCCCTTACGTATTTTTGTTACTGGTTCTAAGTAGAACTGAGGCATCCCCTCTTGGTCTTTCTTCTTCATGAGCTTCACGTGGTCTGTGGGTTGAGTCTTTGCTATTCTAAGTTTTTGGGCTAACATCTGCTTAACAGTGAGTGAATACCATGTGTGTTCTTTTGTGATTGGGTTAACTCACTCAGGATGGCAATTTCTAGATCCATCCATTTGACTATAAATTTCTCAAATTCATTATTTTTAATAGCTGAGTAATACTCTATTGTGTAGATGTACCACATTTTTTGTATCCATTCTTCCGCTGAGAGACATCTTGGTTCTTTCCAGCTTCTGGCTATTATAAATAAGGTTGCTATGAACATAGTGGAGCATATGTATTTGTTATATGTTGGAGCGTCTTTTGGGTATATGCCCAGGAGTGGTATAGCTGGATCCTCAGGTAATGCTATGTCCAGTTTTCTGAGGAACTGCCAGACTGATTTCCAGAGTGGTTGTACCAGCTTGCAATCCCACCAACAGTGGAGGAGTGTTCCTCTTTCTCCGCATCCTCACCAGCATCTACTATCACCTGAGTTTTTGACCTTAGCCATTCTGACTGGTGTGAAATGGTATCTCAGGGTTGTTTTGATTTGCATTTCCCTGATGACTAAGGATGTTGAGCATTTCTTAAGGTGCTTCTCAGCCATTCAAGTTTCCTCTGTTGAGAATTCTTTGTTTACCTTTGTTTCCCATTTTTTAATAGGGTTATATGGTTTTCTGAAGTATAGTTTCTTGAGTTCTTTGTAAATCTTGGATATTAGCCCTCTATCAGATGTGGGGTTGGTTAAGATGTTTTCCCAATCTGTTGGTTGCCATTTTGTCTTATTGACAATGTCCTTTGCCTTACAGAAGCTTTGCAATTTTATGAGGTCCCATTTGTCAATTCTTGATCTTAGAGCATAAGCCATTGGTGTTCTGTTCAGAAACTTTTCCCCTGTTCCTAGGTATTTGAGGGTCTTCCCCACCTTCTCTTCTATTAGTTTCAGTGTATCTGGTTTTAAGTGAAGGTCTTTTATCCACTTGGATTTGAGCTTTGTATAAGGAGATAAGCATGGATCGATTTGCATTTTTCTACATATTGACCTCCAGTTGAACCAGCACCATTTGCTAAAAATGCTGTCCTTTTTCCACTGGATGGTTTTAGCTCCTTTGTCAAAGATCAAGTGACCATAGGTATGTGGGCTCATTTCTGGGTCTTCAATTCTATTCCATTGATCTTCTTGCCTGTATCTGTACCAATACCATGCAGTTTTTATTACTATTGCCCTGTAGTACAGTTTGAGGTCAGGGATGGTGAGTCCCCCCGAAGTTCTTTTGTTGTTGAGAATAGTTCTCGCTATCCTGGGTTTTTTGTTGTTCCAAATAAATTTGCAAATTGCTCTTTCTATCTCTGTGAAGAATTGATTTGGAACTTTGATAAGGATTGCATTGAATCTATAGATTGCTTTTGGCAAGATGGCCATTTTAACTAAATTAATCCTGCCAATCCAGGAGCATGAGAGATCTTTCCATCTTCTGAGGTCTTCTTCTACTTCTTTCTTCAGAGACTTGAAGTTCTTGTCATACAGATCTTTCACTTGCTTGGTTAGGTTCACTCCAAGATATTTTATATTGTTTGTGACTATTGTGAAGGGTGTCATTACCCTAATTTCTTTCTCAGCCTGTTTATCTTTTGAGTATAGGAAGGCTACTGATTTGTTTGAGTTGATTTTATATCCAGCCACTTTACTGAAGTTGTTTATCAGGTTTAGGAGTTCTCTGATGGAAATTTTAGGGTCACTTAAGTATACTATCATATTATCTGCAAATAGAGAAATTTTGACTTCTTCCTTTCCTATTTGTATCCCTTTGACTTCCTTTTGTTGTGTAATCGCTCTAGCTAGGACTTCCAGTACTATATTGAATAGGTAGGGTGAGAGTGGACAGCCTTGTCTAGTCCCTGATCTTAGTGGGATTGCTTCCAGTTTCTCTCCATTTAGTTTGATGTTGGCTACTGGCTTGCTGTATATTGCTTTTACTATGTTTAGGTATGGACCTTGAATTCCTGCTCTTTCCAGGACTTTTAACATGAAGGGATGTTGAATTCTGTCAAATGCTTTCTCAGCATTCAGTGAGATGATCATGTGATTTTTTTCTTTGAGTTTATTTATGTCGTTGATCACATTGATGGATTTTCGAATATTTAACCAACCCTGCATTCCTGGGATAAAGCCTACTTGATCATGATGGATGATTGCTTTGATGTGTTCTTGGATTCAGTTTGCGAGAATTTTATTGAGTATTTTTGCATCAATATTCATAAGAGAGATTGGTCTGTAGTTCTCTTTGTTGGGTCTTTGTGAGGCTTTGGTATTAGCATAATTATAGCTTCATAGAACGAATTGGGTATTGTTCCTTCTGTTTCTATTCTGTGGAATAGTTTGAAGAGAATTGGTATTAGGTCTTCCTGGAAGGTCTGGTAGAATTCTACACTAAAACCATCTGGCCCCGGACTTTTTTTGGTGGGGAGATTTTTGATGACTGCTTCTATTTCTTTAGGGGTTATAGGGCTGTTTAGATGGTTTATCTGCTCCTTGTTTAACTTTGGTACCTGGTATCTATCTAGAAAGCTGTCCATTTCATCCAGATTTTCCAATTTTGTTGAGTATAGGCCTTTGTAGTAGGATCTAACAATTTTCTTAATTTCCTCTGTTTCTGTTGTTATGTCTCCCTTTTCAGTTTTAATTTTATTGATTTGAGTGCTGTCTCTGTGCCCTTTGGTTAGTCTGGCTAAGGGTTTGTCTATCTTGTTGATTTTCTCAAAGAACCAGCTCCTGGTTTTGTTGATCTTTTGTATAGTTTTTTTTGTTTCAACTTGGTTGATTTCGGCCCTGAGTTTGATTATTTCCTGCCGTCTACTCCTCTTGGGCATATTTGCTTCTTTTTGTTCTAATGCTTTCAGGTGTGCTGTTAAGTTGTTAATGTACGCTCTTTCCATTTTCTTTTTGTGGGCACTTAGAGCTATGATTTTTCCTCTCAGTACTGATTTCATGGAGTCCCATAAATTTTGATATGAAGTGTCCTCATTTTCATTTAAATCTAAAAAGTCTTTAATTTCTTTCTTTATTTCTTCCTTGACCAAGTTATCATTGAGTAGAGCATTGTTCAGTTTCCATGTGTATGTGGGCTTTCCGTTGTTTTTGTCCATGTCAAAGACGAGTCTTAGTCCATGGTGGTCTGATAGGGTACAAGGGATTATTTCAATCTTTTTGTATCTGTTGAGGCCTGTTTTGTGACCAATTATATGGTCTATTTTGGAGAAGGTACCATAAGGTGCTGAGAAAAAGGTATATTTTTTTGTTTTAGGATGAAATGTTCTATAGATGTCAGTTAAGTCCAATTGTTTCATAAGTTCTGTTAATTTCATTGTGTCTCTGTTTAATTTGTGTCTCCATGATCTGTCCATAGCTGAGAGTGGGGTGTTGAAATCTTCCACTATTATTGTGTGGGGTGTAATGTATGCTTTAAGTTTTAGTAAAGTTTCTTTTATGTATGTGGGTGCCCTTGCGTTTGGAGCATAGATGTTCAGAATTGCAAGCTCCTCTTGGTACACTTTTCCTTTGATGAATATGAAGTGTCCTTCTTTATCTTTTTTGATTACTATTGGTTGAATATTGATTTTATTTGATATTAGAATGGCTACTCCAGCTTGTTTCTTGGGACCATTTGCTTGTAAGTTTGTATTCCATCCTTTTACTCTGAGGTAGTATTTGTCTTTTTCACAGAGGTGCGTTTCCTGTATGCAGCAAAATTCTGGGTTGTGTTTATGTATCCAGTCTGATAGTCTATGTCTTTTTATTGGAGAGTTGAGTCCATTGATATTAAGAGATATTAAGGAATAATGAATGTTGTTTCCTGTTATTTTTGTTATTGTTGGCGTTGGAGTTATGTTTGTGTAGGGGTCTTCTTTTAGGGTTGTTGGAAGATTACTTTCTTGCTTTTTCTAGGTTGTAGTTTCCCTCCTTGTGTTGGAGTTTTCCCCCAATTATCCTTTGGAGTTCTGGATTTGTGTTAAGATATTGTGAAAATTTGATTTTATCATGGAATATTTTGGTTTCTCCATCAATATTGATTGAAAGTTTTGCTGGGTATAGTAGTCTGGGCTGGCATTTGTGTTCTCTTAGGGTCTGTATGATATCAGTCCAGGATCTTCTGGCTTTTATAGTCTCTGGTGAGAAGTCTGGTGTAATTATTACAGGTCTGCCTTTATATGTTACTTTGCCTTTTTCCCTTACTGCTTTTAGTATTTTTTCTTTGTTTTGTACATTTGATGTTTTAATTATTATGTGACGGGAGGTATTTCTCTTCTGGTCTAAAGTATTTGGAGTTCTGTAGGCTTCTTGTATATTTATGGGCATCTCTTTCTGTAGGTTAGGAAAGTTTTCCTCTATAATTTTGTTGAAGATATTTACTTGCCCTTTAAGTTGGGAGTCTTCCCCCTCATCTATACCTATTATCCTTAGGTTTGGTCTTCTCATTGTGTCCTGGATTTCCTGTATGTTTTGGGTTAGTAGCTTTTTGCATTTTGCATTTTCTTTGACAGTTGTGTCAATGTTTTCCATGGTATATTCTGTACATGAGATTCTCTCTTCTATCTCTTGTATTCTGTTGGTGATACTTGTGTCTATGACTCCTGATCCTTTTTTTAGGTTTTCTACCTCCAGGGTAGTCTCCCTTTGTAATTTCTTTATTGTTTCTACTTCCGTTTTTAAATCTTGGGAGGTATTGTTTGATTCCTTCTGCTGTTTGGTTATTTTTTCTTCCAATTCCCTAAGGGACTTTTGTGTTTCCTCTTTAAGGGCTTCCATCTGTCTGTCTGTGTTCTCCTTAATTTCTTTGAGAGTGTTATTTATGTCCTTCTTAAAGTCCTCTAGTGTCATCATGAGAAGAGATTTTAATTCTGAGTCCTGCTTTTCTGGTGTGATGGGCTGTTCAGGGCTTGCTATAATGGGGGAACTGGGTTTTGATGTTTCCATGTAACTTTGGATTCTGTTGCTTATGTTCTTGCGCTTGCCTTTTGCCATTTGGTTAATGCTAGTGCTCCCTGTACTTTCTGTCTCTGATTGAGGCCTCCCTTTCCAGTTATCTTGCTTGTTTCTGGTCTCCTTGGGGTCCCAATATCTCTGTGATCTTCTCTAGCTGCTCTGAGTACGATGATAGCTCTAGGATAAGTCAGAATATGGTGTCTCGTAGGTAGCAGTCCAGCTAGGTGTCCACTGTTCTGGGTGTAATGTCTCTTCTAGGATGTCTCAGGCTAATGTGTCCACTGCTCTGAGTGCCGTGGCTCCTCTAATATGTCTCGTGATATGTTGTATGCTGCTCTGAGTTGCTTTGGTCCTCTGCCACTCTGAGTTCAGTAGTCCGGGAGAGAGATGGAAGGGGTGTGCTATTCCGCAGGGGCGGGGTTTGGGGTTCTTCTGGAATCTGAGCGCTCCCTGCCCTCAGATCTGGGTCTAGGGCAGTGAGCGGGTCTTCTTACCTACTGCTCTGGGTTTCTTGCACCCTCAAGGATGGGTCAGGAGGGATCCGGTGCCCTCAGAAGCAGACTGGGCGGGTGTCTGCTTCAGGCCTCAGATTCGGGAGGGAGGCGGAAGCTAAACAATTCTTAATAGAGGAATCTCAAATTACAGATGTGTTAAGTGTTCAACATTCTTAGCTATCAGGGAAATGCAAATAAAAACTACTTTGAGATTTCATTTTATACCTGTCAGAATGGCTAAGATCAAAACCCTTAGTGAGAGGTAGTGCTGGCCAGGATGTGGTGCAAGGGGAATACTCCTCTACTGCTGGTGGGAGTGTAAATTTATTCAGCTACTTTGGAAATCAATGTTTCTCACAACAGTGGGAATCAATCTACCTCAAGATTCTGCTACGTCATACTTTGGCATATGCCCAGAGGATGCTCCATCCTACCACAAGGACACTAGTTCAACTATATTCATAGCAGCTTTATTCATAATAGCCAGAAACTGGAAACAACCTAGATGTCCCTCAACAGAAGAACAGATAAAGAAAATGTGATACTGTGAGAATAAAATTTGAAAGCAGCTTGAAACAATAGCAAAAATTCATGGTCAGTAAAGACCACCAACAACTTGGTAAATATAGCCATAATAAAAATATTAAGTCCCTCCAGGGGCAGGGTGACCAAGAAATGAAAAGGCATGCAAAGATGTGCCCAGACAAGTCCAAACAAGCCCAAGTGAGTAATGGGCTATCTGGTGTTTACTTTTCTTTCACCCCCTGTCTGGGAGGTCCAAGGTTTCATGGTCAAAAAATAATTAGTCATCCTGCCAGCTCAAATGATTGCTTATGCAAATTACTGATGTTTTAAATATCCAATCATATGTAACCGTGCCAAATTTTCCCCCGCTCTTCCCAACCTCTATCTATAAATATCCCAAATTTCTTGGGGTCTTTGTCGAAGCCTCTATCCCCTGTGTGGGATATGTTTCCACCCAAGGTCCCTTGCCATCAAACTACCTTTTGCAATTGCATCAAGAAGGTCTCTCGTGTGTCCTTGGGTGTGCGCTGATCCGGATTTGAGTGAGGGTCTCCCTTTGGGGGTCTTTCATTTTTGGTGCATTGGCTGGGAAATGCACGACCACCCAGGACCCTGATGACCTCTTGGAGGTAGGTCTGTGTGAATGGTGTGTGTCTGAGTGCAGGGCTGCTGTCTTTGTCTCTATGTTTTGGTTTCCGCTATCTTTGTCTTTGTGTTTTGGTTGTTTTGGTTTCGGTTTCTTTGGGGATGCTCTGAGGGCAGAAGGGGAAGGCGGTATCCTTCCTCATCTGGGTAGGGAGTCAGAGTGGTCTGGCTGCCCTTGGGGGGGAGGTGGTATCCTTCCCCATCTGGGTTAGGGAGTCAGAGAGGTCTGACTGCCCTGTTCTTGAACAAAGGAGACGGAGTGCTCCTGCAGGAGGGGAAGGTGGTATCCTTCCCCATCTGAGCTCTTGGTTTCGGGTTTTGAAGGGAAGATGTGGAATCCTTCCCAGGTGGAAGGGAGTCAGAGTGGTCTGGCTGCCCTTGAGGGGAAGATGTGGAATCCTTCCCCATCTGAGGTTGCATTTGGTTGGTTCTATAAGACCAAACACAGGCAAATGTGTCTATTCTGCTTGTGTTTTATGTGTAACTTGGTCTCTGCGCCCGTGGCAGGGGCGAGCACTGTCTGTATCACCTGGATTATGTGCCACTCGTGAGAGGGGTGAGCTATCTGTGTTTTTTGTGTTTTCTTGGCAAATTGTCTGTGTGTTAGCCATTAATCTACTGTGTTAAACATCCTAAGTTAAAAAGAGATAAAGCCACTGGTAGATTGCTCCCGCCCAGCCCACACTTGGTGGGCGGCAGCTTGTGGCTCCCCAGCACAGCTCCCCTTGCAAATTGGCCACCAAGAAAAGAAAACTCTGTTCCTCTGCTATTAGCAGAGGCTACGGAGGAGGCAGCGTGTGACAGCTACCTAATTTAGTGTGTGTGGCTGTGCTGGGGCCCCCCCCCCCCCCCGGGGTCACTGCTGTAACAAATTGGCAGCTTTCTACCTGCTACCTATGAAGATAGATAGGGCCCAGGAGGTTAAAAACCTGGCAGTGGAGCCATGGAAGCTAGGCAAACAGCCCTGAGAGTTATAATTATTTTTTTAAAAAAGAGAAAAAAACTGGTTGAAACTGCTTACTTAATTTAGTTTAAAACTTACTTGAGAAACAGTCTCAATTTACACAAGAAAAACTGATAATTTGCCCTGCTTTGTGGCCAGGAGAAGGGCACCAGCAGAAAGAACCTTGAAAAGAATTTACTGTTTTGATAATCGGCTCTTGGAAGGGGTCCAGCAGTTTTTTGGCTTCTGTAATAAGAAAGTTGATAGTGGTTCTTCCCAGTTTAATAAGTAAAAGAATACTTTTCTTAAATTACAGCTAAAAAGTTACAGACAGTCCTGAGTCAGAAAAATATATATAGGCTTCTGTTTTGATAGACTTTCTAGCCATTGCTGGAGCTCTCCCAGGATTGAGGTATACTGATTAATTTTTACAAGGCTGTGCCTGATGGTGATAAAGAGAAACAGTTATTGTAACATGTGAAAAGGTTTTATAGAAAAAAAAAGCAATAAGGAGTGGAAATACATATGGATTAGTCTCTCTATATTGTTTGAGACAGGTCTTAGTATAGCGTCTGGCTAGCCTGGAACTCATAGAGGTCCACTTCAGTCAGAGCTTCAGATTTGAGCCCTTTCTGCCTGTGGCTGCTGTATTTTCAGGAAGGTTAGATTTTGTGACAAGAGTGCATACATGATGCTACAAGAACAGTAATAATCCTGTTACCCCATTTTTTGATCCTCTCTCCAATGGTGGAGATCAACCCCAGGCTCCAAAAGAGTAGGGTAGATAACTGACCACTGAACTGTACCCACAGCCCTGCTGCTGCTCTGCTTTAAGGTACTTCAGATTCCAGATGCTAAAGGAAGGACCCCAAATGGCACAAACACCATGTTTTAAGGCAAAAAGGCACTGGCATTTTAGATTTTGACATTCCTTACTAGTTAAAAAGTCTCTTTTACCTTCTTCAAAATACATGAGTTTGATTTTAAGATAGTCAGGTATTCTGTGGTTTCAGTGACTTTACTGGCAGTACCAACACAAGGAAAATTTCTTTCAGGAATCAATTTCAATTAATGCTTCTAAATATTTTCTTTTGGAAACTGAAGGAGTAGACACTAGCTAGCTAAGATAGTCTTTGGGCCTCTTGGTCCAATCATTTGACAGACAGAAGGTTAGTATCATTTGTGGAATCTAAGTCCTAAAACTAAGTGGAACACTTTGTAGAAAGTGGAGAATGCATAGGAGTCTGGGATGGATGAGAAGATTCCAGGCACCAAATAAACATGGCCTTTGGTTCTATTCCCAGAGGCTTAGTGTGAGGTTTTTATGCAATACTCCATGCACACAAACCAACCAACCAGTTGGCTTTGAGCCAGTGGAAAAAGTCCCCACCAGAGATGGAAAGAATGAGGTGAGAACGTGAGGGAAGAGGGGCGTGTTCATTCCCACACCCTCCCAGGTGTCATATCTAACAGGTCTGCTCTGAGTCCTTCTGCTAAAGTGCAGGACAAGAACAGAAGATGGGGGTAGGGACAATGAAGGCAACACATTTCAGTTCTGTATAGAACGTGTATCCTTTTCAGGAGGAGAGAAATTTCAAAATTTGGTTCAAAGATGAGAGTTCAGACAAGATAAAATTGAAAAAGTGAGAAAGAACTTGTGCTCTTATGTTAGATATAAAAATGTTTACTTTCTTGTTCTTGTTGTGTATCACTTCTAAAATGATATTCTAATCAGAAATAATTCTTTAAAAGTTTTTTTATAGAACTATGACCAAAGTTTCTATTTTGTCAAAAGTTAAATTCAAATAAGTGTCAAATTATTAATAACATCTTAATAGTTCTTGCTGTGAAATGCTGTAGATAAGGCTATTCATTCTGATTTGGTTTTCTTTCTTGGAGCTTCAGAGGTGAGCTCACATTACACCTGTGGACAAGGTACTGTTTGCTGACTGAACTAGGTTGTGGTCTCTAGTGCGATGTGAACAGCAGTCATGCAGCCTCACAAATACATCAGTCTACACCGAGTTCTAGAAGACTACTTACTGCTTTTACAGGTGATCAAAACAATGAATAAGATAAAAGCCTTTCCTTCCCAAGACCCTCACAGGTTCTGGTTTTCAGAAGTGCTTTCAGGACTAGAAGAATGAGAGAAGATACTGGGAAAAGAATGTTCCCTCAGACATGGGGACCCCATCAATTGATCAGGCCGTGGTCAACAGTGGGTTACAGAAGGTAAGAGACACCAAAAGGCCCATGCTAGATCCCGTTGATAGATCTTGTGTAAGAATATGAGACCCCACTAATTTTGATCAAGACACATGAGGTTAAGCAGGGATCAGATAAATTACCCACAGCCTTTCTAGACGAGCTTATAGAGACATTCTGTCAGTGTAGACAAGGCTTCAGAGAATAGAGAGACTATAAGATAAGTCACTGAAAGATTTAGGAAGTATACTATATCAAGGAGAAAGGAAAAAAGTAGAGAAAGAAAAGAAAGATAAGATAGATGGGATCATAGACAGGATTAAAATTATTGACGGTAATAGCAAGTGATAGAGAAGGTTTAGTGTAAGTCTAAAAGAAAGGAGTGGAGAAGATAAAAGGTTTAGTGCAAGTTAGAAGCTGCTGAGACTAGAGAGAGGTGAAGAAAAAGAAAGATGACAGGAAAGGAATTTACAGAAAAGCTTGGCTATAATAGTTAGAAAAAAAAAAACAGAAGCAGAAGCGACTCTAATCAGAGGGAGATAAACTCCTTGAAAAAGACCAGTGTGCACATTGCAAGTAAAGGAGCCAGCTTTGGGGTCCAAGAGGGCCCTAACAAATAGAAGCCAGGGCCAAGAAATCTCAGGCCTTGAAAAACACCCCAAATGGTGAAGATATTAGCTCTGTGTGAAGACAGTGATTAAGATAGATAGGGTTCTCCTCTAGGCCAATGGGCTAAAATATATTCATAGACTACCTGGAAAATGGTGGACTAAGAGATGGGCTGGGTATTCCATTCATTTATGGTCATCCTAGACTGTTCCTACCCTTTGTCGGGTTGAGATTTACTCCCCAGGATGGGGGCCCAGATATACTTCCTACCCGATGGGCTACAACTAGCTGACAATAACTCACGGGTAGAGTAAAGGCTTCTCCTACTGACTCCAGCTGGGAGCCAAGGTAACCTGCTTTACAGACAGGAGCAGTTTTCTCCATGCTGGTCAAAGACAAGCCAGTGCTGCTGCTGTGGTGGATGACACAAATGTCATCTGGGCTGACTTCCCAACCCTGGGCTCCTCGGTGCAGAGAAAAACCTTGGAACTTGGGGCCAACAAGAAAACCAACATCTGCATGGACAACAGGTATGCTTTTGCCACAGCCCATGTCCACAGGGCTATACACCAAAAGAGAGAAAACCCTGATGAAGCCAGCAAGTGTGAGTACTTGTTATTCAGGACACCAAAAGGGAAAAGACTCAGTGGCCTGAGGCAATAACCGGACAGATCAAGTGGCTTGATATGGGAGCCTGTTCTAGTTGTGGGCCCAAGAGATGGCCTCACTTAAAACACAGAGTAAGAGAAAGAACTCAGATTGCTAGCCATCCTGCCAACTACTATCTAGAGGAAAAGAGACAATGGTGCACACAAGAAGGGAGAACTATACTCCCCAGAAAGCAAAAGACTTACCAGGCTAAATGCACAGATGGACTCTTAAGTTATGAGTACAACCAAACAGCCAAGAGACTTAAAGTGTATAATAGACCTCAGGTTTTGGGCCGGAGAAATAACAAGACAGTGTAAGGTATGCCAACAAGCAAAGGCTTATGAGACTTAGAGTAAGTAAGAAAATACCTAGGAGAAAACAGCCTAGAATAGAGATCTTTCAAATAGCTGAGATAATTAGATTAGATAACAACCTTGCGTTTGTTTCTAAGATAAGTCAGGAATTGTCAGAAATATTAGAGACTAATTAGAAGTTCCATTGTTTGTACTGTCTCCAAAGCTCAGGACAGGTAGAGAAAATAAACAGAACCCTAAAACTAAATCCCCCCTTCGCCCCCGGAACTGGCGCTGGCTAGAGTGTCCATTATCTTTGTTCCACACCCAGAATGTCCCTCTTGTGTGAGAAATGATTTTTCAGGCTACTAAGAGACTGTTCCTGGAGCTGTTGACCATTTGATCTCCTTGAAGTTGACCAACACCTGTGCCTGATGCCAACTGAAGAAGATCCAGAGGCCTGAACAACCCCCTGCTGTTTAAGACATCCCCCACCTAGAGGTAGGGGTAATGCAGCCTTAGAGGGTGGGGCTTAGTGTGTGTGTACACCCAAGGTTAAATGACAACTTGTGATTCCAAGATTGAAATCGAAATGTGAATCTAGAGTTATATAGATTTGTTCCTTTTACAATTTCTCTTTATTATATATGTGATTTTATATGTATGTAGACAATTATGTTCCACAAAATATGTAAAAGTCAGAAGACAACTTTGAAAGTGTGTTTGAAAGAAATAGAAATTTTTTGAGACCCTTAGAAAATAGAATAGAGCCTGAGGAACCCTACTAACGGATACTTAGTGCCTAAGATTGATAAATGGTGAGCTTGCAGTTCAAGATTAACCCTTTATATATCTACTTCTGTCTTTGATAAAAACAAAGATTATTGTGTACTTGTTCAGTTAATCCCCCGAGTCTACTACCACCCTACAGATACTTTTGAGCGTGAGTTTGAGATACACCCTAGACATTTCCACAGAGAGCCTATTTCCTTGACCCTAGCTGTTATACTGGGACTTGGAGTAGCCACAGGTGTGGGAACAGGTATTGCTGCACTAATAAAGACACCCCGTTATTTCCATGAGCTAAGGGCTGCCATTGATGTAGATTTGAGAGCCCTAGAACAATCAGTATCAAAGTTAGAAGAGTCATTGACTTCCCTCTCAGAGGTTGTTCTACAGAACAGAAGAGGATTAGACTTGCTGTTCCTTATAGAAGGGGGCCTGTGTGCTGCTCTAAGATAAAAATATTACTTCTATATAGACTATTCAGGAGTGATTAGAGACTATGAATAAACTCAGAGAAAGGTTAGACTAGAGACAGAAAGATAGTGAGGCACAACAAAACTGGTTTGAGAGTTGGTTCAATAGGTCTCCTTGGATGACGACACTGCTCTCTGCCATAGCTGGTCCCTTAATAATAATTTTTTTGCTTTTAGATTTTGGGCCTTGTGTGATAAACAAATTAATAGCTTTTGTTCAGACTAGGATGGATGCTGTTCAGTTAATGGTGTTAAGACATGAATATGAAATTGTGGAGAACGAAACAGAAGATACTTATCTTTAACTTTAAGATTAAAGATATTCTAAACAAGAGGAGTAGGAAATGTGAGAATAAAATCTGAAAGCAGCTTGAAACAATAGCAAAAATTCATGGTCAGTAAAGACCACCAACAACTTGGTAAATATAGCCATAATAAAAATATTAAATCCCTCCAGGGGCAGGGTGACCAAGAAATGAAAAGGCATGCAAAGACGTGCCCAGACAAGTCCAAACAAGCCCAAGTGAGTAATGGGCTATCTGGTGTTTACTTTTCTCTCCCCCCTGTCTGGGAGGTCTGAGGTTTCATGGTCAAAAAATAACTAGTCATCCTGCAAGCTCAAATGATTGCTTACGCAAATTGCTGATGTTTGAAATATCCAATCATATGTAACTGCACCAAATTTTCCCGATCTCCCCAACCTCTATCTATAAATATCCCAACATCCTGGGGTCTTGGTTGAAGCCTCTATCCCCTGCGTGGGATACATTTCTACCCTAGGGCCCTTGCCATTAAACTACCTTTTGCAATTGCATCAAGAAGGTCTCTCATGTGTCCTTGGGTGCGCACTGATCCGGATTTGAGTGAGAGGCCCTTTGGGGGGTCTTTCAGTACATTTATACAATGGAGTATTACTAAGCTTTAAAAAAGAATTACATGAAAATTTCAGGCAAATGTGTAGAGCTAGAAAATATTATCCTGAGGGATGTAACCCATTCCCAGAAAGATAAACTTGGTATGCACTCTCTTCTTAGTATGTACTTGCTTATATAGTTATTTATTAACTATAAAATATAGGATAATCATGGTACAATCCACAGACCCAGAGAGGCTAAGTCACAAGAAGGGCTCAAGGTGTGTGTGTGTGAAACAACACATGAATCTCCTTGGGAAGGGAAAATAGAATAGATTTTATGGCTAGATTGGGGGTAGGTGGGGATGGAATCAGCTAGAATCCATCAGGGGGATGATGGAGGGAGAGAGTTGTGGGAGAGACAATTGGAATTGGCAGGCATTTCAGGGCTGAGGTAGAAACCTAATGAAATGGAAACTCCCAGTAATCTATGAAGATGAACCTACCTAAGACTCTTAGTAATGGGAGATACAGAGCCTGGACCAACCATCTCCTGTAAGTAGGCAAAACTTCCAGTGGAGGGATTTGGACACCAACCCAGCCACAGAACTTTGGCCTATAATTTGTCCTGCTTGTAATATATACTGGGGTGGGCCAGGCGGTGGTGGCACACGTCTTTAGTCCCAGCACTTGGGAGGCAGAGGCAGGCGGATTTCTGAGTTTTAGGCCAGCCTGGTCTACCAAGTGAGTTCCAGGACAGTCAGGGCTACATAGAGAAACCCTGTCTCCAAAAACCAAAAAAAAAAAAAAAGTCTGAAGATATTCTGGGGTAACAGTGGGAAAGAAATTGTGGGAGTGACCAATCAGTGACTAATTCTGCTTTAGACCCATGCCGTAAGAGGGAGCCCATCTCTGACACTGCTTGGAGGGTTGGATATAGCTCAGAGAGTTAAGATAGAATCAAATATGACTGGCCAGAAAAAAAGTCAATGAGATTATTCCTAATGATGTTCTACTGTATTCAATGATTGGTGCCTAGCCCATTTGTAATAGAGAGGCTTCATCCACCAACTGATGAAAACAGAAGCAAAGATCCACAACCAAATTAGGCATAAGAAGATTCAGTAAGACTAGGCACAAACCTCATATCAAGGCTGAACAAGGCAACTCAGTAGATGGAAAAGGATCCCTAAAACAGTCAAGAGTCAGAGATACCCTTCACTCCCATTGCTAGGAGTTCCATAAAAAAGCCAAGCTGAACAACCAACAGCATATATTCAGAAGACCTATCAAAGATCCATGCAGAATCCGTGATTGCTGTTTCAGTCTCTGAGTTCCTATGAGCCCTGCTTCGCTGATTTTGTGTGCAATGTTGTTGTAGTGTCTTCAACTCCTATAATCTATCCCTGGCTTCTACAATCTTCCCTGTTCCTCTTATGAGGGGTTCCCCAAGCATTGCCTAATGTTTGCTGTTGGTGTGTATCTTTTCTCATCAGTTGCTAGAAGAAACCTTTCTGATGACTATTGGACTAGGTACCAATCTATGAGTAGATCAGAACTAGGAATCATTTGTGCCCTTCCCCCAGCCTTGAGCAGGTCTGAAAGACCTTGTTTACCACAACATACCAAGTGATAGGATCTAGGTGGAGTTACCCACCTCAGCTGCATGGAACTTAGAAGAACTGCCCCTGGGCTTGTCTTCAGATATCTCACAACGAAGAATGGATTATTGGATTATCCCACCCATCTCCGGCTGAAACTAGAAAGGGTTTTGGTGGGGCCTTTCCCTTTAAATTGAGAGCTGAACATTAAAGCATTGAGCTTTGATCAGAGAACTTTGTCTCGGCTTCATCTCTTCTTGCCCTCTGTCCCCCATTCATTCCCAGCCCACCTTTCAGGTGAACCCAGTTGATCCATGGCTGCAGGCTGCTACAGTTGACTTTTGTTTGTTTTGTTTTTGTCAGTCGTGTTTGGTTATATTCTAAGTTTCTGGACCATGTAGCTTTCAGTCTCTGGCCATCCAGATAGTGTTGGGTATGGGCTCCCTTTCATGGCTTGGCCCTCAATTTAGACCAATGATTCATTGGCCATTTCCATAAGCACTGGGTGATCATTGTCCCAGCATATCTTGTAGGCAGGACAATTTGTGGGTTGAAAGTTTTGTGGCTGTGTTGCTTATCCCAGTCCCACCACTGGAAACCTTGCCTGGTTACAGAAGATGGCTGGTTCAGGGTCTATATCCTTCATTACTAGGAGTCTAGCTAGAGTCACCCTCATAGATTTCCACTGCACTAGGGTTCCACACAGTCACCCAAAATGCCCACCTGTTTCAGTCATCTCTCCCCATACTCTTTTTCCATCCCTCCTTCCCATTTCCATCTGCCCCTACTCCACATGCAAAATCGATTCTATTTCTCCTTCCCAGAGAGACCCCCATTTGATTTTTTAAATTTCAGGGTATGCAAGTTAATCTTTAAGGCAGACATGGCATAGCAAATCAATTCAAGGCTATAATACTACCCAGTGTCAACAACAACAAAAAGTTCCAGAGACATCCCTATGGATCACAGTTGAGAAGTCCAGTTACAGAGAGAACAATAATGATGAAAAATCTTTGCTAGGTTTTACAAAGCAATGGAGGAGGGTGATTGATCTAAGTTTGAATGTTGAATAGCTAATATTTCATTATGCAAGGCTAGAACATCAACACTGAAGTTGTCATGTGACCATTTTTGTCTGGGGAAATATGATCAGCAGAACATGCATTTAACAGAGACAATATTGAAAGAAACAATTAAAAAAAAGATTTTTACTTATTATGTATGTGAGTACACAGTCTTGTCCTCTGGTAGACCACAAGAGGGCATCTGATCCCATTACAGATGGTTGATAGCCACCATGTGGTTGCTGGGAATTG
Source organism: Rhabdomys pumilio (assembly GCA_030674055.1). Lineage (NCBI taxonomy): Eukaryota > Metazoa > Chordata > Mammalia > Rodentia > Muridae > Rhabdomys > Rhabdomys pumilio. The sequence goes on from JANHMN010000021.1 coordinate 4,953,375, forward strand.
AACTCAGGACCTCTGGAAGAGCAGTGAGGGCTCTTAACCTCTGAGCCATTTTTCCAGCACCCAAAAGAATCAAATTTTAAGTTACACCCTATCCCTGAGATTTCACCAACTCTTTTCCTTCAATCACTAGTTTCTTTATTCCATGTAGAGTTTCCACTACACTAGGTTTCCACCCAATCCCCTAATTCCCCCAATTATAGCTGTCTCTCTCTGCACTTTCTCCCTTCATCCCTCCACTGCATTTGATCACTTCTGTTCCTGTTACCACTTACCCCAGTTCACCTGCAGAATCCAATCAGTTTCCCCTTCCCAGAGAGATTCATGCTTCCCCCATATATAACCCTCCTTTTTACCTAACCTCTCTGGGACTATGGATTGTATCTTGATTATCATATACTTAACATCTAATATCCACTTATAATGGGATATATACCATATTTGTTTTTCTGGATTTTTGTTACCTCACTCAGGATTTTTTTCTAGTTGCATCCAGTTGTCTTCAAATTTCATAATGTCATTTTTAACATTTATGCAATAGGCTGTTGTGCAAATAAACCACATTTTCTTTGTCATGTCTGTTGATGGATATTTAGGTTGTTTCCAGTTTCTGGTTATTATGGTTAAAGCTACAATGAACATAGTTGAGCTTGTAGTGTAAGGGTCTGTGGTTCGACGGAGAATGATACCCTGGGCTCAGATATTATGTAATGTAAAGAGTGTTTTATTCTGCAGAAGTCCAGCAGGCTGGGGTCTCCCATTACCAAGACAGAGAGAGAATGAGTGAACTCATAAGCCAATGTTTAAGGCACATTAAGGGAGTGTTGTGGATAGCCCTAGTCTTGTATTTTGATGTGAATTCTGCTTTCCTGGGAGGGGCTGCAGACAAGGAGTGAATCAGTATACAGCTGACTTCTTGTAAACCTTCTGCCCACCTTAATTTGTAAAATAAAGGCTAGAGCCAGCAATTGGGCAGTAGAAGGGAGCAGAAAAAGTTTGGGAGAGAGGGGAGAGAGAGGACAATGGAGGAGAAGCATGTGGCCTGGAAAAACCACAAGTTATAAAGAATCTCATAGCTGGGGTGTTGGACTCTAAGATCCAAAACCAGGGGACACACTCCTCCAGAGACACTCATGGACGGGATTCGCTGAAATAACATGAGGTTTAGTGGTACTGGTGCACCGGGGCTCTCTTGCATGCAGGGAAGAGAACCCCGGACAAAAGCTGGGAGCAGTTCTTATACAGAGTTTAGGGGGGCAATCGCAAAGGACCACAAAGGCTGACCTTCCCAGGTTAGGTGACTCAGATTCACACATTACTTTTATGATAATGAGTGCCTTCCCTTAGCCCAGGTTTATTACATTAAGGGCTCAGTTTCCTGACCCCCTCCTGTCTCAGGCCCCTCTCCTGGAATGTGTCTGGGCCTTCCCCACCTGCAGGTTGGTTCCCTTCTCTGTGGTCTGAGGAATGTTAATCAGCCTCTCTTTCCCTCTTCTGAATGTTAATCCAGCAAGTATCCTCTGACTCAGGAATAATGTACTCCTTCCGGAATGTGAACAGGGCAGTGAATTTTAAGTTCAAACTGAGACCTGAATATCTCACATTTGGTTCTTACAGGAGAATAGAGTAGTGTAGTGGTAAATCTGCCCAATCCAGGCCTTTAGCTTGTATTCAGAATTATTGAGTTGTGTTTTCTTTGATCAGTCTTATTTGGGTTGGAGATTTACTGCAACAAGGGAGATTCCAGGTCTGGTGAGCTTTGTTTTATTCTATTTCTAGGCATTCCAGAACTATTACTTGGGCATGGTGGTTTGAAACTGTTGCTGAGGAATCCCAGGTTTTTTTTTTTTTTGAAGTAACTGACTTGCCTGGGCTTGCCTGGACTTGCCCAGTTATTAAGTGTAGTCTCCTAAACTGCCAATTTGAAGCATGTTATGGAGTCAGCCTAGCTTTCTCATTTCCCTCTTCAGAGTGGCCTGCCACTCTGGGTCAAACTCTGCTCCCAAGAGAGCTCACAGTTTGACCTTGGCCGGCCAACTTCCCCTAATAAAGCCTCTGCTGATTGCATCCATGTACGTTTGTGGGTGGCCGAGACTTTGGGGGTGTCTTCATGTGGGGGGGCTCGTCCGGGATTTTGTGACCACCCTAATCTCCAAGAACCCCACTGGGAGGCGAGAGAACACCTGTGCTTCTTTCCCTCTCTTGTGTGTCTGGTCTATTCGTCTGATCTGCTTTGGTTTCTTGTGTGCGCCCATCTATCTGAATTTCTGAAAACTGCACTTGTGGTTTGGTTTCTGTCTTGTAAAAGGCAGTGAACCATTTCTGTCTCGGGTGGAGATGAACAGGTGACCAGCAGATGTGCCAAGAGTGGTCACTGCACCCCAGGAGACATCTTGGGAGGAGAGTTGGGATTCCCATTTGGACGGTGGTCCTCATGATAGAGGGGATGCACTCCCGGCCGTCTGTTTTTTTTTCTAGAGTGGAAGCCAGAGTATATGTAGGTCTCCCACCCGAGATCTATCTAGAGCACAGGTGGGGGAGGGTGAGTGATCGATGAGGGCGGGAGGGTGAGCGTGCAGCGGGGCTTGTCTCAAGTTGCATGTGACATCCTGAGAACTACGTTTCCCAACAGGCCATGTGGCTCTGATCCAAAATGGTGGAAAATGTTGGCCATATGGTGGCCATCCTCGACACCACCGTGATTGCTGTCTAGGTGGATTTGTGAAATCTTTTTATGTTCTGATTGTGTAATTTAGTCTCTGTCCTGGCCATGACAGGGGTAATCTGTCTGTGTTGTTTTTCCCTGTTTTTCCTGGTAAACTGTATTTTGGTTGTCGTTTTATGTTCTTGGACTCTGACTGACGATTGGTGATTTTTTTTGTTTTGTCTGGACTGAAATTACTGTGTTAACATCCTAAGTTAAAAAGAGGTAACATGATTACAAAAAGCTGCCAGAAAGAGCTGCAACAGAGCAGTGAGACAGGCAGGTCCTTTTCCACAGCTTCTGGCCAAGAGAAAGCTCTGTTCCTCTGGGGGAGGGGACAGTGTGTGACAGGTGCCTGGTTTGGCGTACTGCACTACTATACTAGATAGGGCACAGGTGATTGAAAACCCTGGGTGAGAGAGAGAAAAAGCCAGGCTCTCAAGTCCTGGCTCTGCCAGCCTTCTGCTCTGCCTAAGGGATCAAGGAGCCACCTGAGTGACCTGCAGTCACCAGCCAGGTGATCGTACTGCTAGATTCTTTAACATGTTGTCAACAGCTCCTACAGGTCTTATTCACCACAGAGGAATGGGAGCAGATTCTGCTAACCTCCCCAATGAGATTGACACTATGACTACAGGTAGGGAGAGACTGGCCATCTACCGCCGAACCCTTATGGCAGGTCTCTGGGGAATACATGATACCCCACCTATTTGACTAAGGTAAGAGAGGTTTTATAGGGACCTGTAGAACCACCTTTAGTTTTTCTAGAAAGATTAATAGAAGCTTGCAGACACCTTACAAGATCTTATGAAAGAGACAGAGAAAGTGTATCATAAAAGGGAAACAAAGTAAAAAAGAAATGAAAGAAGGATAAGATAGATGGAATCGTAGATACGGTAATAGCAAGTGATAGAGAGGGAGAGAGTTATTGGTGTTAATAGCAAGTGATAGAGAGAGAGAGAGTTAATAGGACTTAGACAGACAGGGGACCTGGGCAACAGAAGATCTAGACCTAATGAAAATGGAGACGGCCACTGGACAAAGATCAGTGCACCTTCTTCAAAGAGAAAAGGCACCAAAAGTGTCCTAAGAAACAGGCCAAGACTTCTAAGGTCCTGACCCCTAAGAAGAAGATTAGAGGAGATAACCTTGAACGTGGAGGGGACCTCATGGACTTTTTAGTGGATACCAGAGTGAAAAGGTTACAGGACAAAATTGATATAAAATAAAAGGACAGGGGTTGCCAGAGGGACCCCAATACAGACCTTGGGACCCTAGAGGAGGCCAGTGGCCTATCTGTCCAACCGTTGTGGCACCCCACTTGACAGCCCCCTGACTGGTGAATGATGATACACTATCAGAGCCTGGTGTTGACTGAAGGAGTGATCTTTGCTTCCCCAGCTCCTCTAAACCCCACCGCTTTGCTGCTAGAGACTGATGACTCTTCTCCCATCCATTGATCCTGGCAGAAGAAACAGGTACCCGATGTGACCTAAAAGACCAGCCTTGGCCAGAAAGTCCGAACTGGTATATGGACGGAAGCAGCTTTGTGATTAAAGGTAAGCAGATTGCGGGAACAACAGTAAAACAAGTGCTTTGGGCCAGCAACTTGCCAAAAGGGACTTCTGCCCAGAAGGTGGAGCTCATCGCCTTAATACAAGCCCTGCGAATGGCGGGAGAAAAATGAGTCAACATCTACACCAATAACAAGTATGCTTTTGCCACTGCCCATATTCATGGGGTGACTTACAGACAGAGGGGGTTGCTGACTTCTGTGGAAAAAGACATTAAGAACAAAGAAGAGATTTTGAGTCTCCTCGAAGCCATCCATCTGCCTAAGAAGGTGGCCATAATTCGTTGTCTTGGACATCAGAGAACTCAGGACACTGTTGCTAAGTGAAATCAGATGGCAGATTTAACTGCTAAGAAGGCTGCTCAAGGAGCCATGATTCTGACTGTTGAAAACCTACAACGTGTCTTGAATTATGCAAAGATAGACAAACTAGGATTCAAACCTGGGTTCCCTCATGGACGAGTAGAAACCTCAGAAAGAAAAAGCTATGGAGCTAACTTACACCGATTGACTCATCTGGGAGCTAAACACTTGAAAGATTTGGTAAAATCCTCTTAATTTCATATATTAGACTTGTGAGGCCTGTGCTCTGACTAACGCTGGGTATTCAAGATGTCCCCCAGGAAGAAGACTTCAAAGAGACAGACCTGGGGCCTACTGAAAAGTGGACTTCATGAAGGTCAAACCTGCTAAGTATGATAACAAATATTTGCTAGTCTTTATAGATACTTTTTCAGGATGAATAGAGGCCTCTCCTACAAAGACTGCCAATGTGGTGACTAAGAAGATCTTAGAAGAAATCTTTCCCCGGTATGGAATACCTAAGGTAATAGGATCCGATAATAGACCCGCCTTTGTTGCCCAGGTAAGTCAGGGACTGGCTGCCCAGCTGGGGATAAATTGGAAATTACATTGTGCATATAGGCCCCAGAGTTCAGAATAGATAGAGAAGACGAATAGAACTCTAAAAAGAGACCTTGACTCATTGGCCTTAGGGATCGGAGGGGGTGATTGGACAGCTCTCCTTCCCTTTACCTTGTTCCGGGTTCCAAATACCCCAAGATAGTTTAAACTGACTCCTTATGAAATTCTGTGTGGGTGCCGCCACTGCTTACTGAGGCAGGCGGGGCACCTAATCCTGATGCTGTTCTTTCCAAATCCCTGTTTGCCCACATTAAAGCATTCGAGGTGGCTTGACTTGGAATCTGAGAACAGCTGAAAGAGGTCTATGGGACCGGAGGCCCAAGTCTGACATCACCGAGCTGGTTTGAACCTCGCTGAGCACACCTGATGGCGACCCCAGCCTCAATCCCAGACATACGGGCTCTAGTGGCTGACTTTATAGGCTAAAAGCTGAGACAGAAGGGTTATGTCTATAGAGCTGGCCCAGGGGAAGGCCCAACAGCTGACCCGCTACACCAAGCCATGAGAGCTGTTGGAGAAGAATTTGAGACGCGCTTCCAGCGCACCTTCTCTGACCTGACTGCTCAACTAAATGAGACCCCAGGCTCATCCCAACAACACTTGGGTGTCACAGAGAGGTCTTTTTCATAAGTGTCTGTGAGTATTTGTATATGCTTGACCCATATTAAAATGACACTATTAAATTGTATGGCCCTGTTGGAGTAGGTGTGTCACTGTGGGTTTGGGCTATAAGACCCTCATCCTAGCTGCATGGAAGCTAGTATTCTGCTAGCAGCCTTCAGATGAAGATGTAGAACTCTCACCTTTGCTTGTACCATGCCTGCCTGGATGCTGCCATCCTCCCCCCCACCCCCTTGAGAATACTGGACTGAGTCTCTGAACCTGTAAGCCAGCCCTAATTAAATGTTTTTCTTTATAAGATGTGCCTTGGTCATGGTGTCTGTTCACAGCAGTAAAACCCTAACCAAGACTTTCTGGTTGTTTCTTGTTTCTACCCGATAGAGAGGGAAGATTATATTTGTGTTTTGGTGTGTTGTATTTTCTCATTACAAGATATCTTTGACCAGGTGATATTGATGAGGTGACTTTGACGAGGTGACTTTGAAGAGATGACTTTGACTTTGATCGCCATATTAGGATGAGACAGGCTACCTCTACCATATTCTACAAGTTCCCTTCACCACATCTGGTTCCTGGCCTCACAGGGAAGCCCATCAGTAACCAAGCAACTATTGATGCTTGCTTCCCCCTAACTTGCCCAGACTGGGATTTTAACACTGTTGAAGGTAAGAACAGGCTCTTGGTCTACTGTCTGGCTCTGCTGATAGGTCTCAAGTCAGCTACAAGACAGTCCACAAATTTGGCCAGAGTGTATGACAGGCAGGGAGAAAATAAAAGCCCTGCAGCTTTAAAAGAAAGGCTCATGGAAGCATTTTGATAATACACCTCCATGGATCCTGAATTGCTAAAAGCAAGGGCAGCAGTCACTCACCATATATTAAGAGAAAGTTCCAGAGGGTTGAGAGGTTAGGAGAAAGGAGTCTGAGGGACTTAGTGGTTAGTGACAGAGAGAGTATTTAATGGAAGAGAAACTGCAGAGGAGAAGCAAGTAAGAGGACAGAAGCAACAGACTTGAGACTTGGCAAAGATCCTCTTGGCAGCCATGGCCAAACCAGAAGACTGTGGGAGATGCCTAAGAAAGGAGCAGAAAGACCGGAAGAGCCAGAATAACAGGAAATTTATTGTGAGATTGTGTATCTTAGAAATGGCAGAGATCCCAGCACTTGGGAGGCAGAGGCAGGTGGATTTCTGAGTTTGAGGCCAGCCTGGTCTACAGAGTGAGTTCCAGGACAGCCAGGGCTACACAGAGAAACCCTATCTCGAAAAACAAAACAAAACAAAGCAAAACAAAACAAAACAAAACAACCAAAATGAAACCACATCCATGAAGACTCATCACCATGGCTGCCTGAACCTGACATGAAATAAGCCAATACCAATACAATAAGCCAATACACATGCTAACACAGAACATTTCATGAGAGAAGTACAGAGTGCCGAGGTTTGGTCTTTTGCTATGTGTTGTAATGGTAAATACTGGTCCTCAATGCCTGGTTGCCCCCAGATACTAGAGAATCTGCACATAGACCCAAGTGACACTATGTGACTGTTCCCCCTCCAAGTTATCAGTGATTGGTAAATAAAGATGCCTATAGCTGGGCAGAAGAGACATAGGTGTGGCTTGGGATACCCAGGTTTGATGTCTAAGGAGAACCATGAGGAGGGAGAAAAGGTGGAGAGAAGGAAACGCCATGGGTTAGGAAAGTCATGAAAGCATGGCCATGAGGGCTGGCCAATTGAAATAAAGAGTAGCCCAGACTGAACATAGCAAAATTAGCTTCAGAGGAAGGAGGTAAGGGGGGCCCTGAAGATCAAAGGTGCCCCTTACCAGAGCCCAGGGTAACCCTAAAGTAATTATTTATTAATTACTTACTTAATTAATTACTTAATTAATATTATATTATTATAATAATATTATAAATATTATAATATTATTATAATATAAAATATTATAATAATTAATAAAGTTCAATAAATGACTTTCTGGTGGCAGCAGAAACAAAACAAAAACCCAGGACCTCTTAGAGGTCCTAAACAATTTGGATTATTGAGCCTCCACTAAGAAGTTTTTACTCTGCCAACTACAGATGATCTCCCTAGACCTGGGGGACCCTGGGCCATGGTGTCAGACAATGGCCAATTTGTCATCAATTGCCAGAAGTTGACCCCCACCCTCACCTAGGTTTACACATCAGTGCAGCAATGATCTCCTGGTTAAAGATGATGCCAAAATGTCTATTATTAGCCTGTCTTCTTGAATGCCCCCAGGATAACTTTTCAGCTGCCTTGCTGCCTGACCCTGATTTTGATCGATGGACCTGTGCATAACTGCTTGGACATTTTGGCCCATATCCATGGGACCAAAATACCCCCTTGATGGGATGCAGAGGTAATGTGGTTCACCAATGGTAACAGCCTCATTCAGGATGGACAGAGTTATGCTGGGGTAGCAGCAGTCTCAAATATCAAGATCATATGGACAGAGCCACTCCTGGCAGGGATGTCAGCCTAGAAAGCTGAACTGGCAGCTCTGACCAAATGGTTAGAGCTGAGAAAAGACAAGAGACACAGATAGCCAGTGTGCCTTTGCTACCACTCATATTCCTGGGGCTGTTTATAGGGAGAGGCCTTCTAATGGCAGAAGGAAGAACTAAAGCCATCCCAGAGGGCACCAAGACAGCTCAGTGGGTAACTCTAGAAATTAGGCCCCTCATGCACTTGATTGCCTTAGATCCAGGAGACCCCACACTCTCTGATCAGACAGAAGATGTGATCTGGGCCAAAAACCTGCCCATGTCTCAGTGTCATAAGAGATGATGAAGGACAGCTGACTACAAACTAATTGAACCAGAGAAAATGCGCACATGCCTACTGAAAAAGATCCATTGCTCTTCACACAGGAGAATGCTGGACTTAGTTTACCAGTCCCATATCAGAATTAGAGATGCCAATTTGAAAACAGTTGACATTGTTAAAAACTGTAAGGCCAATTGACCAATACAGTTGCTGGTGAGAAAAACCCCAGTACTCAATACTGGAGCAGCAAGCCAGGAGTCTATCAGGAAATGGACTTTATAGAGTAAAATCAGGAAATTGGATACAAATATTTGCTGGTATTTATAGATACCTTTTCAGGATAGATTGAGACTTTTCCAACTAAGCATGAGACTGTGCAGATGGTAACAAAGAAACTACTGAAAGAAATTCTTCAAATATATGATTTGTCTAAGTTTATAGGGTCAGACAATGGACCTACATTTGTGTCTCATGGAAGTTAGAGGTTAACTTGTTGAAGTAATTATTTTAAAAAAGTGGCCGCCTGTTAAGCCAACTGGCTAAGCTGCGGTGACTCTGCCTAGCTCAACCACGTGGCCAGAGACCATGTGCGGGCTACAGCTAGAAACAGTCAGCCAGAAACACCAGCCCTGCCACCTACAAGGAAGATAGCTCTGCCAATCTTCCATGCTGTCTCTGGAAGGCTGGGCATTTCCCAGACCATCCTGCCATCCACGTGGGCCGGTAGAAAAATGAGACTTTAATGCTTAAAGGTTAATCAAAGGCTTATATATTTAGTAATGATCAATAACAAGATGCCCTTACAATCAGATGTGTAACCTGATACCCAGCCTAGATATACCAACTACCTTTGACTGCTACAGACAAACGAACATCAGCCTCCATGTCTCTCTGTCTTGTCTCTCCTACCTCCTCCTCTTCCTTCCCCTCTTCCTCCCTTATTCCTCTTCCTCTTTTTACTCCTCCCACCTTAGCTCCTCCTACATTAACTAATATCCTGGGAATTGATTGGAAACTTCATTGTGCTTATGGACCCCAGAGTTTAGGACAGGTAGAGAAGATGAATAGAACCCTAAAACAACCTTAACTAAATTGACCTTAGTGACTGACGGTGACTAGGTGACTCTTCTCTCCTTCATTCTTTATAGAATACAGAACTCCCTATACCAGATAGGACTCACCTCTTTTAAAGTTATATTTGGTTCACATACTGATAGAAGTTATTACGGAAGCAGACGATTGCTAGTTATTTCACAATCTTGATGGTGTCCAATGGGTACACAAACATGTTTGGCTTTAACTTTGTACTTTTCATAAAAAGCACATAAAACAGGTCCACCTCTGGAGCTCCACCTACTTTAGCTCAGAGATTGGATCCTAGTCAAGAGACACTGAGGTGTCTCTAGAGGTCACTAGAGCTTCACTGAGAGGGTCCCTGTGCTACAGAGTTGGAGCGCGTGGATCCACTGCACATCCATCTGCATTTGAAGAAGAGTCTGACCAGCAGGAGGAAAATTCAGCCTCAAGACTCCCTCCTGTCTCCTACTGATGGGGCCTTTACCCATGCTCCAGTGACACCACAAAGACATAGTCCTATTACAAACTGTTTTCATGAAGCTTCAGGAAGTCCCACGATTGGTCCTTCTAGTCACAAGAGAAAGTGAGGAATGAGAGGCCAAAGTTCAGACTCCATTTTAGAGATCCTAACCTAAGTTTTAACTTAGGTAAACTAATAGGCCAGTGCCTAGCAATAGTTTCCAAGTTGCCCCCCAACAAAACTGGAACCTAGTTCCAGTCTCTAGGCTCACCTTCAACAAGACCAGTATCTCCAGGTTATACCTCAACAGACCTGTACCCCCAGGTTACAAGCCTGCCCCTTACCCAGTGACTACTAGTGCAGAGGGAAGCAAAAGTTAAGTTTATGATATGACTCCAAGCACCAGCTAATTGTGCTAAAGGCCATTGTAGCTCTCCAATTAGATGCTCGTCAGGCTAGAAACAGGCCTCTTCCCCTCGCCCTGGTAGCTTTCTATAAAGCCTTGCCCTGATAGATATTCAGGGCTCCTCTCTTCACCAAAAACTGTTCTGCATGTTGGCAATAGACTAAAGAGACCCTGCTGTGAGTTGCATCAGATTGGCTCCTGTCCCCTTTTCAGGGGAATCACTAATACTTTTCTGGCACTACAGATTCAGTTTTCAAATATTTTACTTAGTATTTTTTGCATCCATATTCATGAGGGAAAATGGTCTGAAATTCTTTTTCTTTGTTGAATCTTTGATGGTTTACATACCAGGATGACTGTGGCCTCACTGGCCGAGTTTGGCAATGTTCCTTCTCTTTATATTTTATGGAAAAATTTGACTAGTATTGAGACATTAACTTTTCTTTGAAAGTCTGGTAGAATTCTGGTCTAAAACTGTAATCTAGCCCTGGACTTGTTTTGATTGAGAGAATTGATGACTGCTTCTATATCATTAGAGGTTATTGGTCCATTTAATTTGTTTATCTGATCTCGATTTAACTTTGGTAAGTGGTACATATCAAACAAATTATCCAGTTCTAGATTTTTCCAATTTAGTGGAGTAGATATTTAGCTTTTGTTTCCATTAATTAATTAATTAACATTACATGCTTGTTGCTCCCCCTTCTCCTTCTGACCCCTCCTCACACAGTCCCTCTCCCATACTCCCTTCTCTTTCTTGGACCACCTGGGTATCCCTTCACCCTGGCACATCAGAGCTAGGTACCTCTTTTCTCACTGAGGCCTGACAAGGCACAGACAGGCAATAACTTTAGGGACAGCCCCCAGTCCAGTTCTTCGGGAACCCATGTGAGGACCAAACTGCACCTCTGCTATATATGTGCAGGGGAGGGGCTAGGTTTAGTCAGTATATGCTCTTTGGTTGGTGCTTTAGTCTCTGAGAGCCCACAAGGTTTCAGGTTAATGACTTTTTGGTCTTTCTAGAGTTCCTATCCCCTTTCTAGGCCCGTAATCCTTCTCCAACTGTTGCGGCCCGAGCTGCCCCACACTTGGCAGCCAAAATGTCAAGAGCTGCTCTGTTAATGTTTGAACAACACTGCCAAAAGCCTTGGGGGCTAAGTTGTTAGAGCTCATACTGCCCCAAGCTGCTCCAGTCCATGGTCTGGGTTCAGCAAGAGAGAGAGTAAGGATGGACTTGAAGAATGGAGACCAGAGAGAGTGTGATTCAATCCCATTTATTCTTCAGTCTCTCTTCTTCTCTCCAAGTCCCTAGTTCCTAGTCCCTAGTGCCTCCAAGTTCCAAGTTATTTCTTCCAAGTGCTAAGTGCCTAATGTCTAATGATCTTCCAAGTGCCTAATAACTGACTCTAAGTTGTACTCATCTAATTCCAAGTTCTTCCTCCAAGTGCCAAGTGCCTAATACCTAATTCTCTGTTCCAAGTTATACTATACTCTAATGCCTAATTCCTACTCCTTTCTTCTGTCTGCCTCTCACCTTTTATATGTCTCACTTCTAAGTCACACCCTTAGGTCTTATCTCTAAATCTGATCTCTAAGTCACGCCCTTAAGTCTCAGCTCTAAATCACACCTTTAAGTCTCACACACCCAAGGGAAGATCCTGGGTATCTAAAACAAGATGTTATCAGAGTGTGTTCAGCTGTTGTAGGCTATTGTAATCAAGTCTCTTGTGAGGGTGGGTATATGGCTCCTGATGGCTGCAAGGGTGGTAGCCACCTTCTGTCAGCTCCCCACATCCAACTTTCCCCTAAGACTCCTCAAGCTCCATCCAATGTTTGACTGTGGGTCTCTGCATCTGTTTCAGTCAGCTTCTGGGTGTGTAAGACTATTGAGAGCCTCAGCTTACTGGAGACCCCCTGAGTGAACCATGTGGAGACGTGAATTAATGCAAAAAGTAAGAAAAATTTTAATAATCCAAGGCATTGGGGTCATCCTACACCAAAGGTGGAGTGGCAACCCCGGGTAGCCCATTTGGTCAGTTTTTATACAATTTAAGGGGTAGACTAGAGGAACAGTGACTAGGCACAATATGATTGGCAAAACTGTGACTTTTAAAGTGATTGTTCTGTAGGGAATGAGGTGGCAGGGACTTCCCTTGTCTGCAGGTGGCAAGGGTTGATCTGTCCCGTGGAATGTGTCTATGTGCTCTGGGCCTTCCTCACCCAAAGGTGGGTTACCCCCCTTGTGGTCTGAGGAATGTTAATCAGCCTCTCTCATCCAGCAAGTGTCCCATGACCTTTCCAAAGTTTTGAAGTTGATCAGGGATGTTAATTGGCCCCTCCCTTGAAGGGGGGAACAAGTGTTCCAAAGTTCCTGAGCTGATCTCTTTGGGTGGAGTCTCTCAGAGGCTAGGCTCTGGTCTGTAAACTTAACAGAGTATCACTAATAGTGTCAAGGATTGGTGCTTGCTCATGGGCTGACTATCAAGTTGGGCCAGTTATTGGTTGGTCATTCCCTCATTCTCTGTTCTGTTTTTGTCCCTGCATTTCTTTTAGAAAGGACAGATTAGGAGTCAAAAATTTTATGGGTGGGTTGATGTCCTTGTCCCTCTACTGGGGGTCCTGCCCAGCTACAGGAGGTGACCACTTCAGGTTGTGTTGGACCCTAACATCTAAACTTGGGGACACACTCCCACAGAAACACTCATGGACAGGGGGTTTGATGCAAGTGCAAGAGGTTTATTGATACCAGTACACTGGGGTTCTTCCACACGCAGGCTAGAGGAACCCCGAGTTAAAGCTAAGAGCAGTTTTTATACAGTTTAAGGGGTGGACTAGAGAAACAGTGACTAGGCACAATATGATTGTCAGAACAGTGTGACTTTTAAACTGATTGGTCTTTGGGGAATAATGTGGCAAGGACCTCCCTTGTCTGTAAGAGGCAAGGGTTGGTCCATCCTGTGGAATGCGTCTACGTGCTCTGGGCCTTCCCCACCTGCAGGTGGGTTCCCTTCCCTGTGGTCTGAAGAATGTTAATCAGCCTCTCCCTTCCTCCTCTGAATGTTAGTCCAGCAAGTGTCCTCTAAGTAAGGGAATGTTAATTAGCCTCTCCCATGGCGGGGGCGGGGATGGGGGGAGACAAGTGTTCCAAAATTCCTCTTCATTTCCCCCTTTTCTCTTTGTGCATGCTTCAATCTTGAAGCTATTGGATAGTTATGCAGCTTATATCTCTGACCCTCTGTACTTAGCTCTTGATATCTTTGTCTCAGGACCATTAACTACACTGTACCTATGTAATCTTTAATAAAAGCACCTAAGTGTATTTAAAATGTAAAGGCCCAAAGTCAGAGGCAGGAACAAAATTATCAGTGGTTCTAACAATGTAGAAATCAAGGTAGTAAATTGCCGGGCAGTGGTGGCGCACGCCTTTAATCCCAGCACTTGGGAGGCAGAGGCAGGCAGATTTCTGAGTTCGAGGCCAGCCTGGTCTACAGAGTGAGTGCCAGGACAGCCAAGGCTATACAGAGAAACCCTGTCTCGGAAAAAAAAAAAGTAGTAAATTAAGGGGAGTTAGGAGTTAAACCAAGACTCAAACTATATCTTTGCCATTGAATCTTTAACTATTTTCTTCTCACCCCCTGGATGGTCTCTAGCATGTACTTTTCAATTTTCTAAACCCTTAGGTCACACAGAAAAAGTAGCTGTCCCTTTACACATATACACTGATGGGCCTGCTGCCGGCTTCTCTCATCTCAGGAGCACACATGTATGGGGTTTCTCGTAGAACACTTCTCAACTTTGGGTGTACACACCCTAAACCCCACCCTCTAAGGCTGCTTCTGGGACATGGTTTAGATTCAAAAGTCCCTTGTTCCCGACATTTGGGTAATCTCCACCCCTGTGTCTCTAGGGTGGGGATTTCCCAGGAGTCAAGGCCTGCTGCTAACTTCAGAGATCAAAGACAAGGTCTAGCAGCCAGGCACAAGGCAGGTGTTCTACTGTAGTGGACCAAGTCACATTTCCAGTGGCTAAGAGTACTTGTCAAGTCTCTTTGGTAAGGTTGTGTGGGGTGCTGAGGCTCAGCTCGGGAGAGAAGATACACCATAGCCATTTGATGGTTTCTTTGGTCTTGCAGAACAGCAGGTGATCTTGAGCTTGAGGGGGTTGCTCAGGTGACTGGCTGCTCTCCAGTTGGCATGAGGTGCAGGTGCTGGTCTGAGTTATGTGAAGTCAGGCAGTTACTCCATCTACTTCAATGGAGGTCAGGATAGTCAACAGCACCAGGAACAGCCTCTTTTACTTTGTTTACTCGTGTGGAACCTCTGGGATACCTGTGTTATACAGATCACTAAGTGTAGGCCACAGTTCCTGGTGTCTGATCTGGAAAGCTTACAATCGAGCCATAATATCCTTATTGAGCCTGAAAAGTCATTTCTGGGGGGGGAGTGAGTCAAGAGCTGGAGTCAAGGGAGTAGGGGTCCCACACAAGAGAGGTGTTCCAGGCTCGGAACAGGGACAGAACAGGGGGCACCACCCAGCCAGCGCCAGTTTCCGAGGGCAATTTAGTTAAGGTCTCTTTTTAGGGTTCTGTTCATTCTCTCTGCCTGTCCTGAGCTCTGGGGACAGTAGGAACAATGGAGCTTCCAATTAGTCCCCAATATCTCTGAAAATCTCTGACTTACCTTAAAAACCAAAGCAAGACTGTTATCTGATCTAATTACCTCGGGCACTCGAAATCTCAGGAAGATTTCTGTTACTATCTTCTTGGTTACCACAGTAGCTGTTTCTTGCTTGGTGGGGAAAGCCCCAACCCATCTAGAGATAGTATCTACAAATACTAGAGGGTATCTATATTTCCTCGGCTTACTTCTGTAAAATTGGCCTCCCAGTATACTCTAGGCCGTTCTCCCCTAGGTATTTTTCCCTGTTTACTCTTGGCCTCATCTTACACTGTTCTACTATCTCTCTGGCCCAAAAACCTGAGGTCTATTATGCATCTTAGACTATTTGACTGCTTGGATGCGCTTATCTCTCAAGAGTCTATCTGTGTATTTGGCATAGTGAGTCTTTTGCTTGCTTTCTGGGGAGCATAGTTCTCTCTTTTTGTGTGTGCCATTACCTTTTTTTCTCTAGGTAACTCTAGGTAATAGTTGGTAGGGTGGCTAGCAATCTGAGTCCTTTCTTCTTCTGTGTGTTTTAAGTGAGGCCATCTCTTAATCTAGTCCCATTCTCTAGTTGGCGTGTCTTGCAGGCCCATAACTGGGATAGGCTCTTGCATAGCCACTTCTAGAGCCACTTGGTTTGTCTGGTTATTGCCTCAGGCCACTGAGTCTCTTCCCTTCTGGTGTCCTGGGCAACAAATAGTACTCACAGTTGCTGGCTTCATCAGGGTGTCTGAGAGAGCTAAGATTTCTTCTGATTCGAGCAGTCTTCTCTCTTGGTATATAGCCCTGTGGGCATGGGCTGTGGCAAAGGCATACCTGTTGTCTGTGTAGATGTTAATTTTCTTGTCAGCCCCAAGTTTCAAGGCTGCTTTCTGTGCCAACAAACCCGGGGGGTGGGGAGTAGAAGTTCATCCCAGATGACATTTGTGCTGTCCACCACAGCAGCACCAGCTTGTCTCTGACCAACATGGAGAAAACTGCTCCCATCTTGTAAAGCAGGTTGACTCAGCTCCCAGCAGGGGTCAGTAGGAGAAGTCTTTCCTCCACCCATGGATTCTCCTTTTGGGCCAGTTAGTTGCAGCCTGTCGGGCAGGAAGTGTATCTGGGCCCCCATCCTGGAGAGTCTCTCCCCAACAAAGGGTAGGGACGGTCTGGAATGACTATAAATGAATGGGATACCCAGCCCATCTCCAGGTCTACCATTTTTTTTGGGTAGTCTATGAATACATTTTGGTGCCAGTGGCTCTTTTGAACCAAGATCTTTTCTTGGAAGCAGGGCCATTGGCTTGGAGGAGGACTGAGTGTTGAGCCCCTGTGTCTACCAAGAGTTGAGTGTGTCCAAACCCCCATCTACCTCAATCACTATCTTCACTCAGAGCTAATATTTTCACCATTTGGTTTTTTTCCTCAAGGCCTGGGATTTTCTGACCCTAGCTTCCATTTGTTAGGGCACTCTAGGACTCAGCAGCTGGCTCCTTTACTTGCAATGTGCACACTGTTTCTTTTTAAGGAGTTTTCTATCTCCCTTTGATTGGAGTCACCCTTCTCTGCTTTCCCCTAACGACTATGGCCAAAATTCTCTGTAAATTCCTTTTCTGTCACCTTTCTTTTTCTCATCTCTCTCTCATCTTCTTTTTTCTTTCCCTGCTCTTTTTCATTCTTCCTGTTATGGTAGACTTCTTCAGCAATCTACACTAAACCTTTTAATGACTTATCTTGCAGTCCCACTAGCCTCTGAAGTTTTTTCCTGATATCTACTAGCTTGGTCTATAAAGGGCACAGTGTGTACTGACAGAATGCCTCTGTGAGCCATTTTAGAAAGCCTGTTGGCAACTTATCTGATCCCTGCGTAACCTCACATGCCTTGGTCAAAATTGGTAGGGCCTTATATGGCCCCCTTGAGACCTGCCAATGGAATCTGGCAGTAGGCTTTTAGGTGCCCCTTACCTTCTGCCATATTAAAGTTCTAGTCAGATCTGTTCAGAAGAAACCTGCTGTTGACCATAGCCTGGTCAATTGATGGTGCCCCCATGACTGAGGGAACATTCCCCCCTGCCCCCGTATCCTCTCTTGCTTTTTGGTCCTGAAGAGCACTCTTGATGGCCAGAACCTACAGGGATCTTGGGGAAGAAAGGCTTTTATGGTGGTGGAGGGGAAGGTTATTCTACTAGATTCATCCAGGTAACTATATAGGGCACTTGATCTGGGTGCCCGAGGGATCCTGGCCTAAAGACTCTTTCCTTTACTGCTTTGATCACCTGTACAAAGGTCCCTATGGGTGGCTACCCTACTCCAAAGGTGGGCCATTTAGAGAAGCAGAGAGTAACTAACTTACCCTTTTTTACTACAAATTAGTATTTTCACCAGAACAGAGGCCTATTCTTTTGGCTGTCTGACTCAGGGCAGCCTGCAACTTTTCACAGCAGATGACCTGCAAGCAGTTTGTCTCAGAGATCCTGTGCTGGAGTCACGTGACTTGTCTCAGCACTACTCACTCATGTTTTTAAAAAATAATATATAACTATAATTCTCTGGTGAATAATCTTAAATTTTTAGTGAATTTTTGCCTGAAATTGGTGATAATTTGAAAAGCTGTGGCACTACCTGGATCACCATGTTCTCGCACCAGAAGCAGCCAGCGGTCAAAGTCCCTGTAAGTGACAGGTGGAAAGATGCCAGGACTGCTACAGCAGTGACCTGGAGTCCCCAGCCCAGATACATTGTCCGACCAGCCACAGCTCTGGGCTGCTCTACACATGCCAAGCTAAGCAGCTGTATTTGGGCACGGTCTTCACTGCTCTGCCACCAGCTCTGCTTGGGCACCCTGTTCCCTGGGGCCACACCACTCATTCCCTGAAGGGTGGAGTCCATGGGGTGAGGACGCTGACAGCAGCAAGCGAGAAGGGACAGAACTTCCTTCTCTTGGCGGCCAACCTGGGCAGCTAGGTGGCTCAAGGGTGCCGCGCTAGGGGAGCCACAAGCTATTGCCTGCCGAGTGCGTGGGCTCGGTGAGGGCACCCTCTGTGCAGTGCCACTTGGAGAACACCCTATGCGCAGTGGGTGGGCTGCCCAAACCACAGTGCCTACTTGTCAAAGGACCCACCTCTCTGCAGCAGCTCTCTTGCACCAACTCCATCTCCTCCTCTGCTGGAGGCCATGTTACCTCTTTTTCTCTTTTCTCTAGTAGTTAATTTAGGATGTTTAACGTGGTAGATTCAGCCCAAAATAACATCAGTCAAAGTCCAAGAACATAGAGAATGACAACCAACACACAGACAGTTCGCCAAGAAAACAGAGAAAGACAACACAGACAGCTCACCCCTGTCACAGGCACATAAACCAGGTTATACAGACACTTCTCACCCCTGTCATGGGGGCACAGAAACCAGGTTACACAGACAATCAAGACATAAGAAAAATTGCCGGTGGAAGAATCCAGTAACCAGGCAACTTGGCCACAAACAATGAACAACACAAACAGAATCAGACATGGACGTCCTACATGAGAGCACAAGAGAGCCACAAGAGAGCAACAAATGCCACTCCAGGTGGCAGTGGCTTCGAACAGACTACCTTGAGATGGAGGAGGACCATTCTTGATCTTACCTCCTAGAAGGACTCTAGAGCATCCTCCAGTGTCCTGGACTTGTGGTGGGCTGCTACGTCTACTCTGCCACCTGGCCACTATAGAAGAGTTTCTAGAACTCAAACAAAAGAGTAATCACAACCTGACTGACCCTCTCCCAAGGTCCAGACTGCTCTCCGTGGCTTGCCCAGACACTTCATAGACACCAAGGATGTTGAACATTTCTTTTCTTTTTTTTTTTAATTGATTTTAAGGACCTATATAGAAATATTTTTTCTTTTATTGGATATTTTACTTTTTTTTACATTTCAAAAGTTATCCCCTTTCCCTGTTTCACTTCTGGAAACCACCTATCCCATCCCCCTCCCTCTGCTTCTATGAGAGTGCTTTCTTATGCACCCACTCACCCACTCCATAGAGAAAGGACTGAAGGAGCTGAAGGGGTTTGCAACCCTATAGGAAGAACATTATCAACCAAACCCCTCAGAGGTCCAAGGGACTAAACCACCAACCAAAGAGTTAACATTTCTTTAGGAGCTTCTCAACCATCCAAGACTCCTCAGTTGAGAATTTTTTATTTACCTCTGTATAGCATTTTAAAATAGGATTATTTGGTACTCTAGAGTCTAACTTCTTGAGTTCTTTGTATATGTTGGATATTAGCCTCTATTGGATGTAGGATTGGTAAAAATTTTTCCAGTCTGTTGGTTGCCATTTTGTCCTATTGGTGGTGTTTGCCTACAGAAACTTTTCAGTTTTATGAGGTCCCATTTGCTGATTCTTGACTTCAGCACATAAGCCATTGATTCTCTGTGGTTTTAGCTCCTTTGTCAAAGATCAAGTACCATAGGTGTGTGGGTTTATATCTGGTTCTTCAATTCTATTCCATTGATCTACCTGCCTGTCTCTGTACCAAAGTCATGTAGGTTTTTTTTCACCAGTGCTCTGTAATACAGCTTGAGGTCAGGGATGATTATTCCCACAGAATTTCTTTTATTGTTGAGAATAGTTTCCACTATCTTGGGTTTTTTGTTATTCCAAATGAATTTGAGAATTGCTCTTTCTAACTCTATGAAGAATTGATTTGGAATTTAGATGAGGACTGCATTGAATCTGTAGATTGCTTTCGGTAAAATGGCCAATTTTACTATATTAATCCTACCAATCCATGAGCATGTGAAATTTTTTCATCTTCTGAGGTTTTCTTTCTTCAGGGACTTGAAGTTTTTGTCATACAGATTTTTTACTTGCTTTGTTAGGATAACACCGTAATATTTTATATTATTTGTGACTATTGTGAAAGGTGTCATTTCCCTAATTTCTTTCTCAGTCCATTTATTTTTTGAGTAGAGGAAGGCTACTAACTTGTTTGAGTTAATTTTATATTCAGTCACTTTGCTGAAGTTGTTTATCAGGTTTAGGAGTTCTCTGGTGGAATTTTTGGGGTCACTTGTGTATACTATCATATCATATGCAAATAGTGATATTTTGACTCATTCCTTTCCATTTTTTATTCTTTGACCTCCTTTTGTTGTCTAATTGCTCTGGCTAGGACTTCGAGTCCTATATAAAATATATAGGAAGAGAATGGGCAGCCTTGTTTAGTCTCTGATTTTAGTGAGATTTATTAAACTTTCTCTCCATGTAATTTGATGTTGACTACTGGTTTGCTGTATATTGCTTTTACTATTTGTAGATATGGGCCTTGAATTCGCGATCACCAACAGAATATTAGAGATAGAAGACAGAAGAGAGACTCTAAAGAATAAACGATATGATAGAAGAAATTGATGCATCAGTCAAAGAAAATGTTAAATCTAAAAAATTCCTGACACAAAACATCCAAGAACTTCAGGATACCATGAGAAGTCCTAGCTAAGAATAAGAGAAGAGTAGAAGGTAAAGAGTCACAGCTCCAAAGACCAGACAATATTTTCAACAAAATCATAAAAGAAAATTTTTCCAGCATAAAGGAAATTATTCCTATAAACAATCAAGAAGCTTATAGAACGCCAATTAGATTGGACCAGAAAAGAAAATTCTCCCACCACATAATAAGCAAAATAATCCAAAAGAACAAAGAAAAATATTTAAACTGAAAAGGTAAAAAGGCCAGAAACATAATAAGGCAGACCTATCAGAATTACACCTGAATTCTCAACTGATACTCTAAAAGCTAGAAGACAGATATCTTTTACATCTAAAAAGCCATACTAAGACTAAAAATCCAGAAAACTCTCAATCACTGTAAATGGAGAAAACAAGATATTTCAAGACAAAACCAAATCTAAACAATATCTATCCACAAATCCAGTCCTATGAAAGATACTAGAAGAAAACCTACCACACAGCAAGGTCAAAAACACCCAAGAAAACACAGGACATAAATAATTTCATACCAGCAAAAAAAAAAAAAAAGTAAAAGGAAGTCACATGCACATGCATGCATATGTGCACACCCATGCATGAACACACACACACACACACACACACACACACACACACACACACCATCAAAATAGCAGAAATTAACAATCCCTGTATACTAATATCTCTCAATATCAACAAACACAGTTTTCCAATAAAAATACACAGTCTAATAGAGTGGATGTAAAAAAGAGGTTCTATCATTCTCCTGCATACAAGGAACACACCTCAGCAATAAAGATAGATTCAGGACAGTAATAAAGTTTTCCAAGAAAATGGATCCAAGAAGCGAGCTGGAATAGCCACTCTAATATCTAATAAAATAGACCTTTTCAACCAAAATTAATCAAAAGAAATAGAGAACAGTTTATAATTATCAAAGGAAAAAATACCAAAATGACATCTCAATCTGACCATCTATGCCCAAAATAAAAGTGCACCTACATTCATAAAAAAAAAAAAACATTGCTGAAGATAAATAGCACAATGAACCCTACACATTAATAGTGGGATACTTCAACACCCCAGTCTCACCAACCAACAGGTCATCCAGACAAAAACTAAACAGAGAAATAGTGAAACTGGTGTTATGAATCAAATGGATCTAACAGAACATTTCACCCAAACACAAAAGAATATACATGTTTCTCAGGACCTTATGGACCCTTCTACAAAGTTGACCATATAATGTGTCACAAAGATACAAGAAAATTTAAATAATTCCTTGTATTCTATCAGAACCCCATGCATTAAAGCTGGGCTTCAACAACAGCAGAAAAATTGAGCGTCTCTTTATTCAATGACCTCTTGGTCAGAAAAGAAATAAAGAAAGAAATTAAAGATTTTCTAGAAATCAATGAAAATGAAGATTCATATCCAAAATTGGTGGGGACAATGAAAGCAATGCTAAGAAGCAAATTTATAGAACTAAGTGCCTTCATAAATAAATTCAAGAGTTCTCATAATAATGATGAAAATATACATGAAGGCCCTAGAAAAAAATAATGTTCATCTTTTTGGATGCTGAAAAAGCATTTGACACAATATAATAAACATTCATGTTAGAAGTCTTAGAGAGATCAGGGATGTAAGACACATCATTTTGACATAATAAAAGAAATATACAGTAAGCCATTGGCCAACATCAAATTAAATGGAGAAACACTTAAAGCAATTCCACAAAATATCAGGGGCAAAGTTGCCTACTCACTCTTTACATATTCAAGATATATTCTAAATATTTTAACTATATGCAAAATATATTTAAAATATATTCTATCTAGAACTTGAAGTTCTAGCTAGTGCAATGAGACAACAAAGGAGGTCAAAGAGATACAAATTGAAAAGAAAGAAGTCTAAATATTGCTATTCCAAGATGCTATGGTAATATATATGAGGCCCCCAAAAGTTCCAGAGAACTCTTACAGCTGATAAGCTACATCATTAAAGGGTCTGGATGCAAAATTAAAAAAAAATCAGTGGCCCTCCTTTATGCAAACAATAAACTGACTGAGGAAGAAATTAAGGGGAAAAAAACTTTACAATATCCACAAGTAATATAAAATATCTTGGTGTAACTGTAATCAAGCAAGTGAAAGGCCCGCATAGCAAGAATTTCAAGTCTCTGAAGATAGAAATTAAGGAAGAAAGCAGAAGATGAAAAAAATCTCACATGCTCATGGACCAGTAGCCTTAACATAATGAAAATTGCCATCTTACCAAAACAATGTACAGATTCAATGCTATTCCCATCAAAATTCTATCACACTTCTTTACAGACCTTGAAAGAACAATTCTCAACTTCATATTGAAAAACAAAAACCTCAGTATAGCTAAAAATATCCTGAAAATGGAAGAACTTCAAAAGGTGTTACCATCTCTGACCTCAAACTGTACTACAGAGCAATAGGACAAAAACAGCATGGTCTTGGTATAGGAACAGACAAGTTCAGCAATGAAAGCAAATCAAAGACCTGAAATAAACAAACACACTTTAAGAAACCTGGCTTTTGGTAAAGAAGGTTGTGGTTTGAATATGCTTGGCCTAAAAAGCATCACTATTAGGAGCTGTAACCTTGTTGGAGAAAGTGTGTCAGTCTGTGGGTGGGACTTGAGACCCTCCTCCACGGGAGGAGAAAATGTAGAACTCTCAGCTCATTCTCCAGCACCATGACTGCCTGGATGTTGCCTTCCTGTTATTATGTTAATACTCTGAATCCTGAAACTGTAATCTATGTCAATTAAATATTGAAAGACCCCCAAAGGGAGACCCTCACTCAAATCCGGATCAGCGCGCACCCAAGGACACACAAGAGACCTTCTTGATGCAATTGCAAAAGGTAGTTTAATGGTAAGGGCCCTTGGGTCAAAACATACCCCACAAAGGAGATAGAGGCATCGTCAAAGACCCCAAGAAATTTGGGATATTTATAGGCAGGGGATGGGGTGATCAGGAACATTTGGCACGGTTACACACAATTGGATATTTCAAACATCAGCAATTTGCATAAGCAATCATTTGAGCTGGCAGGATGACTAGTTATTTTTGATCATGAAACCTCGGACCTCCCAGACAGGGGGGAGAGAAAAGTAAACACTAGATAGCCCATTACTCACTTGGGCTTGTTTGGACTTGTCTGGGCACATCTTTGCATGCCTTTTCATTTCTTGGTCACCCTGCCCCTGGAGGGACTTAATATTTTTATTATGGCTATATTTACCAAGTTTTTGGTGGTCTTTACTGATCATTAATTTTTGTTATTTGTTTCAAGCTGCTTTCAGATTTTATTCTCACATTTCCTACTCCTCTTGTTTAGAATATCTTTAATCTTAAGGTTAAAGATAAGTATCTTCTGTTTCGTTCTCCACAATTTCATATTCATGTCTTAACACCATTAACTGAACAGCATCTATCCTAGTCTGAACAAAAGCTATTAAGGGACCAGCTATGGCAGAGAGCAGTGTCGTCATCCAAGGAGACCTATTGGACCAACTCTCAAACCAGTTTTGTTGTGCCTCTCTATCTTTCTGTCTCTAGTCTCACCTTTCTCTGAGTTCATTCATAGTCTCTAATCACTCCTGAATGGTCTATATAGAAATAATATTTTTATCTTAGAGCAGCACACAGGCCCCCTTCTATAAGGAACAGCAAGTCTAATCCTCTTCTGTTCTGTAGAACAACCTCTGAGAGGGAAGTCAATGACTCTTCTAACTTTGATACTGATTGTTCTAGGGCTCTCAAATCTACATCAATGGCAGCCCTTAGCTCATGGAAATAATGGGGTGTCTGTATTAGTGCAGCAATACCTGTTCCCACACCTGTGGCCACTCCAAGTCCCAGTATGACAGCTAGGGTCAAGGAAATAGGCTGTCTGTGGAAGTGTCTAAGGTGTATCTCAAACTCACACTCAAAAGTATCTGTAGGGTGGTAGTAGACTCGGGGGATTAACTGAACAAGTACACAATAATCTTTGTTTTTATCAAAGACAGAAGTAGATATATAAAGGGTTAATCTTGAACTGCAAGCTCACCATTTATCAATCTTAGGCACTAAGTTTCTGTTAGTAGGGTTCCTCAGGCTCTATTCTATTGGCTAAGGGTCTCAAAAAATTTCTATTTCTTTCAAACACACTTTCAAAGTTGTCTTCTGACTTTTACATATTTTGTGGCACATAGTTGTCTACATATACATAAAATCACATATATAATAAAGAGAAATTGTAAAAGGAACAAATCTATATAACTCTAGATTCACATTTCGATTTCAATCTTGGAATCACAAGTTGTCATTTAACCTTGGGTGTACATACACTAAGCCCCACCCTCTAAGGCTGCATTACCCCTGCCTCTAGGGTGGAAATGTCTCAGGAGTCAAGGCCTGCTGCTCTTTAGCCTTATAGAATAGCAGGTGACCCTGAGTTAAACAGCAGGGGGTTGCTCAGGCGTCTGAATCTTCTTCAGTTGGCATCAGGCACAGGTGTTGGTCAACTTCAAGGAGATCGGATGGTCAACAGCTCCAGAAACAGTCTCTTAGTAGCCTAAAAAAACATTTCTCACACAAGAGGGACATTCTGAGTGTGGAACAAGGACAAGGGACACTTTAGCTAGTGCCAGCTCCCAAGGACAATTAGTTTTATGATTCTGTTTATTTTCTCTACCTGTCCTGAGCTTTGGAGACAGTACAAACAATGGAGCTTCTAATTAGTTTCTAATATTTCTGACAATTCCTGACTTATCTTAGAAACAAACGCAAGGTTGTTATCTGATCTAATTATCTCAGCTATCTGAAAGATCTCTATTCTAGGCTATTTTCTCCTAGGTATTTTCTTATTTACTCTAAGTCTCATAAGCCTTTACTTGCTGGCATATCTTACACTGTCTTATTATTTCTCTGGCCCCAAACCTGAGGTCTATTATACACTTTAAATCTCTTGGCTGTTTGGTTGTACTCATATCTTAGGAGTCCATCTGTGCATTTAGCTCAGTAAGTCTTTTGCTTTCTGGGGAGTATAGTTCTCCCTCCTTGTGTGCACAATTGTCTTTTTCCCTCTAGATAGTAGTTGCAGGATGACTAGCAATCTGAGTTCTTTCTCGTACTCTGTGTTTGAAGGGAGGCCATCTCTTAGGCCCACAACTGGAACAGGTATCAAGCCACTTGATCTGTCCGGTTATTGCCTCAGGCCACTGAGTCTCTTCCCTTTTGGTGTCCTGGGCATCGAGTACTCACAGTTGCTGGCTTCATCAGGGTTTTCTTTCTTGGTGTATAGCCCTGCGAACATGGGCTGTGGCAAAAGCATACCTGTTGTCCATGCAGATGTTGGTTTTCTTGTTGGCCCCAAGTTCGAAGGCTTTTCTCTGCACCGAGGAGCCCAGGGTTGGGGAGTCAGCCCAGATGACATTTGTGTCATCCACCACAGCAGCACCAGCTTGTCTTTGACCAGCATGGAGAAAACTGCTCCCGTCTGTAAAGCAGGTTACCTTGGCTCCCAGCTGGAGTCAGTAGGAGAAGCCTTTCCTCTACCTGTGAGTTCTTGTCAGCTAGTTGTAGCCCATCGGGTAGGAAGTGTATCTGGGACCCCATCCTGGGGAGTAAATCTCAACCCGACAAAGGGTAGGAACAGTCTAGGATGACCATAAATGAATGGAATACCCAGCCCATCTCTTAGTCCACCATTTTCCAGGTAGTCCATGAATATATTTTGGCCCATTGGCCTAGAGGAGAACCCTGTCTATCTTAATTGCTGTCTTCACACAGAGCTAATATCTTCACCATTTGGGGTGTTTTTCAAGGCCTGGGATTTCTTGGCCCTGGCTTCTATTTGTTAGGGCCCTCTTGGACCCCAAAGCTGGCTCCTTTACTTGCAATGTGCACACTGGTCTTTTTCAAGGAGTTTATCTCCCTCTGATTGGAGCCTCTCTTCTCTGCTTTTTCCCTAACTATTATAGCCAAGCTTTTCTGTAAATTCCTTTCCTGTCATCTTTCTTTTTCTTCACCTCTCTCTAGTCTCAGCAACTTGTAACTTACACTAAACCTTTTATCTTCTCCACTCCTGTCTTTTAGACTTACACTAAACCTTCTCTATCACTTGTTATTACCGTCAATAATTTTAATCCTGTCTATGATCCCATCTATCTTATTTTTCTCTTCTTTCTCTACTTTTTTCTTTCTCCTTGATATAGTATACTTCCTAAATCTTTCAGTGACTTATCTTATAGTCTCTCTAGTCTCTGAAGTCTTGTCTACACTGACAGAATGTCTCTATAAGCTCATCTAGAAAGGCTGTGGGTAACTTATCTGATCCCTGCTTAACCTCATGTGTCTTGATCAAAATTAGTGGCGTCTCATGTAGCTATTTCAAGATCTATCAATGGGATTTGGCGTGGGCCTTTGGGTGTCTCTTACCTTCTGTAACCCGCTGTTGACCACAACCTGATCAATTGATGGGGTCCCCATGTCTGAGGGAACATTCTTTTTCCAGTATCTTCTCTCGTTCTTCTAGTCCTGAAAAGCACTTCTGAAAACCAGAACCTGTGAGGGTCTTGGGAAGGAAAGGCTTTTATCTTATTTATTGTTTTGATCACCTGTAAAAGCAGTCAATAGTCTTTTAGAACTCGGTGTAGATTGATGTATTTGTGAAGCTGCATGACTGCTGTTCACATTGCACTAGAGACCACAACCTAGTTCAGTCTGCAAGCAGTACCTTGTCCTCAGGTGTAGACATAGGCTTCTTCTCTATACATACATATGTGGCAAACAAGCAGCTTGGTTTTCATGTGGGTCCCAAACAACTGGAAAGTGTCCTATTCCAAAATCTGTTGTCTCTATGTGGGATATGTTCTTCTAACTGGGCTGCCTTCTCTGGCCTCAGTGAGAGACAAATCCTCTAGCCTCACAAAAACTTGAAGTGCCAGGGTGGAGGGATACCCAGGGAGAGTCCCAATCTCTCAGAGGAGAAGAGGATGGGGGATAAAGAAGGATTGTGGGAGAGGATGACAGGGAGCAGTGAGTGGTATGTAAAGTGAATACTAAGAAAACTAAAATTTATTTTTAAAAAATTGTGTTGGAATTTTGATGAGTATTAGAATGAATCTGTAGTTTGCTTTTGATAAGACTGTCATTTTTTACAATGTTAATCCTACCTATACATGAGCAGGATATATCTTTCTATCTTCTGACATCTTCTTCAATTTCTTTCTTCAGGAACTTATAGTTCTTGGCATATAAATCTTTCACTTGCATGGTTAGTATTACAGAAAGATATTTTGTATTATTTGTGTCTATTGTAAAGGGTGTTATTTCCTGATTTTCCTACTCCCATTAAAACAGCTTACAAAATTCCTCATAATTACATCCACAAGGCTGACTCCAATTACATTTTGTATTCTATCAAGGTGACAAAGTTGACTATCTCAATCCCAGATACCCAACAACTTCAGAGCACAATGAAACCAAATCTTTAGGCCTTTTCAACGTTAACCCCATACGTTGTTACACTACCATTTCTCTCTTTTATTGTACACCCCTTCCTACTTCTGTTTCGCTTGTGTAACAGACTATAATAAATCTAATATATATTTATTGTAATTACAAATTATTTGCTAAAACTCCCATTGTCTTTAAGCGAAATAAAAATTATTTGAAGAGAATGGAAGATATCATCTTGTTTTCCGGTATATATTATTTATTTATTTATTTATTTATTTATTCACTTTACATCCCTGTCAAAGGCCTGCTCCTCTTTTATCAGACAAACTCTCACCCTTCTTCCCATTCCTTCCTCCTTGTCTTTTCTAAAAAGATAAGGTTGCCCATAAGTACCAACTCATCCTGGAATAACAAGTCACATCAGGACTAGGTTCATCTCCTCTAATTGAGGCCAGTGAAGACAGACTAGCTAGTGGAAAGGAGCTGAAAATGAGGCAACAGAGTTAGAATCAGCCCCTGCTCTAGGAGACCCACATGGAGATCACATTCCACATCTGCTACACAAGTATAGGGGGCCTAGACACAGAGCATACATGCTCTTTGGTTGACAGTTCAGTATATGTGAGCCTCCATGAGACCAAGTTACTCGGCTCAGTAAGTCTTCTTTTGGTGTTCTAGTCCCTTCTGGTTTCTTCAATCCTTCTTCCCACTCTTCCACAAGACACCCTGAGTTCTGCCTAATGTTTGGTCGGGAACCTCTGCATCTGCTTCTGTCAGTTGCTAAATGAAGCCTTTCAGAGGGCAGTTATGCCAAGCTCCTGCTGCAAACGTAACAGAGTATCATTAATGATGTCCAGGGTTACCTCTCTCCCATGGGAAAGGTCTCACATTAAACCAGTCACTGGTTGGCTGTCCCTTCAATCTCTGCTCCATTTTTATCCCTGCACATCTGGTAGGCAGTATAAATTTTGGGTTGAAAGTTTTGCTCCACTGGAAGTGCTGCCTGGCTAGAAGAGGAGGTGACATCAGCCTCTAAGTCTCCTGCTGCTAAGCATCTCAGCTACAGTCACCCCCATAGATTTCCAAAATCCTCCCCTTGTCTGAGGTTTCTGGCTTATCACTGAGATGCCCCCTTGATTTCCCTACCCTGTCACAGTCACCACACCAACCCAATTTCCTATCCCTTCTAAAATCCAGTTCCCTTCCTTTAACCACCTCAGATATTTATTTTATTTCCCCTCCTGAGTGAGATTCAAGCATCTTCCCTTAAGCCCTCTTTGCTACTTAACTTATTTCTGTCTGTGGATTGTAGCATTGTGATCCTGTGCTTTATGACAAATACCCACTTATAGTGAGCACATACTATGTGTGTCTTTTTGGAACTAGATTACTTCAAATTGGGAATATATTTTTTTATCTAGTTCCATCCATTTACACAAAGAACTTAAGAAACTAGACACCAAAATACCAAATAATTAGATTAAAATGGGGTACAGAGTTAAACAGACTTCCTCAACAGAGGAATCTCCAATGATGGAGAAACAAAGACTCCAGACAACCAAATAACCCTATTAAAAATGGGGTACAGAGCTAAACAAAGAATTCTCAACTGAGGAAACTCGAATGGCCAAGAAGCACCTAAATAAATGTTCAATATCCTTAGTAATCAGAGAAATGCAAATCAAAACAACCCTGAGATTCCACCTCACATCAATCAGAATGGCTAAGATAAAAAAACTCAGGTGATAGTAGATGCTGGCGAGAATGTGGAGAAAGAGGAACACTCCTCCATTGTTGGTGGGATTGCAAGCTGGTACAACCACTCTGGAAATCAGTCTGGTGGTTCCTCAGAAAATTGGGCTGAGGACCCAGCTATACCACTCCTGGGCATATACCCAGAAGATGCTCCAACATATAACAAGAACACATGCTCTTCTATGTTCATAGCAGCCTTATTTATAATAGCTAGAAGCTGGAAAGAGCCCAGATGTCCTTCAACAGAGGAATGGATACAGAATATGTGGTACATTTACACAATGGAATATTACTTAGCTATTAAAAACAACAAATTTGAGAAATTCTTAGGTAAATGGATGGAACTAGAAAATATCATCCTGAGTGAGGTAACTCAATCACAAAAGAACACACTTGGTATGTACTCACTGATAATTAAATATTAGCCCAAAAGCTTGCAATACCCAAGATACAACTCACAGACCACATGAAGCTCATGAACAAGGAAGACCAAAGTGTGGGTACTTTGGCCCTTCTTAGAAAGGGTAACAAAATACTCATGGGAGCAAATATGGAGTCAAAGTGTGGGACAGAAACTGAAGGAGGGGCCCTTCAGAGACTGCTCCACCTGGGTATCCATCCCTTGTACATCGACCAAAGGTAGACACTGATGTGGATGCCAGGAAGTGCATGCTGACAGGAGCATAATATAGCTGTCCCCTTAGAGGTCTGTCAGAGCCTGAAATATACAGAGGCAGAAGGTCACAGCTAACAACTGATCTGATCAAGAGTTTCCCAATGGAGGAGTGAGAGAACTGAAGGAGCTGAAAGGGTTTGTGGCCCCATGAGGAGAACAACAATACCAACCAACCAGAGCTCCCAGAGTCTAAACCACCAGCCTGGAAGAACACAGAGAGAGGCCTATGGCCCCAGCTGTATATGTAGAGGAGGATGACAGTGTCAGGCACAGGTGGTTGAGTAAGCCCTTGGTCCAGTGAAAGCTGGATTCCCCAGTGTGGTGGAAATCGTGGGTAGGGAGTTGAGAGTGGGAGTGTGGGTGGGGGCATATCCTCATAGAAGCAGGAGGAGGGAGATGGGATAGAGGATTCCTGGGGGGAAGGGGGTTACATCTGAAATGTAAATAAAATATCCAATAAAATATTTTTTAAAAAGAAATGTTAAACATCCTTAATCAAAGGAAATGAAAATCAAAATGACTCTGAAATTCCATTTTATACCCATCAAAAACTAAAGTGCCAAAGCAAGCTGCCAAGGATGTGGAGCAAGGGAAACAGTACTCATTTTCTGGTGAGAATGCAAACATGTACAACCTTTTTGGAAATAAATTTCATAATTTCTTGGAAAATTGGGAATATCTCTACCTCACAAATTAGCTATACCACTCGTGGGCATATACCCAAAAGGTTATGTTCCACCATACAATACGGACACTTGTTCAACTGTCTTCATAGCAGTTTTATTCATAATAGTCAGAAATCAGAAACAAACTAGATGCCCCTCAAACACAGAATGAATAAAGAAAATATGGTAATTTACACATTGAAATACTACTCAGTTTTAATAAAAAACAATTTGGAAGGTAACATCTTTTCTCAGAATGTTCACACCCAACTTTCATTCAGCAATGAATAAAAGAAAACCAAAGAGAGAAAAGAAAAGAAAAAGAGGAGAAATGTCATTTCCTCCCATTCTCAAAGAAAGTCTCCAGATGTACTATGAATACTTTTCAAGGGATAAAATAAAATGGTCTGTCTAATAATTATTCAAAGAAAGATATTCATAGTTTAATGAGGAATTGCAGATTAATATTACAAAATATAATGGTATAATAATCACACTGCAGTACCAATTTCATTAAAGGGCTGGCAAGATTTCTTAGTTGGTAAGAGACCTTACTGCTCTTCCACAGACCCTGAATCGGGTTCCTAGTACCCATGTGGGCCAGTTCAAAATCAAAGATTACCTGTAAGTTCAACTCCAGGGTAATCCAATGCCCCTGATGACCTCAGCAGGCAACACAGCCACATGCATGCTTATACAATCAATCACACATGCAACAATTGAACATAATAACAAAATTAATTTAAAACAACTATCACTAAAGAATATGAGTAACCTGAATGCATATCAATAAATAACATGTTAAATCTAATATTGGAGGTTTGTAATAAAACACCGTTTTCCTCAAGCTATACAGTAACTTTACACATAATTTAAAATGGAAGATATATTGATTGATTCAAATGTGTGTCTTATCTCTGACCTTTTGAATTGAGTTTCTCTCTGGTCTTAACAAAATAATGTAGCATTTTGGGATAAAGATACATCCTAGCAGACCCACACTGGAGGCCAGAATAGAAAACACCTCAACTGCTACCATGACTTTCCCCTTGGAGCTGTTGTAGACAGGAAGGAAAGAAACCCAGACACTGCAGAACACCAGCATGCTGAATGTCAGAAATTTGGCTTCATTGAATGTGTCAGGCAGATTCCTGGCCAAGAAAGCCACTGTGAAGCTCACTAGGGCCAGAGCTCCTAGGTATCCAAGAACACAATAGAATGCTGTGACTGAGCCTTTGCTGCATGTGACAGTAATGTAGCCATGTTCAGAGTGTGCATCAATGTCAACAAAGGGAGGTGATGTCCATAGCCATATTCCATAGAAAATTATTTGGATGACTGTGCAGATGGGAATGATGTATTTAGGTATCTGTGATACCAGCAACCCCCTCATTCTTCTGCTTGGAACAGTGATCCTGAAGGCTAGCACCACAGTAATAGTTTTGGCCAAGACTGTGGACACTGACACAGTGAACAGAATTCCAAACATAGTCTGCTGTAGGATACACGTTGTAGTATTGGGATTTCCAATGAAGAGCAAGGAGCAGAGAAAGCAAAATGTCAGGGAGGTTAGCAGAATGTAACTGAGAGTACGGTTATTAGCCTTCACAATGGGAGTTTCTCTGTGCTTCACAAAGACCCCAAGGACAAGAGCTGTAAGTGCAGAGAAGCACAGGGCCAGGCAGACAAGAGCCATCCCCAGAGGATCTTCATAAGCCAGAAATGACATGGCTTTTGGCAGGCAGTAGGTTTGCTCTGTGTTGGCATACCAATCATCTGGACACTTTACACATTCTTCTGTGTCTATTGGCAAAAGCAAAAAATCACTAGCATAGTTCTACATTGTCTCCTATTCATACGATGTTTCAGTCAAAGATTTTGGAGCATTTTAGCACAATTTGCCTTCCTTGTTGCTATAAATAACCATTTACATGTATATATCTAAAACAACATTTTATATTTTATAGTATTTTTCATATTTTTAGTATAGGAAAAACTTTCATATTTTTGGTATAAATAAAAATGTTTATTTACCTTGTATATTTATGAGACTTTTTATTATTTTGAGAGTAAGCAAAATTATATCATCTCTTAGTAATTTGGTATTGTATAAGAACATACCTTATAGTTGGACATTTGTAATTGTCTAAGTTTTATACATAGTGTTTATGAGATGTGCCCAGTTGGGATTTCAGAGAAAGTTGAATTTATGTTAGGTAAACTGAATTAATAAACTATGGGTCTGTTTTTATCTGATGACAGGGACATAGGAATCTGTCCCCCTAAATTTTATTCATAAATGGCAAGGATTCTATTGCTCAAGGTTGAGGTCTTATGAAGTTATTGCCATACAAAGTCCTACTTCATGATTCTACCACTTTGTTTTTCTGTTTACACATATCCACTTTAGGGAGGCATAGCATTTACATATATCTTTAAGTTCTACAACTATGAACTTTGATCTTTAATGTCATATAAAAGAAAAAGGAACTTCCTTGAGAAACAGCATAAAAGAAATAATTTTTTAAACTCTATCAAATAGAAATGACACATAATAAGAGAAATGGGGAGAATTTTCCCACCTAGAAGTTATATATTGCCGACCCCAGTGGACAGATCAGCCAGACAACTGATCTGCTACCCCTTGGGAACTGCATTTGGCAGCATCCTAGCCAGCTCAGGGACCACAACAGATCTGCTACCCCAAGGAAACTGCATCCAGTGACATCCTAGTCAGCTCAGGGACCTTGGAGTAGGAACAGTCGCTCAGTGCCCTAGGCCCCAGAAGCTCAACTGGCAGTAGGGAGATCCCAGAGGAACAGTCGGTCAGCGCCCTAGGCCCCAGAAGCTCAACTGGCAGTAGGGAGATCCCAGAGTGCACCTGGCACACAGAACCCGCTCCGGCGGAAAACCACACCCCATCTGCCCCTTGCCCGGACCCTGGTGGACTGAACAGCCCCACAGCTGATCTGCTCCCCTGAGGAAACTGTGTCTGGGGGCATCCTAGCCAGGTCAAGAACCGCAGAACTGCAAGGCAGGGGACACCATATCCTGAAGCATCCTAGAGGAGCAACTACACTCAGAGCAGCAAACACCTAGCTGGTCTACTGCCGTGGAGACACCATATCCTGAGATAACCTAGAGGAGCCACTGTACACAGAACAGCTGGAGCTCAGGATCATAGAGTCATCCGGACCCCGAGGAGTTCTGACACAACCAAGATAACTGGAAAGGCAGACTCCAGTCAGAACCAGTGAGTGTGAGTAGCACTACAGTTAACCAAATGGCAAAAGGCAAGCGTAAGAATGTAAACAACAGAACCCAGTTCTCCCACCATAGCAAGTCCGGAACACCACAGCACACCGGAAAAGCAGGACTCGGAATTAAAATCACTTCTTATGATGATGATGGAGGAATTTAAAAAGGACATAAACAACACTCTCAAAAAATTTGAGGAGAACGCAGATAAACAGGCAGAAGCCCTTAAAGAAATACAAGAAAATATAACCAAACAGGTGAAGGAATTACACAAAACCGTCCAGGATCTAAAACTGGAAGTAGAAACAATAAAGAAATCCCAGAGGGAGACTACCCTAGAGATAGAAAACCTAGGAAAAAATCAGGAGTTATAGACGCAAGCATCACCAACAGAATACAAGAGATAGAAGAGAGAATCGGATGCGCAGAAGATACAATGGAAAACATAGACACAGCGGTCAAAGAAAATGTGAAATGCAAAAAGCTCCTAACACAAAACATCCAGGAAATCCAGGACACAATGAGAAGACCAAACCTAAGGATATATAAGGTATAGATGAGGGTGAAGACTCTCAACTTAAAGGACCAGTAAATATCTTCAACAAAATTATAGAGGAAAACTTCCCTAACCTAAAGAAAGAGATGTCCTTAAATATACAAGAAGCCTACAGAACCCCAAATAGACTAGACCAAAAAAGAAATACCTCCCGTCACATAATAATCAAAACATCAAATATACAAAACAAAGAGAAGATACTAAAAGCAGTAAGGGAAAAAGGCAAAGTAACATATAAAGGCAGACCTATAAGAATTACACCAGATTTCTCACCAGAGACTATAAAAGCCAGAAGATCCTGGACTGATATCATACTGGCCCTAAGAGAACACAAATGCCAGCCCAAACTACTATACCCAGCAAAACTCTCAATCAATATTGATGGGGAAACCAAAATATTCCATGACAAATCCAAATTTACACAATATCTTACCACAAATCCAGCACTTCAAAGGATAATTGGAGGAAAACTCCAACACAAGGAGGGAAACTGCAACCTAGAAAAAACAAGAAAGTAATCCTCCAACAACCCAAAAGAAGGTAGCTATACAAACATAACTCCACTGTCAATAACAAAAATAACAGGAAACAACATTCATCTTTCCTTAATATCTCTTAATATCAATGGACTCAATTCTCCAATAAAAAGACATAGACTATCAGACTGGATACATAAACAGGACCCAACAATCTGCGGCATACAAGAAACACACCTTTGTGAAAAAGACAGACACTACCTTAGAGTAAAAGGTTGGAAAACAATCTTCCAAGCAAATGACCCCAAGAAACAAGCCGGAGTAGCCATTCTAATATCAAATAAAATCAATTTTCAACCAAAAGTAATCAAAAAAGACAAAGAAGGTCACTTCATACTTATCAAAGGAAAAATGTACCAAGAGGAACTTGCAATTCTGAACATCTATGCCCCAAATGCAAGGGCACCCACATACATAAAAGAAACTTTACTAAAACTTAAAGCATACATTGCACCTCACACAATAATAGTGGGAGTTTTCAACACCCCACTCTCAGCTATGGACAGATCGTGGAAACAGAAACTAAACTGAGACACAATAAAACTAACAGAAGTTGTGAACCAATTGGACTTAACTGGCATCTATAGAACTTTTTATCCTAAAACGAAAGAATATACCTTTTTTTTAGCACCTCATGGTACCTTCTCCAAAATAGACCATATAATTGGTTACAAAACAGGCCTCAACAGATACAAAAAGATTGAAATAATCCCTTGTACTCTATCAGACCACCATGGATTAAGACTCCTCTTTGAGATGGACAAAAACAACGGAAAGCCCACATACAAGTGGAAACTGAACAATGCTCTACTCAATGATAACTTGGTCAGGGAAGAAATAAAGAAAGAAATTAAAGACTTTTTAGATTTAAATGAAAATGAGGACACTTCATATCAAAATTTATGGGAGTCCATGAAAGCAGTACTGAGAGGAAAAATCATAGCTCTAAGTGCCCACAAAAAGAAAATGGAAGGAGCATACATTAACAACTTGACAGCACACCTGAAAGCCTTAGAACAAAAAGAAGCTAATATACCCAAGAGGAGTAGACGGCAGGAAATAATCAAACTCAGGGCCGAAATCAATGAAGTTGAAACAAAAAGAACTATACAAAAGATCAACAAAACCAGGAGCTGGTTCTTTGAGAAAATCAACAAGATAGACAAACCCTTAGCCAGACTAACATGGTATTTACTCACTGTTAAGCGGATGTTAGCCCAAAAACTTAGAATAGCGAAGACTCAACCCACAGACCATGTGAAGCTCATGAAGAAGAAAGACCAAGAGGGGATGCCTCAGTTCTACTTAGAACCAGTAACAAAAATACTCAAAGGAGCAATTATGGAAACAAAACATGGGACAGAAACTGAAGGAGCAGCCATCAGGACACCATTCCACCTGGGCATCCCCCCATGTACTGTCACCTAAGCTAGACTTTGATGTGGATGGCTGGAAATGCATGCTGTCAAGAATATGATATAGTTGTCTCCTTAGAGATCTGCCAGAGACTGACACATTCAGAGGATGATGCTCA
This sequence comes from Rhabdomys pumilio, assembly GCA_030674055.1. Taxonomy (NCBI): domain Eukaryota; kingdom Metazoa; phylum Chordata; class Mammalia; order Rodentia; family Muridae; genus Rhabdomys; species Rhabdomys pumilio. Next base: position 4,990,512 of record JANHMN010000021.1, read on the forward strand.
CAGCTAACCACTGATAAGATCAAAGGTTTCCCAATGGAGAACTTAGAAGACTGAAGGAGCAGGAAGGGTTTGTGACCCCAAGAGGAAAGCAACAATACCAAACAACCAGAGCCCCCCAGTGTCTAAACCACCAGCCTGGGAGCACATAGAGTGGGACCTACGACTCTAGCGGTATATGTAGGGGAGGACAGCCTTGTTGGGCATGGGTGGGAGAGGAGATTCTTGATCCCATGAAAAACCAACACAGAAGGGAGGGAAGTGTGAGGGTGAGGAGGGAGTAATGGGGGTGGGGGGTAGGTGCGGACACAGCCTCATAGAAGGGATATAAGGAGGGAGGATGGGATAAGGGGTTCCTGGGTGGTGGGGGAAATGGGATAAGAGGATAAAACTTGAAATGTAAATATAACCAACTACATAAAAGGGGGAAAAAGTTGTTAGAACCAACATCTTTAAAAAAAAAAAAGTCAGCCCTCTAGAAAAAAATTTTTTTTTCTTGATAGTAAAACTTGTCCAGAGAATTGTATATTGCAGAATACACAGCCTTGGTGTATCTACTCATCAAGCAAAACAAGCAGACCTATTCAAACCTCCGGTGTCTGGGAATTCCATCTGGGTGCAGTGAAGACACAGCGTCAGAAGCTTATCAATTTACTCTTCCCCTCCACCCCTCTTCTAATATCTCAATGCCCATAATCAGCTTGAAGAAGATTAAGAAGAGTCAGCGTCCCTATTCCCTGGGCTTGGGGACTAAGGTGATTAATATTAGGCTGTCTCTCTGGGAAAAAGTAGTGGTTTTGTTGGAACAGGGAGGATTAGCTAGAATTTATGGCATAGCCATAACCTAGTGGTAGAAATCTGTATAATTTAGTATCAAGATGAAGTTATAATTTCTTAAATGGTACAAAATTCACTTGGATTTCACATTTAAGGTTTTCAATGGTATAAGCTTCTTATTGATATGAAAGTGAAATGAATAATGATACTCTCCTAGGCATTGTGCCTGTATAACACATTTAGAAATACAAGGTTTAGACCCAGTCCTTCTTTAACTTTTTTTTTTTTTTAGCTGATTTGGGATGATTAGCCTGTGAGTTAAGGGACTATAGCAAATTCATGACTTTGAAATTATTTTTAAGGTGTTTTCTATATTTTCTTTAGAAATAGCTGAGAGGAGTTAACAGACAACAATCCAGGTTACCTTACATGGATAGTTGGATTTCAAAACGTCAGAAATTCATAGAATTGACATCACAAATATTTCTATGTTAATGTTCATCTTGATTAGAGACCTGTCTGCTCCTGACGGCTTCCTGTCTTGGATTCTAAGAAGAAATTGAGCATCCTTGGGGTTACTCCAGTTGTGGTGAGATAGCCACTAGGCAAGAATTGCCTCTCTCCATCTACAGACAAATTACTGTCTAGAAAAGGACACACTTGCAGAATAGTCAACTGATTATATCTGCCTAGACAGAGTAATCAGTCCTTAATAATTCTGCAGCACTAAGGTCTGTCAGATGAATTTGGGCCAGAAGGCTGAAGATTTGATGCTCCAACATTCGGTAGTATAGGGGCTATCCAGGTGTTCAGCGGTCTCTATAAATTGGCTAAGTTTTAGAAGCTATGCTTAGTGCTTCCCATAACTTCAGTTAATCTAGTCATTCTGGATTTCTGACGGCATTGAAGACCTATAGACTCATAGCCAATCCTGGCTATTTACCTTGAGAGAAAAGATCTGAGTGGAGGGTTTTCAACTGACATTCATTCTAAAGCCAAGAAAAAGCCAGGTTCAAAATTAAGTGTTTTAGTCAAGAGAGACGACAGAGATTCTGGTTAGTCAAAAAGAGGAGGGACTGGGTATTAAGACTATCTTGTACCTCACTGGTACCAATAGGAATAATTATGCTCTAATTGTATTCTGTGAGAAAAGTTTTATTTTAGCAGGAAGGGTAATATGTAGGAAGACCTAAGGGGAAAGGAGCACCGAGAAGAAAAGATGGAGTAAGGAGAGGAGAAGATGAAGTAGATGAGAAGCTAGGTAATGAGAGAGAAAAAGAGAGAGAAAGAGAGAGGGGGCATGGAGGCAGAAGTTCACATGTCTCCACCAGTCAAAGATAGTTTACATAGCTAGGTTGGATATTAAGTTACACTTCTGATTGAGCATTACCATACTTATTAAGTCTTTGATTAACATTTAAAAAAATTATATAAAAGCAAAATGGAAAAGGGAGCACGGGATAGGGGTTTTCTAGGGAGGGGAAATGGGGAAAGGGGTTGGTATCTGAAATGTAAATAAAATATCTAATTAAAAAAAAACAAACAAAAAAACAAAACAATCATCCATCATGATCAAGTAGGCTTTATAGAAAAAAAAAAGAAGTTATATATTCCACTGTGATATGTGCTATTACTCTGATCTCAATTCATACATATTATGTATACTTGAAGAATTATATATTTCCAATATTTATACTTTCCACTGAGAAATATATTTTTTACTTAGTCTTCTATTATTTTATTAATATTATTGACTAGAAACAAAGGCATATGCATTAACATTTTTGTTTATGTATCATAATTTCATATCTTATAAATACCAAAATTCTTATTTTAGTTTTCATATACAATACTAAGAGCAAAATTCTATCCAATAACTTTATATTAAGCCAACAGTGAGTACATAAGTAATTATATTAGTTGTATACTTATTAGATAGTGTCATCTTCATAATAGTTTTATGACATCTTCCATGTATTACATTATCCTTAGCTCTTTTCTTCTGACATTATACACAAGCCACTTCACAAAAACTCATTAATATTGACTATCTTTTTTCACATTATATCTCTACATCTGCATCCAGCTTCTTAGACGTCAAATTACATTAATTTTAAATATATTTCTGGACATAATATTATTTTCTAATACCTAATTATTTGTAATGATTCTATAAAAATATACTTTAGTTACCTAATATATAATCAATATTAATTTAAAAACTGGCCCTTGTCTCACAAGTACTTAACCACACCTATGTCATTTCATAGCCAATTTGCCTATATTCACTTCAGTTTTATAGCTTAATCACAAATATTAGTTTCATGTGTTACTTTCATCACTGACCTGTGAACAATATGACAACATAAAATACAGCATATTCATTGATTTTATGCTTGGCAGGATAGTTTGCCTCCAAAAGAATGAATATTTCTTAAACTGAACATAAAATCTTTGAGCACTTGATCATTTTCAGTAACCTATCTGTGATAGGGCTATTAAAGATTTGTATTTTCAGTATGATCTATATGTTGATGGAAAGAATATCAAGTAATGACATGGGAAATTTCTGAGAAAAGTGATACTTGCTACAAAATTTAGCTCTCAAGCCTACTTATCTGAGAAAATACATTTTTTCATGTGTCTAGTACTAGTCAAGAAATGTGACAGAAGAAATAGTGTGAGTGCTTTATCTAGGAGCAATACTACTTATCATATAAATTGAATACAATATAAGGGTATTTTATCTCAGGGTTTTTCATGTATATAATTCATATGGAACAAGATAGATAATCTGAAGGATTTTCTCCCAAGGCATGCAATGACCTGTGGTGTTGGAAATCTCATTGGCAGGACATCGGGAACAATCAAAACAGCAGTCTGCTTTTCCTTCCTGGTGATATTTCTTGAAACCAGGATGGCAAGGCATACTGCACACAGAAGTGGAAAACTGAGAAAAATCAGATATGTGTTAATAACAGAAATTTCTTTTCCCATTCATACTTAATATCTTTTAACATATTGACATATAAATGAACTTATTTTCAGTGTACTTTAAATAAAATGGAATGTTACCAATATACAAACATAGATTCTACTACATAATAGCATATATATTTAAATTAACTCATGAAAATATATACTTCCCCAAAATTAAAAAGGAAATCAATAAGGGGAACAAGTGCTACTTTAGGAGTTTAATTAAAATTAAAATTTGACACAACCTACCTGTCTACTTCCTGTGGTCCACTCTATCATGTCTTCAGATAAGAACAGTTGTTGATCATGTGCAGAATAAGGAGAAAACTCTCCTACTTTCACCTTTAGTACATGACTTTGTGGAAAATTCAGAACATTGAGAATGTCATAGATTGCTTTGAATTTTCCTTCTTGATTAATATTTACTAGGTCTCCTACAGGATTAATGAATCTTATATTCTTCAGAAAGGCATTTACCTTAAAAATGCATAACCTTATGATTAAATATGTTTACACATTAAGGCAGAAATATTCTTTGGAGAAAATGTTTTAACTTTTTAATTTCTCTTTCAAAATGCAATCTTAATACAAATAACTAACAAACATGGTGAAATGATATTACATGTGTTGGGGGGTTCATTTATGTGTATTGGGTCCCTCACCAAACATAAATATTACTGGTTTATAGCTTCGCTCATTAGTCATTGAACTCTATATATATGCCAAGTTTTTTTCCTTTCCAATACTGGAATTACAAGCAGACACACGCATGCCCAGTTTGTAACCTAGATGTTGGTATTACATTTAGGTCATAATTGATATGGAGTATGTTAATTTTAAATATCAACTTGCCACAATCTAGAGTCATATTTACCTGCATACATCTGGGTATTAGCCCTTTCCAACTTTCCAATACTTGAATATCTACTTGTTGAAGATGCATGTTGTGAAAGGCATGGGCCACAGCATACACAGCATTATATATGTTGTAACGCTCATCATTCATGGCCATGTCAAAACTGTGCCATGGTAACCATTCCAATGTGGTATTTGATGAGCAATGATTCAGTGTTTTACAGTCAGATACAGATAGTGAACAGTTAAAATAAATCCATCCCAATCTCACTAGAGAAACATCTTCTGGGTAAGCAGAAAAGTTTGTTCTCTGAATAAAATGTTTAAAAGTAGAAATCTCTTGATAATGATGTGACAAAGACAAAGTCCCATGGAAAGAGTCAGTGGCAAAATCTCTTGATCTTGAGATGACATCCCATTGTGAGGTGGTGACCCATAATCTCCATATGCCTGAAGTCTCCCATCTTCTAAAGCTCACTTCTAGAGTAGAATTTATGTTGCCATAGATGATGACAACCTTTGCTGATGATGTCATTATTTGATAATAGTAAGTCTCAGCCCTTTCTATGTATAACTGCATGTTTACTGGGATCACATTCACAAAAGCTAAGCAGACTTCATTTATCTTCATCTCTCCTTTCATATCTGAGAGAAACTGAACACCCTGGTCATCATCTAAGATAACCAGCCCCACCCATTTCCAGCTGAAATGAATCATCAAGGATACCATGGCAAGAACTAGGCTTGTGTCCTTTGGGGCGATCTGATATAGATGAGGAAACATATCACGATCACTCAGACTACCATGAAATGGTCCATATGTAACCTAAATAGAACAGAACACCAGAAGCAACATGAGAAACTAGACTGGCAAGAAGTTAACTCTGAGATCTGAAATTCAAAAGCATCATTTGCAAATAGGAGGAAGGACTATTTGTTCACCACATTGAAATAACGTTTTTCTTCATTTAAGTTGGAAAACTACTGACATTTCTCAGTAGTTTACAAAATCCTTATTTCTGAAATTTCTATTTTTCTATCAAAATTAAAGCAGTAATATTACTTTGAAATAGGTTCAAATGAAATGTGCTTTCTTTTCTTTGTAACAAATTTTGATTATGCAAATATACACATACACTACCTCAGGATTTTTCAAATATCCACGAGCTGCATGTCCCGAGCTCCATCTTCCACTAGTGTGTGCCTGCACCAGTGTGTCACAGAGCAGCACACAACACTCCATCCCACAGCTATACCTGCCTCCTAAGAGGTATGCTCTAACCTGATACACACAGATGAGACATGACCACCACCCCACCCCCAATATCCCTACCTGTAGAGATCCAAGCCTAGAAGCCAGGCAGAGTTTCATCTGCATTCTAGTCTGCACCTGCAGCAGCAACGATCAAGAAGCAGCACACCATGCCCCACCCCATAGATCTGTCTATGTCTCAAGAGTCCAGCTCTAACATGACACACACAGCATTCACAGATCAGCACACTACTCCCCAGTCCACAGCTCTGCCTACCTCCCAAGAATCAACCTCTAACCCTACACACACAGTATTTACAAATTAATACACTACTCCCCAGTACACAGCTCTTCCTGGCTCCCAAGAGGTCTGCTCAAACCCAAAACATACAGCTCCGCCTGCCTGGCAGGAGGCCTGATTCAACGTAGGACACTCATGCTAACCAATACCAGAAACAACTAGATAGTGATAATCAAGTCAAGAAAATAATCAGCAAAAGCCAATGCAATATGGCACCATCAGAACCCAACTCTCTTTACTACAGCAAGCCCTACATATCACAACACACCTAAAGAGCAAGACAGTAATGTTAAAAAACATTTTATGAAGATGATAGAGGCCTTTCAAGAACATGCAAATAATTCCCTTTAAAAAAAATACAGGAAAATGCAATCAAACATGTAGAAGCCATTAAAAAGCAAACAGAGAAGAAATACAAGAAAATGAAAACAAACAGGTAAAGAAAATAGTTCAAGCCTAAAAAGCAAAATAGATGCAAAAAAATAAAACACAAAGGAAGGTAACCCTGGAGATAAAAAACCTAGGAAAGAGAGCACAAAGTACAAGCCAAAGCATCACCAACAAAATGCAAGAGATGGAAAAGGGAATCTCAAACATAGAGGACATCGTAGAAGAAATTGATACATTGCTCGAAGAAAATGCCAAGTGTAAATGTTTCTAACCCAAAACATTCAGAAAATTTGACACACAATGAAAAAACAAAGCCTAAGAAATAAGAATAAAAGAGGATAAAGGTCAAAGGGTCAGAAAACATCTTTGACAAAAACTATAAAAGAAAACTTTGCTTACCAAAAGAAAGAGATAGCCATGCACATACAGAAAGCCTATCCAACACCAAATAGATTGGACCAGAAAAGAAAATCCTCCTGCCACATAACAATCAAAATAGTAAATATACAGAACAAAAAAATGAATATTAAAAGCTGTGAGAGAAAAGGGCCAAGGAACATGTGAAAGCAGACCTGTCACTCAGTCTTGTTTATGAAATAAAAAGTGGGGAGATGTGGAGAGCTTTTGGAGCTGCTTGGCAGGAATTGGTCAAGGACAAGGAAATGGGTGTCAGGCAGGAATCTGACATTGGCCAAGGACAAGAAAATGGGCTTCAGGCAGGAATCTGACATTAGGCTAGAACAAAGAAGTAATTTCAGGCAGGAATCCAAATCTTAGGCTAGAACAAAGAAGTAGGCTTCAGACATGAAAATGACTTTGGGTTCAGACAGAGAAGTAGGCTTAGATATTTTGGTCATCCTGATAAGCCCTTAGAAACAGTGATCACAGGAGTGATCATGAAACTTTGTTTATTGCCTTGATTGTTCTTTGACTATTTGTGTTTACTGTCCTGCTTGTTCCTTGACTATTGCTAATTCCTGAACCTAGAACTGACCTTAATACTTGCATGTAATTAAAATGGTATAAAAGCAAAAAGGAGAAGGAGGGATGGGATGAGGGTTTATGGAAGGGGAAATGAGGAAAGAGGATAACATCTGAAATGTTAATGATTAAAATATTTGATAAAAAAGCAGACCTTTCAGAATTACACCAGTCTTGTCAATAGAGAAGCTAAAAGTCAGAGGATCCTGTACAGATAACATGCTGACCCTAAGAGAACAGAAATCCCATCCCAGGCTATGATGCCCAGCAAAACTCTCAATCACCATAGGTAGAGAAATCAAGATATTCTAAGACAAAACCAAATTTAAATATCTACTAATCCAGCCCTACAGTTGATACTAGAAGAAAAACTCCAACACAAGAAGTGCATCCAAGAAAACACAAAAAATTAATCATCTTATAACAACCCCCAAAGAATAGAATCACACACACACCTAATTCCACATCCAACAACAAAAATAACAGAAAATACCAATCATTGATGATTAATATCTCTCAACATCAATGGACTCAATTCCACAATAAAAGAACACAGGCTAACAGACTGGATATGCAAACATATCCATCATTCTGCTGCAAAGAAGAAACACACAGCTCAGCAACTAAGATAGATTCTATCTCAGAATAAAGGGCTGAAAAAAAGTTTTCCAAGCAGATATATCAGGTGCAAGAAGAGACAGGAGAAAGCCCAGTGGACCACGAGAAGGAATGGAAATCTGCAACTGCTTTGGGGTGGGGTTATCTGTAGAAAGTCCAGAGACCTGGGATAGAGGAGGCTCCCAGAAGTCAGTGTGGCTGAGATGCCTGATAGTAGAGGCATGGAACCTGTACAGGCCAACTCCTTTAGCCATGCAAGACCCCCCAGTGGAAGGATAGGGATACCAACATACCTACCAAACTTTCAACCTAAAATATGTCCTGTCTAAGAGAAATGTAGGGATGGAGCAGAAGCTGAAGGAAAGGCCAATTAACAAACACCCCAACTCAAAATCCATCCCATGGGCAAGCACCAATCCCTGACATTATTAATGATGCTTCATTATGACTATGGACAGGAGCTTAGCATAACTGTCCTCTGTGTGTCTATACCCAGCAGGTATATCGATGGAAACAGAGGCACATACCTTCAGACAGAGATCAGGGACACCCATGGAAGAATTAGGGTAAGGATTAAAGGCCCAGTAATAGATAGTAACTTCACATGAAGACTAAGGGAATCAACAAACCTGGACCCTTGGCAGATCTCAGAATCTGAGCCACAACCAAAGAACATACACTGGCCGGAATGAGGCCCTCCAGAATAGTTGTAGCAAACATGCAGTTCAGTCTTCATAGATGTTCTGTGCTTCAGTGAGAGAAGAAGCGTCTAGTCTGACAGAGACTTGATGTGCCATGGTGGGGAGATACCCAGGTGGTTCCCACTCTCTCAGATGTGGGAGGGCAAGAGGGAATCAGTGAAGGAGGGACTGGGAGGAAAGCCACATTTGGAATGTAAACAAACAAACAAGTAAAATATCCACAAGCAAGGACTGAAGGAACAGAAAGAGAGAAAAAAACAAAGAAAGAGAAAGAAAGAAAGAAAGAAAGGATGGAAGGAAAAAAAGAAAGAAGAGAAAAGAAAAAAGAAAAGAAAAGAAGAGAAGAGAAAGAAAAAGAAAAGGAAAGGAAAGAAAAGAAAAGAAGAGAAAAGAAAAGAAGAGAAAAGAAGAGAAAAGAAAAGAGAACATTTGTTTTCAACTCTACTCAGCACTTATCATTACCTGTATAATTTTGAAGAGCTGCAGGAGTGCCCCCACTTTGGCAGAAACTGTCCATGTTGGTCCTGTAAGTGCTACATCACAGTTACTATATTCACAGATGTAATTGGGAAAAATGTCACCAGATTTTGAAAATATATTTAGGTTATTGAGATGTGTTGATGTAATATCACACTGGTCACCAAGAAAGGTAAATCCCAAGGTAGAGTTGGGTAAAAGATTAGGGTTCTTGTTGATCTCTTCTATGGCAAAAAGTATTACCAAAACATATTGGTATGTTTTCACTGGCAAACTGAAAACAAGATACAGTAATCATTACTGACATGGCTCCAAACATAATAATCTTCTAATCAAATGCAATGAATGTTATGTACTGATATTTATCCCCTAAATTCCCATGGTGATACAACTGCCTTTAAGGGAAAATTAATGTACAGTATTCTTTTAGGAACTACTAGCTCATAAAAGAAAACTACCTATAATTTTTGACATTGTGAAAGTCCATAATAAGCTTTCCCTCTCCTATTCACACTAGAATGTTGTGAAATGATCTTATTCCACTCATGAATTGTGCTCTTCCCAGTCTTGAGCAGACCAAATAGACCTTGTTTACCACAATAAACCTTAAGGACCCAGGTGGAGTCATCTGCCCTGGATGTCCATGCAACTTCCCATAGGAACTTAAAAGAATAGACTGCCCACTGAGCTTTCTTTGGGACATAATTCAACTAAAACAAAGGATGGACTTTTTTGGTGGGCTTCCCCTATATAAATTCAGTGCTGAATATTAAACTTTGAGCCATGATCAGAATCTTGTCTTGATTTCATGCTTCTCTTGCCCCTGCCATCTCTTTTTCATTTTCAGCCCCCCTTTCAGGTAAACTCAGTTTGTCTGTGGCCACTGGACAGCTACAATAAATCAAAATCACACTCTTAACATACAATGAATTATCTCATGTCTTCGTTCTAGAAAGAAAATTTCTCAAGAAATACAAAAAGAAAAAAAAAAACCCAAAGATTTTTCTTCTTCTTCCTTTTTTTTTTTTTTTTTTTTTTTTTTTTTTTTTTTTTTTGGTTTTTCGAGACAGGGCTTCTCTGTGTAGCCCTGGCTGTCCTGGAACTCACTCTGTAGACCAGGCTGGCCTCAAACTCAGAAATCTGCCTGCCTCTGCCTCCCAAGTTTTTCTTCTTTCTACTTGCATATCCATGCTTGTTATGTAACTATTGAAATTAATGGCCTCATCTTAGTTCAACATTTATAAATCATATGCATCAGGAGATTTACCATATTTTTCAGAATTTTTAATTTGCCATAAAAAAGATTCTCAGATATTTGTATAGTTTTCTAAATTTCATTGGTATTTGTTTTAAACCCCCCTCTCTCCCCCTTTATTTCTATCTTTCTTTTATATTATTGGTTTGATTGTTCTCTTTTTAATTTACTTAATTCTAATGGTTAATCAAGCCTATTTATTTTTCAAAGAACTTTTTCCTTATTTCTTTGCTTCCTGTTCATTTGCTTAATTTCTATTCCATTAATTTACTTCCTGGTCTTAAGTTCAATATTCTGTCTACTAGTTTGTGATCAAGATTATGAAAATGACCTTTGCTCCTGATGAAGTAAAACTTTTTAAGAAGTATATTATTTCATAAAGTAAGTACATTGTATGATTTATTTGGATGATATCAGTTTCTCTCTGTTGGCAGTATGTATATTTTCAGGCCAAATGCACCATTTTAAGCTTACTTCTTAAAAAATTCATGAGGGCTTTACTCTGTTGAGTGTGAAGTAAAAAACTGGAAACCAGAAAGTGGAAACAACCCAGGTGTTTCTTAACTAAAAAAAGGGATAAAGAAAATATGGCTCATTTACATAATGGAATACTACTCAGCTATTAAAAATAGTTTTCAGACAAATGGCTGGAACTAGAAAATATCATCCTAAATTAGGTGACCATGACCCAGAAAGATACACATGGTATGCACTCACTTATATGTGGACATTAGTCATAAAGTACAGGATAATCAAGCTACAATCCACAGACCTAAAGAAACTAATAAGGAGGACAGAAGGGAGGATGCTCGAATCTCACTCAAAGAAGAAATGAAAAAGAAGTTGGAGATGGATAGGAGGAGGTAACTGGTGGGAGGAGGTGAGCAGGAGAGGGCTTGAAGAAATAAAGGAGATTGGTGAATGACATCACTGGGATTAAATGGAGACTCCTGGGAGTCTATAGAAGTGAACCTAACTGAGACTCCTATCAGCTGGTGATATGGAGACTGAAGTGGTCACCTTCTGTAGCCATTCAGAACTTCCAGTAGGGGGAAGAGGACATCAACCCACCCACAAAACCTTCAACCTAAAATTTGTCCTACCTACAAGATGAGCAGTGATAAAGATGGAGCAAAAGATTAAAGAAATGGCCACCTGATGACTGGTCCAATTTGGGACTCATCCTATGGGAGAGAACGAACCTCTGACAGTAATAATGATTCTCTGTTATGCTTACAGACAGGTGTCTAGCATAACTGTCTTCTGAAAGGTTTCATCCAGTAGCAGATGGACAAACATCAAGTTGACATGGGGATTCTTTTGAAAGAGTGGGAGATAGCATTGACTAAGCCAAGGAATCAAGGACACCACAAGAAGACCTAGAGAGTCAACTAACCTGAGCCCATGGGGGCTCACAGAGACTGAACCACTAACCAAAGAGTATGTAGGGCCTGTAGGCCTCCTACACATCTGGAGCAGATATACAGCGTGGTCTTCACGTATATTCTTTCACAATTGGAGCAGGGTCTGTCTCTGACTCTGTTGCCAGCTATTAGATCCCCTTACTTTAATTGGACTGCCTGGTTGAGCTTCAGTGGGAGAGGATGCACTTAGTCCCATTGTGACTTCAAAATCCATGGTGGGGTGGTAGACAAGGGAGTCTTCCCTTTCTCTGAGGAGATGAAGGGGAGATAATGGAGTAAGGGTTTACTTTATGAGATCATATTAGGTTAGAAAACTTATTCACAGAAAGACAACATTGAGCAGAAAGAACAGACATATCTAACAGAATGATTTTATCTATCTTTCTATTTATCTATCTTTTTATCTATTTTTACCAGCCATTCAATCTATAGAGGACAAATGTACAGAATGTTGAAATGAGAAAATAGTTACTAACAAAATGCAAGAAATCATCAATAAGTAGATGAATAAGGATGAATATACTTTCACAGAAGTACAAATAACTAATAAATTTACAGAAAAATCAAAATATTTAGTTTTTAAGAAATTTTAAATTGGTCCTTGCAGTCTGCACCTCCACTCAGGACATATCATTGTGTCCACACCACACAGCTTGCCTATCTCCCAGGAGGTCCACCATAACCAGAAACATAGGTGAAACACGTGCCTCAATACCCACATCAGCTGGTACCTCCACAAGCCCAGTATACCTAGGATCTATTCCACTCAACCTGAGCTCCATAGTCCTTCCATTCTTCACTTTGATCTGCAACTAGACACATCCTAACCCCTGGATCCCAAACCTGCTTGTCTCCCAGGAGGTTTTCCTCAGCTACGGAAACAGGAGGTTTGCCTTAACCAGGGACACAGGAGGCCTGCCATAACCAGGGACACAGGGGACCTGTCATAACTAGGAAAACAGGAGGTCCACCTAACCATAGAAAGCACTGAATGCCTCCTAGGAGGCCTGCTCTTCCCAGGTCACAGAAATCTATCTAAATTCAAGGAGGACAGCTCCACTCAGAAACATTCAGGCCAGTTAACACCAGAGATAGCCAGATGGCAAGAGGCAAGTGCAAAAACATAAGCAACAGAAGCCAATGTAATTTGGCACCACCAGAACCCAGTTGTCTTATCATAGCAATCCCAGGATCCCCTAACACACCTGAAAAGCAAGATTCAGACATAAAATCCCATCTCATGAAGATGAAAGAGGCCTTCAAGGAGGATATAAATAACTCCTTAAAGAAATACGGGAAAACACAGGCAAAAAAGTAGAAGCCATTAAAGAGGAAACACATAAATCCCTTAAGGAAATACAGGGAATTATGATAAAGTAGGTAAAAGAATAGAATAAAACAATCCATGACTTAAATGGAAATAGAAACAATGAAGAAGTCAGAAATATAGAAAACTCTGAAGATGGACAACATAGAAAAGAGATCAGGAACAAAACATGCAGGTATCACCTACAGAATACAAGAGATAGAAGAGAGAATCTCAGGCATAGAAGATACTTTAGAAGATATTGACACACTGGTCAAAGAAAATACAAAGTGTAAAAAGCTCCTAACTCAAAACAACCAGGAAATTTAGAACACAGTAAAAAGACCAAACATAACAATAATAAGAATAGCTGGGCGGTGGTGGCGCACGCCTTTAATCCCAGCACTTGGGAGGCAGAGGCAGGCGGATTTCTGAGTTCGAGGCCAGCCTGGTCTACAGAGTGAGTTCCAGGACAGCCAGGACTACACAGAGAAACCCTGTCTCGAAAACCAAGCCAAACCAAACCAAACCAAACCAAACCAAACCAAACCAAACCAAACCAAACCAAACCAAACCAAAACAAACCAAAACAAAACAAAAAAAGAATAATAAGAATAGAAGAGGGTAAAGATTACCAGTTCAAAAGGCTTGAAAATATTTTGAACAAAATCATAGAAAAAAAACTTCCTTAAGGAAAGAGATGGCCATAAATGTACAAGAAACCTACCGTGCATCAAATATATTGGACCATATAAGAAAATCTCCCTGTCACATAATAATCAAAACATTAAATGCACAGAACAAAGAAAGAATGTGAAAACTTATAAAGGAAAAAGGACAAGTAACATATAAAGGCAGACCTATCAAAATTACACCAGACTTCTCAGCAAAGACTCTAACAACCAGAAGATCCTGGACAGCTATCATGTAGACCCTAAGAGAACACAAAACAGGTTACTATATCCAGCAAAACCCTCAATCACTGTACATGGAGAAACCAAGATATTCCATGACACAAACAAATTTTTACAATACATTTCTACTAATCTATCCCTAAAGAGGATACTAGAAGGAAAACTGAAAAAAAAGGAGGGTAACTACACCCAAGAAAACACAAAAATTAACATCTCACAACAAACTTAAAACAAGAGAATTACACATAAATAATTCCACATCCAAAAAAGGGAAACTTCATAACACTGAGTGCCTTCTTAACAGACTGGAGAGATTCTTATACTAGCAACTTCACAGAACACTTGAAAGGTCTAGAAAAAAATAATCAAACACACCCAAGAGGAATAGATGGCAGGAAATAATCAAACTCAGGGCTGAAATCAACCAATTAGAAACAAAGAAAATAATACAAAGAACCAAAAAAACCAAAAGCTGGTTCTTTGAGAAAATCAACAAGATAGATAAACTCTTAGCCAGATTAAACAGAGGGCACATAAACAGTATCCAAATTAACAAAGTCAGAACTGAAAAGGCAGACATAACAACAGAAACTGAGGAAATTAAAAAAAATCATCAGATCCTACTACAAAACACTATACTCAACAAAACTAGGACATCTGGATCAAATGAAACTTATCTAGACAGATACCAGGACAAAATTAAATCAGAATAACACAAATCATCTAAACAGTTCCATAACCCCTAACGAGATAGAAACAATCATTTAAAGTTGCCCAATCAGCCAGGTGGTGGTGGCGCACACCTTTGACCCCAGCACTTGGGAGGCAGAGGCAGGTGGATTTTTGAGTTCGAGGCCAGCCTGGTCTACAGAGTGAGTTCCAGGACAGCCAGGATTACACAGAGAAACCCTGTCTCGAAAAATCAAAAAAAAAGTTGCCCAATCAAAAAAAGCCCCAAACCAGATGATTTAAGTGCAGAATTTTATCAGATCTTCAAGGAAGACATAATACCAAATATCTTTAAACTATTTCACAAAATAGAAACAAAAGGAACACTACAAAATTTGTTCTATGAAGCCACAATTATGCTTATGCATAAACCACATAAAGACCCACCAAAGAAAGAGAACATCAGACTAAACTCCCTTATGAATAATGATGCAAAAATACACAATAAAATTCTAGCAAACAGAATCCAAAAAGACATCAAAATGATCATCCATCATAATCAAGTAAACTTCATCCCAGGAATGCAGGGATAGTTGAATATATGAAAATCTATCAATGCAATCCACTATATAAACAAACTCAAAGAAAAAAACCACATGATCATCTCATTAAATACTGAAAAACGATTTGACAATATTCAACACCCCTTTATGATAAAACTCTTGGAAAGATCAGGAATTCAAGGCCCATACCTACAAATAGTAAAAGCAATATACAGCAAACCAGTAGTCAACATCAAACTACATGGAGAGAAATTTTAATAAATCTCACTAAAATCAGAGACTAGACAAGGCTGCCCATTCTCTTCCTATATATTCAATATAGGACTCGAAGTCCTAGCCAGAGCAATTGGACAACAAAAGGTGGTCAAAGGATACAACATGGAAAGGAATGAGTCAAAATATCACTATTTGCAGATGATATGATAGTATACTTAAGTGACCCCAAAAATTCCACCAGAGAACTCCTAAACCTGATAAGCAACTTCAGCAAAGTGACTGAATATAAAATCAACTCAAACAAGTCAGTAGCCTTCCTCTACTCAAAAAATAAATGGGCTGAGAAAGAAATTAGGGAAATGACACCCTTCACAATAGTCACAAATAATATAAAATATTATGGTGTTATCCTAACAAAGCAAGTGAAAGATCTGTATGACAAAAACTTCAAGTTCCCAAAGAAAGAAAACCTCAGAAGATGAAAAAATTTCACATGCTCATGGATTGGTAGGATTAATATAGTAAAACTGGCCATTTTGCTGAAAGCAATCTAAAGATTCAATGCAGTCCTCATCTAAATTCCAAATCAATTCTTTATAGAGTTAGAAAGAGCAATTCTCAAATTCATGTGGAATAACAAAAAACCCAGGATAGTGAAAACTATTCTCAACAATAAAAGAACTTCTGGGGGAATCACAGTCAAGCTCCTCAGGCTGTATTACAGAGCACTGGTGAAAAAAAAAACCTATATGACTTTGGTACAGAGACAGGCAGGTAGATCAATGGAATAGAATTGAAGAACCAGATATAAACCCACACACCTATGGTCACTTGATCTTTGACAAAGGAGCTAAAAACACAGAGAGTCGATGGCTTATGTGCTGAAATCAAGAATCAACAAATGAGACCTCATAAAACTGAAAAGCTTCTGCAGGCAAACAAGTCAGTCAATAGGACAAAATGGCAACCAATAGATTGGAAATTTTTTTTTTTACCAATCCTACATCCAATAGAGGCTAATATCCAACATATACAAAGAACTCAAGAAGTTAGACTCTAGAGTACCAAATAATCCTGTTTTAAAATGCTATACAGAGGTAAATAAAGAATTCTCAACTGAGGAGTCTTGAATGGTTGAGAAGCTCCTAAAGAAATGTTAACTCTTTGGTTGGTGGTTTAGTCCCTTGGACCTCTGAGGGGTTTGGTTGATAATGTTGTTCTTCCTATAGGAAGAAACCTATAAACCCCCTCAGCTCCTTCAGTCCTTTCTCTATGGAGTGGGTGAGTGGGGGCATGGGAAAGCACTCTCATAGAAGCTGAGGGAGGGGGATGGAATAGGTAGTTTCCAGAAGGGAAACCAGGAAAGAGGATAACGTTTGAAATGAAAAAAAAAAATCCAATAAAAGAAAAAATATTTCTATTTAGTTCCTTAAAATCAATTTAAAAAAAAAGAAAAGAAATGTTCAACATCCTTAGTCATCAGGGAAATGCAACTCAAAACAACCCTGAGATTCCAACTCACACCAGTCAGAATGGCTAAGATCAAAAACTTAGATGACAGCAGATACTAGCGAGGATATAGAGAAAGAGGAATACTCCTCCACTGCTAGTGGGATTGCAAGGTGGTACAAATACACTGGAAATCAGTCTGGTGGTTTCTCAGAAAATTGATCATAGTACTACCTGAGGACCCAGCTATACCACTCCTGGGCATATACCCAAAAGATGCTCCAACATATAACAAGGGCACATGCTCCAATATGTTCAAAACAGTCTTATTTATAATAGTCAGAAGCTAGAAACAATTCAGATGTTGGTATATAGGAAAGGTACAGAAAATGTGGTATATTTACACAATGGAGTACTACTCAGCTATTAAAAACAACGACTTCATGAAATTTTCAGGCAAATGAATGGAACTAGAAAATATCATCCTGAGTGAGGTAACCCAACAACAAAAAAACACACATGGTATACACTCACTGATAAGTGGATATCAAGCAAAAGTCTTAGAATACCCTCAATAAAACTCACAGAGCCCATGAAGCTCAAGAAGAAGGAAGACCAAAGTGTGGATGCTTCAGTCCTACTTAGAAGGGGGAACAAAATAATCTCAGGAGGTAGAGAGTAGAGGGAGATTGGGAGGAAGAGAGGAAGGGTGAGAAAAGGGGGAGACAGGATCTAGTATGGGAGGAGATGGGGAGTTGTACAGAAGTTCAGGAAATTGAACAGAGCTGCTTAGCAATGGGGGATGGAGAATTTAGGGAGCCACCAGAAAGTCTCAGATGCCAGGAAAGCAAGAGACTCCCAGGACCCAACAGGGATGACATTAGCTGAAATACCCAGTAAAGGTGAGAGAGAACCTCTAGAGACCATATCCAGAGGTTAGGCATTGCCCCAAGGTAGAGGGATGGGCCACCCACTCCTCTACAAAATTTTAACCCAGAATTACTCCTGTCTAAAGGAAATACAGAGACAAAGACTGGAGCAGAGACTGAAGGAAAGGCCATCCAGAGACTGCACCACCTGGGGATTCATTCCATATGCAGCCAGCAAACCCAGACACTATTGGAGTTGCCAAGAAGTACTTGTTGACAGGAGCCTTATGTAGCTGTCTCCTGAGTGGCTCTGCCAGAGCCTGACCAATACAGATGCCCAGGCTTGCAGCCAACCATTGAACTGAGCAAGAGAACACCAATGGAGAAGTGAGGAGAACGACTGAAGGAGCTGAAGTGGTTTGCAATTCAACCAACCAAACTCCCAGAGCTTCTAGGGAAGAAACCAACAACCAAAGAAGACACATGGATGGACCCATGGCTCCAGCTGCATATGTAACAGAGGATGGCCTTATCTGGCATCAGTGGGAGGGGAAGTCTTTGTCCTGTGGAGGCTCGATGCCCCAGTGTAGGGGAATGCTAGGGCAGTGAGACTGGAGTGGGTGGATGGGGGAGCACCCTCATAGAAGCAGGGGGAGGGGGAACGGGATAGGGGTTTTGAACAGAGGAAACCCGGAAAGGGATAACATTTGAAATGACAATAAATAAAATAACCAATTTTTAAAAAGAAAAGAAATAAAGCAATGAAAGGAAAAAGGAGAAAAAGTAGTTTTACAGAGACAGTTGTACAGAGACAAGACTGCAGAGAGAGAAAAAGCTAGGCACAGGTAAGGCAAAATGTTTCAGAGAATGAAAAGGAGCCAGAAGAGTATACAGCAGATAGCCAGAGTTACTTTGAGGCCAAGCAGAGCAAACAGTCACAGGCTGAGAGAGAAGTCAGATTGAATCAGTCAGGCTGGAGAGGAGTTTGAGCCAAAACAGTTAAGTTGACAAGCCAGCTAGAGTTCAGAAATTATAAGAAAGGTGAGCTTATTCAGCAAAAACTATCAGAGGCTAAAAATATTCTAGGATTACATTAGATTGTACAAAAACTAGAAGCATCCAGGACAAGGCCTAAGTTCGGTGACAGAGGCATTAAGCCTCTGAGACAATTACGACAGGAGAATAAAAAATACTTTTACAAGATGTAAGTTAAAAATTTTAAAACAGTATGCCTACCAGTCATAACAGGTAACTGATTCAAAGGAATATTTAAAGTACATGCATTCTGCATCCTTGTAGAAGGGAATTGAGATTCAATACAGAAAGAAGAAATATGGGAATTATCAAAGCTATTATACATGTTTGCTTCCAAAGATATAGCCACAAACAATATGAAAATTTCCACTCTAAGTATATACACTTTAGCTATCACTTGCTATCTTTTAAATGATATCTAAGTGGGTGAATATTAATTGGCCATGAAACTTGTCAGTTCTTACTAACCACAATCTTCCATTGCCTGTCTAGATTAATTTATTAGCTGACCAAGACATCTCAAATCTGATGTTTCTCTGTATACATGGACCATGGTGCATTCAGAGAAGAACAGAAAATCTCTTTCAAAGAAATAAGTTATACCACAACACCTTTAGTAAACAGATTATATTACCCCATACAATATGCATCTTTAACAAAATTATCCACCTTTGTGCATAGAGAATAGGACTGAAATAAGTAAAAGGGTAAATCCTTCAAACCTGGCATAAAAATTGCTTATAGCATCCATCAGAATCAAAATATACACAATACAAAGTGTACAAAATTTGTATGTGCAGTATGTAAAATCACCAAAAGAAGAAAATTAAATGTATTATAAGTGAAAGAATTAATAAAATGAAAATATTTTTAAATTAATGCAGTAAGAATATTCAGTAGTGACAAAGATAGTACAATTTATAACATTCATTTTTGCTCTAAATGTCAGCACCTACCCATAGTAACATCTTTGATAAAAGATACTCAAAGGGGAGCTGTAACTTCTTTCACTGACATCTTGTTTTATCAGAACTACAAGTATTCAGCTGGAATCTATTGACTGTAAATTATTAAATTTTTAATATTTTATTAGATATTTTATTTACATTTCAGATGTTATCCCCTTTCCCCATTTCCCCCACACACCCAGGAACCCCCAATACCATCCCCTCTGCTTCTGCGTCTATGAAGATGTGCCCCCACTCACCCACCCACCCACGCACTCCCTCCTTCACACTGGGGCATCCAGCATTCATGGGACCAAGGACCTCCTCTCCCACCTGTGCCTGATAATGCCATCCTCCCCTACATAGATATCTGAAGTCACGGGTCCCTCCCTATATACTCCCAGGCTGGTGGTTTAGATCCTGGGAGCTCTGGTTGGTTGGTATTGTTACTCTCCTCATGGGGCCACAAACCGTTTCAGCTCCTTCAGTCTTCTCTCTAACTCCTCCACTGGGAACCCCTTGATCAGTTCAGTGCCTCTTTATATGTCAGGCTCTGGCAAACCTCCAGGGAGACAGCTATATCAAGCTCCTGTCAGCATGCACTTCCTGGCATCCACATCTGCATCTGCCTTTTGTGACTGCACTTGGGATACATACCCAACTTGGACAGTCTCCAGATGACCCCTCCTTCAGTTTCTGTTCCACTCTTTGTCTTCATATAATTATTTAAATTTTAAAGGTAGAATATTCACCAAATAAATACTTGAGACTGAGAATACCACAAATGTGTGATTGTGATATTGCAGACTAGGGACAATAAAATGAAAAAAAAAAAACCCATGAAAATATCACAGTGTATAGTCCTTTCATAACTACAGTGAGTTCCATCTCCAGAAGTCATGGAACATAATTGGTAGAATGTCTTGTTATCTAAATTGTCAGAAAGAATATGTAATATGTATGGATATATCTATCCAAAAGAAAAAAAAACAGATATAAATTAGCTACTCTTTCAGGATTTCTGTATTTCATGCTATGTCAGACAGGTGAAGGAACACTTCGTTGTAGCCTTCTAATGCTAACTAACTCCAGTGGATTGAATTGTGTTTCTAAGTGAGACAATAGTACCCCACCCATACAATGGCAACTGCCAAGAAAGGGGATAATCTACATAGAAGAAAGATAGAGAGTGCTATCTCTCTTACATCCCATCTTTATAATGAAAGTCTACGAGAAAGAAGAAGAAATAAATTTATCCACTTTAAAGAGGGAAAAAAGATGAATTTAATTCCAAATATTTCCTAAGGTGGTATGAGTGGGAAAACAGGAAAGCCACACAATGCCTGTCTTCCCAGGTACAGAACAGAACACAGTAACAGAACCATGAACACACAACTGAAGCACTCACGGAAAATCCAGCAGCACCCTGAAGTAATCTTCCACGAGATGTCCAGGTATTGTGAAAAGGATGAAACCACAGTCCTTCCTCATGTTGCCCTTAAGATTTTCATTGTGATTTAGTCTCCAAAAGCAACTGGCTTCAGGAAAACTGCACAAGATGAAAGAAATTCTCAGCAGCAGGAAGAAAACAAGCAAAGCGTATACCTTTTCCATGTCTGCCATTCAGTAAACCTGAATGGAAGTTCCATGTGCAATCCCATTGACACACTCCAATCATTTAGTCATGTACACACGTGTGTCTCTTTTTATTACTATTGCCCATGAGAGATGACACTCAAAATGCCTATGAGTCCTGTCAATTCCATATCACCACAAACTCCCCCAGGTTCTTTCTTCTGACTCTGTCCAACTGTCCTTAGAGGAATACAGAACAATTGGCCCAAGTGCTTTGCATTTGAAGTGAATGTGAACCATAAGATGGAAAACATGTTTTTAAGATCATCCATTCTTGCCTTAGGGAAGTGATTTCATTTACTTTTATGGCACAGATGTTCTGGGGACAGTTGGTCCCAGGCTGGTGTCAGAAAGCCATTTGAAATCTCCTATGTGGATTTCATTGTAGGATCCAAAGTAAGAAATGAGGTTAAAAGAATTATACATATCCATTTCACTCAGAGTCCATGCAAATACATGGCACATTGTGTCTTCTTCATCCATTATCAGCAGAATAATTTCACACACTGACCTTTTAGCTTTCAACAAAGTATTCTGTGTGGTTGTACTATTCCACACTAGACACACTTATGGATTCTACCTAAACTTAATGTGATTTTGTAATCCAGATAACCAATCATAAATAAAATTCAGAAATTAATCTAATTATCCTTGGTCTAGTAACTTCTAGTCTGTGTATCAGTAATAATGTAGACACTAAACATTATTGATATATGACTTCTAAAATATTACATACATTTTTTGTCACCTTCTGAGGACAAAGATCTTATAATGGAACATATATCTCTCTGAACCCATTTCCACTTTGGCCTGGGACACAGGTAGGCTAAATTTACATCTTTTTTACTTCCTTGTTTCCTCCAAATTTACCCCCAGTCTCACACCCAGATTTGCAGCTGACCACGTACTGCAGCCTGTCCACCTCCTTATCGACTATCCGTCTCCAGTGTATTACACAGCTTTCCTTTCAAACCTCCTTCCCAAAGCTCTTCTCCATTCCAGTCCCAGAATCTTTCAGGCATTACCTGGGAACATGCAGGCCACTCTAACCATGGAAGCTGGTAACTTAACTGTAGACCTTCATCTTTCTTTTTTCTCCTTCAAATCTGTTCTCCCAGAATTGAAGCAGACTACCTTCTGCAGCCTCCCCATCCTCTCCAATCACAACTACAGTGGATCCCAATGCTTTTTTCCTCAAAAAAATGTTTTTTACTCCAACTCATCCCTTTATTCCAGACCCCAACTCCAGTAGGCATTTTCTGGGAAACATGACAGCCAAGCCTGAGAGATAAGTAAGTAGGCCATTGTGATGGTTTGAATATGCTTGTCTCAGTGAAAACTAATGTTAAATCTAAAAAAAAAAAAAAAACTAGGTCAAAAATATCAAGAAAATCTAGGTGTAGAGAGAATATCTTGGGTATTGTACGGATACAGGAATTGTCAATTTAAAAACCTATGCCTATGCCTTAGCTAGTAAATAGAGATGGGACATCTGGGAGTGAGAAAAGATTCTGGGATAGAGTCAGGCAGGAGATTCAACAGGAATATGCATGAGACCAACCCATAATACCTGAACACAGGTAACCAGCCACATGGCAGAATGTAGTCTAGAATAAATGGGATAGTTTAGTTATATCTAATCAGAGAAGAGCCTACCAATATGGCCAAGGTATTTGTAAATATATTTTGAGTCTGAGACTTACTTCTGGGAGCATGGGACTGGGAGGAAGAACCAGGAACTAACTTCAACATCTAGGACCCCATGAAAAGACTAAATGTAAGAATAGAAACAGTGGAAAAAGAAACCCAGGTCAAAAAGCATGAAAATATTTTAAAGAAAATCAGAGAAGAAAGTGTAACTAACATAAAAAAAGTGATGCCTATCAAGGTACAAGAGGCATACAGACCTCCAAATACTCTGAAAAAGAAAAGAAATTTCTTTCAGAAGAGAATCAAAACACTAAGTAAACAGAACAACAACAACAACAAGATATTAAAAGCTGCAAGTGAAAAGACCAAGTAACTTATAGAGGTAGACTGTTTAGACTTATACCCAAATTTTCCAGTGGAGATTCTAAATACCAGAAGATTCAGGAAATATGTTCTATAGAACCCAAGAATCCACAAAAGCCAGCCAAGACTATTATACTCAGCAAGAGTTTTAATCACCACAGATGTAGAAAATAAGTAATTCTATATTGAACCAAAGTTAGATAATATCTATCTACAAATCCAGTTCTACAGAAAGCAGTAGAAGGATAATGCCAACCTAGTGAGGTTGAGCACATACAAGAAATAAACAGGGTGTGGTTTGTATGAGAGATAAACAGGAATCTATAAATAGTACTAATGGATATCTCTCTTTCGATAGTAGAAACTTACAGAATGGGTACAAAAACAGGATCCAACCTTTGGCTACATGCAATAAACACACCTCCATGTCAAGGTGACCTTGAAAAATATAGGAAGTTGTAATGAGCCCTAGACCTGAGCAAGAGAATGCAAGCTATGTGGTTCAGTAGTTCCACCAAGAAAGTAAAACTAAATGTGAGATTTTAGGTCTTCACTGCCCTGGGATACATTCTACATTCTGGGAGGGATACATTATTCCTGAGTCAGAGAATATTTGCTGGATTAACATTCAGGAGAAGAAGGGAGAGACTGATTAACATTTATCAGACCTCAGGGAAGAGAACCCATCTGTGGGTGGGGAAGGCCCAAAACCCAAAGCACAGATGCTTGGACAAGGTTACATTCTTGCAAAAGATGAGTGTAGAAGATGTTTCTGCATGACTCTGGCTGAATTATGGGTTGGGACTTATTTGAGACTTTCCACTGTTTTTATGTTATGTTTCCTTAGTTACCCCTTCACTCTGCCCTCCTCCTCTCGGTTTGTGGGTTCCCCTATAGAACCAGGCTGTCTTGTCAATTCCTCTGCTCCTGAGTTATGAGTTGATCATCAGCCGGGTGATCCCGAAATATACCTCTTGCTGATTGCATCTAGATCGGTGTCTTGTGTACCATTGGGTGGCTGTGACATCCCGAGACTTGAATAAGGGACTTCTTTCTCGGGGATCTTTCATTTTGGGGGCCCATCTGGGATTTGCAACCACCTTAATCTTCAAGAACCCATTAGGAGGTAATACTTCACCCACGGTCTTTTGTCTTGTTGTCATGTGCCAGTCTGTTTGAATTGTTTGGTTTTTGAAAAGTGCACTTTTGATTTGGTTTGGCAGTCGTTTTTGTTTCAGGAGAGGCAGCCAACCATTTCTGTCTTGGGAGGGGACAAACGGGTGACTGGCAGACCTGCTGGTGGGTCACCACTGCTGTGCCCTGGGAGACGTCCCAGGAAGACACTGACCCACAAGGACGCCTGGGAAGTTCC
The DNA here is from genome assembly GCA_030674055.1 of Rhabdomys pumilio. Lineage (NCBI taxonomy): Eukaryota > Metazoa > Chordata > Mammalia > Rodentia > Muridae > Rhabdomys > Rhabdomys pumilio. Next base: position 5,015,507 of record JANHMN010000021.1, read on the forward strand.
CATCTGGGTGCTGGAGAGGACACAGAATCTCTTCTGGCTGGCACTGGGTGCCAGAGAGGATTCGGAATCCCTTCTGGCTGGCACTCTTGATTAAGACTGGTTTTTGTTAGTCTTTTTGTGTGTTTGTTCTATCTGTCTTTCATGTTACTTGTGATGATGGGGCAGACTGTGACATCCCCCTCAACTAGGAGAGAATAATGGGAGAAAAGGTCAGAAACGACCCTTTTTCATTTGAAGGTGGTCTTCAGCCACCCCTACCTAGGTCGGCATTTATTGCGCTCTCTTGGCAGTGTGTCTGTATTTGGTTTGTGCTGTTCATTGCTGGCGGTGTTAGAAATCTGTTAGACTTCGTCCAACGTAGGCTGGCCAAGTCGTCTGAATCTGTTAAATTAGGTCCAGAGAAGACTCGTCACGTTGTCTGGTTATTGGGGTCTTCCACTGGCAGTCTTTCTACGTCCTGATTGTGTAACTTGGTCTCTGTACCTGTGACAGGGGTGAGAACTATCTATATCACCTGGTTTATACGTCGCACACATAAACAGACAGGGGTGAGCTCTGTTGTTTTTCTCTGTTTTCTTGGTGAACTGTGTGTTGGTTGTCGTTCTATGTGTTCTTGGACTTTGACTGACGTTATCTGGACTGAATCTACTGTGTTAAATATCTAATGTAATCTAATCTAATCCAATCCAATCTAAATTTAATCTAATCTAAACATCTAATCTACTGAGTTAAAAAGAGCCAACATAGCCACCAGCAGAGAAAGAGATAGAGCTGCCAGCACAAGAGAGCTGCTACAAAGCAGAGAGGCAGGCAGGTCTTTTGGTGAGAAGCACTGAGGTTCACGCAGCCAACCCACCACATGTAGGTAGCACTGCATGGAGGGCTCCCTCCCCCAGTCCATACCTGGCAGGTGACAGCTCAGTGGCTTCCTGTCTGCTGCCTGTGGGGACCTTGGCCTCTGTCCCTTCTAGTGACCGCCAGCAGCAGAGGGAAAGAACACAGTGACTGCAGGCCTTGCTCCCCACTCTCTGTGGCTAGTACTGAGGAATCCAAGGACATCTGCAAAAAGATAGGTAGGGTCCAGGTGATTAAGATCCTGGCGGAGTAGAAGGACACCTTCCCTGAGCGGTGGCAGTCAGACAAAACAGCCCTGGCAAGATTATTCACCTGAGAGTTATATGTAGTGTGCCACGCATGCGCACTCTCACTCAGCCATCAACTGTCAAAAGTAGCCATCAACCGCCAAAAGGTGACGTAGCCGGAGATGTCACATCAGACGAGTTGCTCAAGCCAATAGAATAGGGACACGCCAACCCAGGGGCTATTTAATGAAGGCTGTTTCATCCTTCGGGGTGTTTCCTCTCCTCGGCTTCAATAAAGCTTGCTACAGAAGGATCCTGGCATCCATGTGCATTCTTGCTGGTGAGAAAATGACTCGGGTCACAGTTGGTGCCGAAACCCGGGAAGCCAGAACATCGCCAGGCACCGAGGAAGACCCCCTTCAAGGGTGGATCCAGAACTGTAGCCACAGGTAACGATCAGAAAGGTATGCTTTTGGAGGCTTGGTTGGGCGAAGCAGGTACTGCTTTCGTTTTGGTGATCGCTGCCTTCCTTTTGTTTATGATAAAATCCTGCCTCCAAGATGAGCAGTGCCGTTTCGCAGTCAAGGCAGGACAGTCTAGCATTTCAGAATCTGATCGTGAGAAGAGAGCCGGCTCGAGAAAAAAGAAACGTGGTTTAACTAAGAAGTCAGGCCCCTTGAAGGGTGTAAAACCTGCCGAGGCATTAGGAAAGAGCAAGGACGCTCTGGGTGAGAAGTTCAAAGGATCTGACAGGGAGTGCGGAAAGCCGCTATACCCTTTGGCAGATTTAGAGGCCTTAGAAATTAGCTCTTCTGATCCCGAGGAACTTAGTCCCTCAGAGGAAGAGGACCTAGAGGAAGTGGCCGCCCAGTATGAAGGGGAAAGGTATCACCCCAATGAGCAGCTGCGGATATCTAACAAGTCCAAAAAGGGGGTTAGCTGGGCCATGGGGAAGTCCCCGCCTGCTGAGTCACCCGCTGTAGTCCCTACCGCACCTCCACCTTATACCGGTCAGTGAGCTGACTCCTTCTTTACAACAGAGGTTGCTCAAAAGATCAGAATGGCCTTTCCTATTTATGGGGGAGCTGAAGGGGGCCAGGTGCATGCTCCGGTCGAATTCTCCACCCTCAAAAAGCTTGCAGAGTCAGTTCACAAGTATGGGGTGGATGCTAGCTTTACTATCATGCAGGTTGAAAGGCTCGCTAATTTAGCCTTAACACCCAGTGATTGGCAAACAACAGCCAAGGCCACACTTAATAGTTCTGGCCAGTATATGGAGTTGAAGGTGCTCTGGCAGGATGCTCTCCAGACCCAGGCTAAGATTAATGCCTCCCAGATAGGCTACCAAGCTGGCTGGACCTTCGACCTTTTGACAGGTCAGGGACAATATGCTACCAATCAGACAGAATATGATTGGGGAGCCTATGGCCAGATTGCAGCTGCAGCAGTTCAGGCTTGGAAGGGACTCTCCAAACGGGGGGAGTCCGAGGGACAACTTACTAAGGTCATTCAAGAGCCTCAGGAATCCTTCTCGGATTTTGTGGCAGAGACTAAGATCTTTGGAGACACTGAAAGAGTGAAACTCCTTATAGAACAGCTAGTCTTTGAGAATGCAACACCTGAGTGCAAAGCAGTCATCAGACCCAGAAAGAATAAAGGCCTGGCTGATTGGATAAAATCATGTAGAGGCATCGGGGGCCCTTTAACTAATGCAGGATTGGCTGCCGCTATATTACATACAAAGGGAGAGCCTTCAACACAGAAACCTTGCTTTGCGTGTGGCAAACCAGGCCATTTAAAAAGGGATTGTTACAATCAACAGCCCAAGCCTAAAAGACCTCCCGGCCTTTGTCCGAGGTGCAAGAAAGGATATCACTGGGCTAGAGAATGCCGATCAACAAGGGACCTTCAAGGTAACTTACTTCCACCTCCAAATGAAACAGATGTGACAGAAAATGATCAGTCAAAAAACGGCCAGCAGGGCCCCAGGCGCCAGGGCCTCCAAAGATATGGAGCCAAGGCCTGCCCCCAGAGGGGCTGGGTAGCTGCCGAGCCTATACAGGCTCCGCAGGATTGGACCTCTGTGCCACCACCGGATTCTTATTGATGCCTCAATCAGGTGCTCAGCCGATTCCTGTTAGCTTTGAAGGACCCCTCCCTAAAGGGAGCGTGGGACTTATTTTAGGCCGTGGCTCTTTGACTTTGAAAGGACTCATTGTACATCTGGGTCTTATAGATATTGACTCTAGACATGGGCTTCAAGTCCTTTGTTCCAGCCCGGAGGGCATTTTTTCAATCTCTCCTGGAGATCGTATAGCTCAATTAGTTTTACTCCCCAGTCTCCAGGAGGAATTTCCTACTATGGGCAAAAGCTGAGAGGAAGGTCTTCATCAGGAACTGACTATGCTCATTTTGTAGTAGACTTGAAAACTAGGCCCACATTAACATTGACAGTGGGAGGCAAGCAATTTACTGGAATTTTGGACACAGGGGCAGATAAGAGTATCATTTCTGCCACCTGGTGGCAGAAAGCATGGCCTGTTACACAATCATCCCGATCCCTACAGGGGCTGGGATATGAAGCCAACCCCTCAATTAGCTCGCAGATGTTGCGTTGGGTAGCCCCAGAAGGTCAAACAGGGACTTTTACCCCTTATGTTCTTCCCCTGCCAGTCAATCTGTGGGGAAGAGATGTGCTATATCAATTAAGTTTAAAATTGACTGATACCTATTTTCCACAAGCTGTCACAATGATGTCCCATATGGGATATAGGGAAGGCAAAGGATTGGGAGCTAAAGAACAGGGATGGCCAGACCCCATATTACCAATAAGCCATTCTAAGAGACAGGGGCTGGGTTTTTCATAATGGCCGTTGAGGGGACCATGCCTATAACTTGGCTCACAGAGGAGGCCGTATGGGTTCCTCAATGGCCTTTATCCTCTGAAAAATTTGAGGCCGCTACCAAATTAATTGAAGAACAAGTCAAATATGGCCACTTAGAACCGTCCACTTCTTTATGGAATACTCCCATCTTTGTCATAAAAAAGAAATCAGGTAAATGGAGACTTTTACACGATTTGAGAGCCATCAATGCTCAGATGCAGCTATTTGGCCCCATACAGCGTGGCTTGCCTTTACTTTCAGCTTTGGCTAAACGATGGAGAATAATTATTATAGACATTAAGGATTGCTTCTTCTCCATCCCATTACATCCCAGAGATATACAAAGGTTTGCCTTTACCCTACCTGCTATTAACCATATACCACACCGGATAGAAGATTTCAGTGGAGGGTCTTACCCCAGGGTATGGCCAACAGTCCAACTATGTGTCAGCTGTATGTGCAAATGGCCCTCGAACCAGTCAGAAGACAGTTTCCTTCTTTGCTGTTGATTCACTACATGGATGACATTCTTTTATGTCATAAAAACCAGGATGTCTTGCAGGCCTCATATCCGTTGCTGATTAAGACCTTAGAGCAATGGGGCTTGCACATAGCAGCTGAAAAGGTTCAAATTTCAGAAGTTGGTTCCTTTCTGGGAACGATCATACACCCAGAAATGATAATGCCTCAAAAACTGGAGATTCGCAGGGATCATTTACGTACCCTAAATGACTTTCAAAAACTGTTAGGAGACATAAACTGGCTAAGGCCGTTTTTGAAGATCACTACTATTAAATTGAAACCTTTGTTTGACATTTTGGAAGGCAATTCACATATCTCCTCACCCCGTGAACTGACTTTGGCAGCAAGCCATGCTCTACATTTAGTGGAGAAGGCTTTACAAGATGCACAACTAAAACGTGTAGATGAGACCAAAACCTTTGATCTGTGTGTTTTTCAAACTCGGTCGCTTCCAACTGCCGTTTTGTGGCAAGATGGACCCCTGTTATGGATTCATCCTAATGCTTCCCCTGCAAAAATTATTGATTGGTACCTGGATGCGGTTGCTCTCCTCGCATTGAGGGGATTAAAGGCTGCCGTCACCCATTTTGGCACATACCCCCATAGCCTAATTGTCCCCTACACCTCATATCAGGTTCAGGTCTTGAGTGCCACGTCAGATAATTGGGCAATATTAGTTACCTCATTTCAAGGTATTATTGATAATCATTATCCCCAAAATCCTATTTTACAATTTGCTCAAACCCAAGCTTTCATCTTCCCATGAATGGTAGTCAGTGAGTCGATACCACAGGGAAGGGTTGTTTATACTGATGGCTCCAAAACAGGAATTGGAGCCTATGTTATAGATGGCTGTACCACCACCAAGAATTTTCAAGAAAATTCACCACAGGTCGTGGAATGCCTGATAGTTTTAGAGGTCCTCTCTATACTCCAAGAGCCATTAAACATTGTTTCTGACTCAAATTATGTAGTTAATGCTGTCAACAGGTTGGAAACAGCTGGATTTATTAAACCTACCAGCAGGCTTGCCAATATTTTTGGTCAGATACAGGCTACACTTATTAAGCGCTGCGCTCCAGTCTTTATAACTCATATCAGGGCCCATTCTGGCCTCCCAGGCCCTATGTCTCGTGGCAATGCACAGGCAGATCAGGCTACACGCTTGATTGCGACAGTGCTTGTAAGCTCTCCAGTTGATCAGGCAGGGAAATTTCATGGACTTTTTCATGTAACTTCCGAGATGTTGTGACGTCGCTTTAAAATTTCTAGGCAAGAGGCCAGAGACATAGTCACTCAATGCAAAAGCTGCTGTCAGTTCTTGCCAGTCCCACATACGGGTGTCAACCCGCGAGGGATTCGCCCTTTACAAGTGTGGCAGATGGATGTGACTCATATTCCATCTTTTGGTAAGTCTCAATTCTTACATGTTTCTATTGATACTTGCTCTGGTATTCTCTTTGCAACTCCCTTAACAGGAGAAAAGGTGGCCCATGTTATCCAGCATTGTCTACATGCCTGGAGTGCCTGGGGCAAGCCAAGTGTTTTGAAGATCGATAATGGTCCTGCTTACACCTCTCAAAAGTTCAGACAATTCTGTTGTCAAATGAATGTGACACACGTGATGGGTCTTCCTTATAACCCTCAAGGTCAAGGCAATGTTGAACATGCTCATCGTACCTTGAAGTCTTATTTTACTAAACAAAAGGAGGGATTGAAGGAGACCCTGCCCCCCGGACCTAGAACAACAGTCTCTTTGGCTCTTTTTACACTTAATTTTTTGAATTTGGACATCATGGCCGGTCAGCAGCCGATCGCCACTGTGCCCCATTGGGCTGTCCAAAAGACTTGGTTAAATGGAAGGACGTGTTAACCGGACAATGGAAGGGCCCGGATCCTATGCTAATGAGATCCAGGGGAGCTGTTTGTGTTTTTCCACAGGACGAAGATAATCCCTTCTGGCTGCCTGAAAGATTGACATGTCGCCTCCCTGGGGATGAGCCTCCCAAAGATGGCCCTACAGCAACCTCAGTGGTGGATGGTGCTGGTGACTTTGATGCTCGTGCTACACTTATCTGAGGCCGCCGGAGAGCTTCAGTGGGCTATTCTGTCTGCTTATCCAAAGCTGATGCCCATTAGACATGATTCGCCTATGCTCCCGAGATTTTTCACCACAAATTATCTCCCTTATCTTCCCTATGAGACTGATATAGCCCACTTGAATGAGAACCGCACTTTGATGGAGAATGGCTCTCTTTGCTTTCAAACACCTTTGGCCTCCAGCGATTGTCTACTTCTAAATTTTACCAAGGCTGGCCGCTGGTATTGGGAACATGGACTCCGTGGCCCCAAATCTATTAAACAGACACAAGATGTCCCCAATGATTCTAACAACTGCTCGGGGACGATGAATGCTACCTGGTGGAATATGGTGATGTGGATGAACTCCTCTCTTGTTTCCCCTCATTTTACAACTGAATTTGGTCCCAGACAGCCCAAGTATGCTCCCTATTGCTATTCTCTCTGTGAGGATCAGTTTCCCCCCTGGACTGAGTGTCATTCACCTATTGTTGCTTGGGCAGATAAGTCTAAGACCTTTTCCTTCTTCCCCTTTTTGGGTTGAGACATGGATCGCTTCAATGTTGGTGACTTCCAACAGGATATTCGAGAATATCCTTTTGATTCTCATCTGCTATGTGGACTAAATGGAAGTTGTTCAGATCTTACTCCCCTTGCCTTTGTTTTGGGTGCCCAGATTGCCTATAGCAATTGTTCTTTAGAGAGATCTTATCATGCACACCACAATTGTGGTGATATAGCCAATTATACCAATTGGAGGGAGGACCCCCCATACTTGTCAGGATTTATGTGCGGTTTCGGTCTCTCCCACACCAGTGTGCTTGTATCCTCCATTTATTTTTACTGTTACTAATAGTTCTTTTGCTTTATGTATCAATTATTCTTGTTTTATTTCCCACTGTTGGGATGCTCAAAAGAGGTCCGTGTGGACCTCTCTGTGCTTGAAGGATTGTCGTCTTGGATGTCTTCTCTTTTTTCCTATTTTAAGGAATGGGTGGGAGTAGGGTTATTTGGCGTGCTTTTGTGCGCAGGCTTGATGGGTTCTTTATTCATGATCTGGCGACTGCGCAATCAACATCAGCGAGATAGGGTGGTGATGGCACAGGCCTTTGCAGCACTGGATCAAGGCGAGTCGTCAGGCATCTGGAGGTCTATTTTAAAAAGAATGATGACCAAACTTTCTTGCCCACAGGGTCTTTGCTCCATGATTGGACCTGGTAAGTCAATGACGGAGTGACAGGTAAGACTCAGTCCACCTAAGACAGGGCGGTCTCGGGTGGGGAGGCCGACCCAATGACGGGTAAGGATCAGGCACTGCACTCCTTATCAGGCACAGGTCCATCATGAGGCCATTCAAATCAAGGCTGCAACCCCCCCCCCAAGAATCACACTGTGAGTCTCAGCTTTTGCACCTGGAGGGTTCTATCCATTGCACCCAGTAAAGTGAGTCTCTAGCTGTCCTTTGATTTGGTCAAATTAAAGTAAAAAGGGGGAGATGTAGTGCGCCACGCATGCGCACTCAACTGTCAAAAGTAGCCATCAACCTCCAAAAGGTGACGTAGCCCGAGATGTCACATCAGCCGAGTTGCACAAGCCAATAGAATAGGGACACGCCAACCCAGGGGCTATTTAAGGAAGTTTGTTTCATCCTTCGGGGTGTTTCCTCTCCTCAGCTTCAATAAAGCTTGCTACAGAAGGATTCTGGCATCCGTGTGCGTTCTTGCTGGCGAGAAAGTGACGCGGGTCACAGTTATAGTTATATATTTTAATTTCTTTTTAAAGTGGGTAAGTAGTGCTGAGACAAGTTATGTGATGTGACTCCAGCTTAGAAACTCTGAACCAAGGACTGGCGGTGGTGGCACACGCCTTTAATCCCAGCACTTGGAAGGCAGAGGCAGGCAGATTTCTGAGTTCGAGGCCAGCCTGGTCTACAGAGTGAGTTCCAGACAGCCAGGGCTACACAGAGAAACCCTGTCTCGAAAAACAAAAACGAAAACAAAAACAAAAAGAAAACTCTGAACCAATGAAACTGCTTGCAGGTAGGACGGGCAGGTCACTTGCTGTAAAAAGGTACAGGCTGTCGTGAGTGAGAAAACCAAAAGAATAGGCCTCCGTTTTGGCATGGATACAAATTTATAATAAAAAAGTGTAAGTTAGTTATTCTCTGCTTAGGGTAGCCATTCATTAAGACCTTTGTACAGGTGATCAAAGCAATAGAAGAAAGATCCCTTGGGCACCCACACCAAGTGCCCAATATAGTCACCTAGATGAATATAGTAGAGGAACACCCTTCCCCTCGATAAAAGCCTTCTTCCCCCCAAGACCCTTGTAGGTTCTGGCTGTCAGGGTCACTCTTCAGGACTAAAGAGCAAGAGAAGATACCGGAAAAAGAATATTCCCTCAGACATGGGGACACCATTAATTGATCAGGCCATGGTCAACAGCAGGTTACTTCTGACCAGATCTGACTGAGACTTTCATGTGGCAAAAGGTAAGGGGCACCTGAAAGCCCATGCCGGATTCCATTGACAGGTCTTGAGAGAGCTACATGAGACCTCACTAATTTTGACCAAGGCACATGAGGTTACAAGTATAGGAGCCAGCTGCAGGGCCCAAGAGTGCCCTAACAGATAGAAGTCAGGGTCAGGAAATCCCAGGCCTTGAGAAAAACACCCTCAAATGGCAAAGATATTAGCTTTGAGTGAAGACAGCCATTGTGGTAGATGGGGCTTGGACCCATTCAACTCTTGGTGGATACAAGTACTCAATACTTGGTCCTCCTCCAAGCCGTTGGACCAAAATGTATTCATGGACACCCAAAAAATGGTGTACCAAGAGATGGGCTGGGTATCCCATTTGTTTTTGGTCATCCCAGACTGTCCCTACCCTCTGTCAGGTCAAGACTTACTCCCTAGGATGGGGGCCCAGATACACTTCCTACCTGATGGGATACAACTAACTGGACCAAAAAAAGAGAACCCATGGGTAGAGGAAAGGCTTCTCCTACTGACCCCTGTGGGGAGCTGAGGCAACATGCTTTACAGACAGGAGCAGTATTCTCTATGCTGATCAGAGACAAGCTGGTGCTATTGTGATGGGCGACACAAATGTCATCTGGGCTGACTCCCCACCCCCAGGCTCATAGGTGCAGAAAACAGCCTTGGAACTTGGGGCCGACAAGAAAATCAACACCTACATAGACATCAGGTATGCGTTTGCCACAGCCCATGTCCACAGGGCTATATACCAAGAGAGGGGATTGTTCACATCAGAAGAAATCTTAGATCTCTTAGATGCCCTGATGAAGCCAGCAACTGTGAGTGTTCATTGCCCAGGACACCAGAAGGGAGAAGACTCAGTGGCCTGAGGCAATAACTGAACAGGTCAAGTGGCTTGAGTAATGGCTATACAGGAGCCTATCCCAGTTATGGGCCTAAGAGATGGCCTCACTTAAAACACAGAAAAAAAAGGACTCAGATTTCTAGCCATCCTGCCAACTACCACCTAGAAAAAAGGGGGCAATGGTGTACACCAAAAGGGAGAACTATACTCCCCAGAAAACAAACAAAAGATTTACTGGGTTAAATGCACAGACAGACTCTTGAGATATAAGTGCATCCAAGCAGTCAAGAGATCTAAAGCATCTAATGGCCCTCAGGTTTTGGGCCAGAGAAATAATAAGACAGTGTAAGGTATGCCAGCAAGCAAAGGCTTACATGACTTAGAGTAAATAAGGAAAATACCTAGAAGAAAACAGCCTAGAGTAGAGATCTTCCTGAGGCAAAAGAATGCAGGCTAGCCGGCTCACTAGCTCCACCAAGAAAGCAGAACTAAATGTGAGATCTTAGGTCTTCACTGCCCCAGGATACATTCTACATTCTGGGATAAGTACATTATTCCTGAGTCAGAGGACACTTGCTGGATTAACATTCAGGAGAAGGAAGAGGCTGATTAACATTCCTCAGACCTCAGGGAAGAGAACCCACCTGTGGGTGGGGAAGGCCCAAAGCCCAAAGCACAGATGCTTGGACAAGGTTACATTCTTCTGAAGCATAAGTGTACAAGATGTTTCCATATGACTCTGGCTGAATTACAGCTTGGAATTTATTTGAGACTTTCCACTGTTTTTATGTTATGTTTCCTTAGTTACCCCTTCACTCCCCACCACCAGTTTGTGGGTTCTTTTATAGAAGACTGCTCCTAACCAGGTTATCTTGTCAATTCCTCTGCTCCTGAGTGAGTTATGAGTTGGCCATCAGCCAGTTGATCGCAAAATATACCATGTAGATCGGTATCTTGTGAACTATTGGATGGTTGTGACATCCCGAGACTTGAGTAAGGGACTCCTCTCTCGGGGATTTTTCAACCTCATCTCTGAGTAACAGGGTGGGAAAAGATATTTCAAGAAAGGGAACCTGAGAAGTAAGTCATTTTACTATCTGACAATATAGACTTAAAACCAAAGCTAATCAGAAGAGATAAGGAAAACCACTACCTACTTATCAAAGGAATATTCCATAAAAAGAGCATTGCAATTTTTGACATCTATGCACTAAACACAAAGGCACACAACTTCATTTTAAAAACATTATTATAACTATAATTAAGTAACATATTGATTCTCACTCATTGAGAGTGGGAGCTTTCAATACCCCAATCTCACCAATGGACAGATCATCTAGACAAAAATCTCAACAGAGAAATGCTGGAACAAACTTGCCACATAGACCTAACATATCTACAGAACATTTCAACAAAACACAAAATAATACATCTTCTTCTCAGCACCTCAAGGAATGTCTTTAAAACTTGGCCACATGTTCAGATGCAAAATAAGTCTCAACAGATACAAGATAATTAAAATGACAGTTCACATCATGTTTGACCACCACAAGTTAAAGCTAGAACCAACAACAGAAACAACAGCAAGCTTGCAAATTCAGGGAAACTGAATGACTCACTACTGAAAGAAAAATGGTTCAGGATAGAAATCAAAAGTAAAATTTTTTTTTTTTTTTTTTTTTTTTTGGAATTGAATGAAATGAAAACATAATGTTTCAAAATTTATGAGATATAATGAAATGGAACCTCCTTAAACTGAAAAACTTCTGTAAGGCAAAGGACACTACCAATAGGACAAAACAGCAGTCTACAGATTGGGAAAAATCTTCACCAACACTACATCCAAGAGAAGGCTCATATCCAAAATATGTAAAGGAGTCAAGAAGTTAGATACCAACAACACAAATAACCCAGTTTTAAAATGGGGTACAAAGTGAATCAGACTTCTCAACAGAGGAATTTTGAATGGTCAAAGAGCACTTAAAGAAATATTCAACTTCTTTAGTCATCAGGGAAATGCAAATCAAAAGGACCCTGAGATTCCATCTTACATCTGTCAGAATGACTAAGATCAAAACCTCAAGGAGCAGCACGTGATGGTGAGGATGTAGACCAAGGGGAACACTGTTCCATTGCTACTCCACTGATGAGACATCCCTCAACTGAAGAATGGATAAAGAAAATGTGGTATAGCTACACAACAGATTACTATGAAGCTATTAAAAACCAAGACATTATACATTTGTAGGCAAATGGGTGGAACTAGAGAATATAATCCTCAAGGAGGTGACTCAGAGCCAGAAAGACATATATGGCACATATTCACTTATAAGTGGACATTAGCCATAAAGTGCAGGATAATCATGCTACAATTCACAAACCGGAAGTAAATGAGTAATAAGCAGGTCCCAAGGAAGGATGTGTGAATCTCACTCCAAAGGAGAAATTAATAATTATTGAAGATAGATGGGGATAGGGGACTGGGTAGAAGTGTGAGTGAGAAGTGGAAAGGGAATGGTGATCAGGTGAGTGGAGGGGTACAGGAGAGGGCCGGAAATGAGAATGGAAATTAGTGGAGGGTTACCAGCTGGCGACTTGGTCTGTGGGAGAATACATTGAGTGTATGGGGGTAATCCTAGCTGAGATTCCTACCAGAGGGAAATAGAGACTGAAGTAGCCACCTCCTGTAGCTAGACAGGACTTCCAGAGAAGGGTGGGGGATATCAATTCACCCCAAAATTCTTCAACCCAAAATTTGTGTTGCCTTCAAGATATGCAGGGATAAAAATGAAACAGAAATAGAGGGAACAGCCAACCAATGACTCCCCCAACTTAAGACCAATCACATGTGAGATAGCCAGACTCTGACACTATTAATGATACTTTGCTATGTTTGCAGATAGGAACATAGCTGTCTCCTGGGAGGCTTCATCCAGCAGTGGATTGAAGCAGATGTGGAGACCCACAGCCAAATACCAGGTGGAACTCAGGGAGTCTTGTGGGAAAGAGGGGGGATAGAATTCAGCAAGCCAGAGAGGTCAAGGACACAAGAAGACCTACAGAGTCACCTAACCTGGGCCCTCAAGGCAGAAGGAGCCAAAAGGGTCAGGCCTCCCTGAGGCAGGATAAGTATAGGAGTAGACAGTGGAGGAAGGGATTAGGCTTCACCAGCCTGCAGTGCCAATACCTGTTGCTATGACAACAACGTGGGAACAAATCTCACACATGTATGTAGCACAAGTATGGTGCCATAATTTATAAAGATGCAAAATTAAATGTCCATTGATGGGGAAACATCAGAAATTTGAGGAGGTCAGGTTATGCTGGGTCTTAGTTAGGTCTGCAATCTGGGCCTAAGTATCCCAGTAAGAAGGCCCCTCTCTATTTTCCTGAAGGCCTAAGAGAACTGAGGAAGAAAACAACAGCCACCCACCTAGTCTGGGTTCACATTCACAATATCTAGAGGGAAGGTGCAGTTCCACACAGGCCTCAAGTGACAGTGAAGACAGAGCCCTGCTTTATCCCCACACAATCCAGGACTTACTCCAAGGTCACAAGACTGAGCAGCTAATAGAACTGCCAATACTTCCATTCTTGCTGAGTGGTATCAGAGGAATGGCACCAGCTGATAGAAAGGCAGCAGCAGCAGCAGCAGCAGCAGCAGCAGCAGCAGCAGCAGCAACTAGGTAGGTGAAAGTAGTGTGTGAAATTGTTGTGGTCAGCTCTTCTGTGTAGAAAGTGTAAGGGGCCCAGGCACCTGGGAACACAGGAATCAGATCAGCTCCCATTGGGTCATAAAGGATTTGGTGTCCCTGTTAGTTTGCTCTTGGCCATTTTAGTGTTGGCTTTGGAAAACTCTAGGCTCAGGGTTTGTGGTTTCTCAGGATTCAATACCACTCCATATATTTTGGGCGGCTTCTGTTTCTGTCTAGCTGTCAAAGATCACAAAGACAGGCTACCTTGAGGTAAGATTGATCAAGGCCCCTTCATAGCCTTGAATGGCTGAAAGAGCAGGAAGAATTCTCAACGTTTAATATCCACAGGGAGGCTGTTGACAGTGTCTGAACCTCCCCTAGAACTGCCCCTATAGTCTCATGGATGAATAAGAACATATTTACAATGTGTTAATATTAACACGTCACTTACATATTCTTCTGTTTTCTACCTACTGTTAATATCTATAATCCAGCTTGATTAGGAAAGGTATCTTTTAAATTTGGGCTTTACTGACTTTTAAGACTTTTTCTATGTCTAAGAAACTACAATACATCGAGTATTCCTTGATGGTTCAAAGACTGAATTCTTCTCCTGTTTGTGGCTAGTTCTCTGTTTCTGCAGGCCTGCTAAGCATAAGTGGTTCTCTGTTCATGGTGTGCTTTCCGTACTAACATCTTGTCTGCTTTCATTATCTACCACTGACTATGGGATATTGAGGTTTCCCAGTACCACTATAAATCATTTTTTCCTGTAATTCCACCCAGAGTTGCTTTATACTTTTAGAAATTGTTTTATAAAATCTTTTCATATTAATCAGATTGCCTTCTAGTGAATGAGCCATTTGTTTCTGGTTAAAAATTGTCTCTGTCCTTACCAACCTAAGACAGAAGTACATTGCTTTTGACAATGCATATTTCATGATGGGTAAGAAAGGCATTCTATCAGAATGACCTAAGACAGCTTCAGTCTTATTAATGAAATAAAAAAAGGGGAGAGGCAGAGAGCTTTTGGGGCTGCATGGCAAGCATCTGATGGGCCAAGGACAAGGAAATGGGCTGCTTGGCAGGATCTGACATTGGCCAAGGACAAGAAAGTGGGCTTTAGGCAGGAATCTGACATCAGGCTAGAACAAAGAAGTAATTTCAGGAAGGAATTTAAATATTAGGCTAGAGGAAAGAAGTAATTTCAAACAAGATTCTAAATTTTAGAGTAGTACAAGGAAGTAGGCTTCAGACATGAAAATGGCTTTGGGCTAGGACAGGGAAGTTGGCTCGGATATTTTGGTTATCCTTATAAGCCCTTAGAAACAGTGTTTACGAGAGTGATCCTGGAATTTTGTTTATTGCCTTGCCTGTTCTTTGACTATTTGTGTTTATTGTCTTGTTTGTTGCTTGACTATTTGCATCTATTGTATTGCTAGTCCCTCAACCTAGAACTGACCTTAATACTTACATGTAACTAAAATGGTATAAAAGAAAAAGGAGGAAGGGGGATTAGATAGGGGTTTCTAGGTATAGGAAATGGGAAAAGGGAATGACATTTGAAATGTAAATAAATAAAATATCCAATAAAAGCCCAGAAAACAAGGTCTAAAATACATGCCTAATTATAGACAGTCTGGAATTTAAAAATTATGCAGAAAGTGAAAAAACAGTCTTTGTTTTATATTTAGATAAAGTTTTCTATTTTCTACAATAATTGTGACCAGTGCTCTTCATCTATGCTGTCCATACACATGGCATATCTATCTGTGAGTTTTGGTGTTTGTTTCATTTTGTGTTGTTTTTATTTTCCTCCACACCTCTCTTCCTGCCTGGATCTACCTCTTTCCTGTCTTTCATTAGAAAATACATAGGCTTCTAAGGGATAATAATAAAATAAAGAATATAAAACAATAACTAATACATATGAATAAGACAAAACACACAGAAGCAAAGAGCTTTTGTAAAGGCCTAAGATACCAATACAGACACAGAGACCCACTTGTTTGTACACTTAGAAATCCTATAAAAAGATTATATTTGAAATCAGAATATATACCCAAAGAGCCTTTAATGTAGTAACATAAAAAGAGACTATAGATGTGTGTGTGTGTGTGTGTTTGCGTGAGTGCACATGCATGTGTGTGTATATTCTTTATTGACCACGTCCTTCTGTGCATGTAGACTACCCTTAAGAGTAGTTTCACAGTGGGACTTATTTGAAAAAACTAAAAAAACTAAATTTTTATTAGCAGGTAGTTATCAGTTGGAGATTGCTTCTGGATTGGGGTTTGGAGGATGTGTTGACTTCTCCTTTCAGCTCTAGAATCCCTTCTGGTACAGATCTACTTCAGGCCCTGTGCATGGTGCTTCAATCTCTGAGTTCAAATACTTTTGATGTAGAAGCCTGGTTTCTTTAGTGTTCTCCATGCCCTCTGTCTTTTACATTCTTTCTGCCTCCCCTCTTTTTGCTGGGTTCCCTGAGTCCTGAGGGGAGTTATTTGATAGAGACATCTATTTTAGAGCTAAATGTTCCATGGTCTCACACTCTCTGTGCATTATCTGACTGTGATCTCCTGTATTTCTTCCCATCTGTTTCAGGAGAAAGCTATTCTGGTGATAGTTGAGAAAGACACTGATCTATGGGAATAGAAAAATATTATTAGGAGTCTTTTTATTGGTATTGTTTGATATTTTAAGAATACTTGTATTGGTTTTATCCTCTGTCACTGGGCTATATAGTTTCAGGAATTCTTCATCATGCAAGCAGTGTTGGGTATAGGTTTTATCTTCTGGGTTGTATATTCAGTCAAATCAGAGATTAGTTGTTTACTCTCTTAGGCTTCATGCCACCATCACCCTAGCATATCTTACAGGCAGGACTCCATTGTAGGTCAAAGGTTTGTAATTGGGGTTGAGTTTACATTTCTCCTTTAGTAGACTGCACAGCACCTCCCTGTGTATAAGATGCTAGTACATAAGTGTGAAAGCTGTATGTAGACACCAGCTCCACTTTTCTGGGACACAGCCTGGGTTGTTTGGGTTCTTTCCTGGAACCTCCTTTGCCAACAACTCAGTTATATGTAATCGATTTCACTGGTTCTGGAAGCTTCATTTGTGACAAGAGATGTCTAGTTTAGGCTGTGTCTCCTCCATTATGCCAATTTCATTTAGATCACCTTCATATATGTATATATTTTAGGAAACGTCTACTGCATTCAGTTTCCATATTACTGTTCTTGTGGCCCTCAGTTTTAGCAATTTCTCCCCAAATACCCTCCCTTGTTCTGGTCTTCCCTACTCCTCTCCATTTAAACCTCCACTTCCAGGAATCCTGATTCCATCTACACCTATTAATTCTATTATCTATTCACAGGAAGAACTAATTGTACCCCTAGTCTAATACTCACTATCCATTCTCTGTGGATCTACAGAATGCAGTTGGTTATCATTGACTTAACAACTGATAGCCATATATAAGCAAATACATAGCATCCTTTTATTTCTGTGTCTGGAACATTTTATTCAAGATAATTTTTTCCTTTTTGATTAAAATTTTTTATTAATTATTTTGTTTATTTACATTTCAAATGATATCTCACTTCCAGGTCACCCCTCCACAAACCCCACATCACATCCTCCTCTCTCCCACTCCTTTGCCTCTATGAAGGTGCTCCTCCACCTACTCACCCACTCCCACCTCATCACTATAGCATCCCCCTACACTGGTGCATCAAGCCTCCACAGGACCAAGGGACTCCCTTTCCTTTGATGTCAGATAAGGCCATCCACTGGGACAAATTTATCTGGAGCCATGACTCCCTCTATAGATACTCTTTGGCTGGTGGTTTAGTCCCTGGGAGTGCTGTGTGATTCAGTTAGTTGATATTGTTCTTCATATGGGGTTGAAATCTCCTTCAGCTCTTTCAGTCCTTCCTCTAGGACCTCTGGGTCCCAGATTTCAGTGTAATAGTTGGCTGTGAATATCTGCATCTGTATGGTCAAGTGCTGGTAGAACCTCTCAGGGAACAGACATTCCAGACTCCTGTCAGCAAGCACTTCTTGGCATCAGCAATAGTGTCCAGTTTTTGTGTCTGCAGATGGGATGGAAGGATCCCTAGGTAGGGTGATTCTGGATGGCCTTTCCTTCTATCTTTGTTCCATTTTTTGACCCTCTCTTTCCTGTGGAAAGGAACATTTCTGCGTTAAAAACTTTAAGATGCAATGAGAAGCCCCATCCCACAACTCAAGGACATGCCTATCCACTGGAGGAGGGCTCTACAGGTTCTATCTTCTATTTGTTGCTTATTTCCGCTAAAGTCATCCCCACTGGATCCTGAGAGCCTCTTGCTTCACTGGAGTCTGGGACTTTCAAGTGGCTAGCCCCAGTTCCCCATCTTCCACCGCTAAATATTTCTACTCAATTTCTAAAAATCTGTACCTCTCCCCTTTCTCATCAAATACATGATCCTGTCCCCTTTTCTCTTTCTCCCTCTTCTCTCTCCAAAGCCCTCTATTTCCAATGATTACTTTGTTCCCCATGCAATGTAGGATTGAAGCATCTATACTTTGATCTATTTTCTTCTTAGCTCCATATGGTTTGTGAATTGTATCATGGTATTCTGATCTTTGGGGCTAATATCCACTTATCATTGAGTACATACCATGTATGTTCTTTTGTGTGTGGGTTACCTCACTAAGAATGATATTTCCTAGTTCCACCCATTTGCCTGCAAAACTTATGAAGTCATTGTTTATTTTTTCTTGGATATTATATATACATTTCAGATTTTATCCCCTTACCCCATTCTGCCTACCACCCAGGAACCGCCTATCCCATCCCCTCTCCTCCTGCTTCTATGAGTATGGGCCCCTACCTACCCCCCACTTCCACCTCCCCACCCTCCAATACCCCAGCCCCCCCACTTGGTATTCAGCCTTCATGGGACCAAGGATCTCCTCTCCCACATACGCCCAACAAGGTCATCCTCCCCTACATATACATATATATGAGTCCCTCCTTATGTGCTCCCAGGCTGGTGGTTTAGACCCTGGGGAGTTCTGGTTGGTTGGTATTGTTGCTCTCCTCATGGGGCCACAAACCCTTTCAGCTCCTTCAGTCTTCTCTCTAACTCTTCCATTGAGAACCCCTTGATCAGATCAATGGTTAGCTGTGAGCATCCACCTCTGAATATGTTAGACTCTGGCAGACCTCTAAGGAGAGAGCTATATAAGACTCTTGTCAACATGCACTTCCTGACATCCACATCAGCGTCTACCTTTGGTGACTGCACATGGGATGGATACCCAGGTGGAATGGTCTCCAGATGGCCCCTCCTTCAGTTTCTGTTCCACACTTTGTCTCCATATTTGCTCCCATGAATATTTTGCTACTCCTTCTAAGAAGAACCAAGGCATCCACACTTGGTCTTCCTTCTTCATGAGTTTGATGTGGTCTGTGAGTTGAATCTTGGCTATTTCAAGCTTTTGGGCTAATATCCACTTATCAGTGAGTAAATACCCTGTTTGTTCTTTTGTGAGTGGGTTACCTCACTCAGGATGTTATTTTCTAGTTCTATCCATTTACCTAAGAATTTCTTGAATTCATTATTTTTAATAGCTGAGTAATACTCCATTGTGTAAATGTACCACAATTTTTGTATCCTTTCCTCTGTTGAGGGACATCTTGGTTCTTTCCAGCTTCTGGCTATTATAAATAAGGCTTCTATGAACATAGTGGAGCATATGTCCTTGTTATATGTTGGAGCATCTTCTGGGTATATGACCAGGAGTGGATAGCTGGATCCTCAGGTAATGCTATGTCCAGTTTTCTGAGGAACTGCCAGACTGATTTCCAGAGTGGTTGTACCAGCTTGCAATCCCACCAACAGTGGAGGAGTGTTCCTCTTTCTCCACATCCTCGCCAGCATCTACTATCACCTGAGTTTTCGATCTTAACCATTCTGCCTGGTGTGAGGTGTTATTTCAGGGTTATTTTGACTTGCATTTCCCTGATGACTAAGGATGTTGAGCATTTCTTAAGATGTTTCTCCACCATTCAAGTTTCTTCAGTTGAGAATTCTTTGTTTAGCTCTGTACTCCATTTTTAATAGAGTTATTTGGTTGTCTGGAGT
The DNA here is from genome assembly GCA_030674055.1 of Rhabdomys pumilio. Classification (NCBI taxonomy): domain Eukaryota; kingdom Metazoa; phylum Chordata; class Mammalia; order Rodentia; family Muridae; genus Rhabdomys; species Rhabdomys pumilio. Next base: position 5,035,249 of record JANHMN010000021.1, read on the forward strand.
CTAATTTTTTGAATTCTTTGTGTATATTGGATGTTAGCCCTCTATTGGATGTAGGGTTGGTAATGATCTTTCCCCAATCTGTTGGTTGCCGTTTTGTCCTATTGACAGTGTCCTTTGCCTTACAGAAACTTTGCAATTTTATGAGGTCCCATTTGTCAATTCTTGATCTTGGAGCATAAGCTATTGGTGTTCTGTTCAGGAACTTTTCCCCTGTGCCTAGGTATATGAGGGTCCTCCCCACCTTCTTTTCTATTTGTTTTAGTGTATCTGGTTTTATGTAAAGGTCCTTTGTCCACTTGGACTTGAGCTTTGTTCCAATGCATAAGAATGGATTGATTTGCATTCTTCTACATGCTGACCTCCAGTTGAACCAGTAATATTTGTTGAAAATGCTGTTTTTTTCCCTCTGGATGGTTTTAGCTCCTTTATCAAAGATCAAGTGACCATAGGTCTGTAGGTTCATTTCTGCATGTTCAATTCTATTCCATTGATCTTTCTGCCTGTTTCTGTACCAATACTATGTAGCTTTTCTCACTATTGCTCTATAGTATAGTTTGAGGTCACGGATAGTGATTACCCCAGAAGTTTTTCTATTGTTGAGAATAGTTTTCACTATTCTGGATTTTTTCGCTGTTCCAAATGAATTTGCCAATTTCTTTTTTTCTCTGTGAAGAATTGATTTGGAATTTTGATGGGGATTGCATTGAACCTGTAGATTGCTTTTGGCAAGATGACCATTTTTACTAAGTTAATCCTGCCAATCCAGGAGCATGGGAGATCTTTCCATTTTCTGAGATCTTTGATTTCTTTCTTCAGAGACTTGGAGTTCTTGTCATACAGATCTTTCACTTGCTTGGTTAGATTCACTCAAAGATATTTTATATTATTTGTGACTATTGTGAAGGGTGTCATTTCCCTAATTTATTTTTCAGCCTGTTTATCTTTTGAGTAGAGGAAGGCTACTGATTTGTTTGAGTTGATTTTATATCCAGCCACTTTGCTGAAATTGTTTATCAGGCTTAGGAGTTCTCTGGTGGAAGTTTTAGGGTCACTTAAGTATACTATCATATCATCTGCAAATAGTGAAATTTTGATCATGATGGACGATTGTTTTGTTGTATTCTTGAATTCACTTTGCAAGAATTCTATTGAGTATTTTTGCATCAATATTCATATGTGAGATTGGTCTGTAGTTCTCTTTTTTTGTTGGGTCTTTGTGAGGTTTAGGTATGAGCGTAATTGTAGCTTCACAGAACAAATTGAGTATTGTTACTTCTGTTTCTATTCTGTGGAATAGTTTGAAGAAAATTGGTATTAGGTATTCCTTGAAGGTCTGATAGAATTCTGCACTAAAACCATCTGGTTCCAGACTGTTTATGGTGGGGAAACTTTTAATGATTGCTTCTATTTCTTTAGGGGTTATGGGACTGTTTAGATGGTTTATCTGCTCCTGATTTAACTTTGGTACCTGGTATCTGTCTAGAAAATTGTCCATTTCATCCAGATTATCCAATTTTGTTGCATATAGGCCTTTGTAGTAGGATCGGATGATATTTTTAATTTCCTCGGTTTCTGTTGTTTTGTCTCTCTTTCAGTTCTGATTTTATTAATTTGAATACTGTCTCTGTGCTCTTTGGTTAGTCTGGCTAAGGGTTTATCTGTCTTGTTGATTTTCTCAAAGAACCAGCTGGTTTTGTTGATATTTTGTATAGTTCTTTCTGTTTCTACTTGGTTGATTTCAGTCCTGAGTTTGATTATTTCCTGCCATCTACTCCTCTTGGGTGTATTTGCTTCTTTTTGTTCTAAAGCTTGCAGGTGTGCTGTCAAGTTCTTAGTATATGCTTTCTCCAGTTTCTTTTTGTAGGCACTTAGAGTTTTGAGTTTTTTTCTTAGTACTGCTCTCATGGAGTTCCACAAGTTTTGGTATGATGTGTCCTCATTTTTATTAAATTCTGAAAAGTCTTTAATTTTTTTTCGTTATTTTTTCTTGACCACATCTTCATTGAATAGTGTCAATTCTCTATCTGACCAGCAGACAGGAACAATGCAAGTTGGAGTTCTTCTCAATGCAGTTTATTCAGGATCCTTTACAATCTCCTCTCTGGAAGCCCTCTCTCCTCAGCTCCTTAACGGCCGTCCTTTTATACCCCTGCCTGTCCCAATCAGCACCTGCCTCGTGAGCATGCCTCATTGGTGGACCTCAAACAGCCCGATTCTCGTGGCAGCAAGTCTGTGCAGTAGTTCTGCGGTTGTGGTTCAGTTAGGGAAAGGTGCACGGTGCGCTCAGACCACCAAGAAGCAGCGCCATTCATAAGATTTGACAGGTGCCATTCATAAGATTTGGCCCAGGTGCCATTTTAGCTGGCTGCGCCGCTGCACCCGCTCCTCAAAGAGTAGAACATTGTTCAGTTTTCATGTGTATGTGGGCTTTCCATTGTTTCTGTCATTATTAAGGACCAGCCTTAGTCCATGGTGATCTGATAGTGTGCAGTGGATTATTTCAATCTTTTTGTATCTGTTGAGGCCTGTTTTGTGACCAATTACATGGTCAATTTTCGAGAAGGTACATGAGATGCTGAGAAAAAGGTATATTCTTTTGTTTTAGGATGAAATGTTCTATAGATGTCAGTTAAGTACAGTTGGCTCATAACTTATGTTAGTTTCATAGTGTCTCTGTTTAGTTTTTGTTTCCATGATCTGTCCATTTCTGAGAGTGGAGTGTTGAAATCCCCCACTATTATTGTGTGAGGTGCAACGTATGCTTTGAGGTTTATTAAAGTCTCTTTTATGTATGTGGGTGCCTTTGCATTTGGGGCATAGATGTTCAGAATTGAAAGTTCATCTTGGTGAGCTAAGCTAACTAAAACTTGAAAGCTAGAAAAAAGACATAGCTCCTTACCCCAAGATAATCCACCACCACATTAGCTCATTAGTCAATTTGTTAACTTGTTAAAACTACCAGATCACTTATTAACAAGACAGACAGGTTTTCCTTGTTCACAGACTTCATGATAAAAGATATACAAGTTGAGATGTAAGCTTTCACAGATATCTTAATGACTCCTTGCTATGCCATTGTCCTAACATTATCCAATAGAGGTGTTATAAAGTAGCCTAACCCTGACAAAACATTCCACTATACCTATATTTAAGTTTCCTTTGGTTGTCTTTTAACTACAGATTTAAGGTATTTCTCATGCTAAACTATATAATCAACTATCATATTCACAAGGTCAAGGTTTTGAGTTTCCTTTAATTGTCTTTTAAATGTAAACTTAAAAATGTTTCTCACTATGCTATTCAATCTCCTAGACTGAAGGAAAAATTCTTTTTGCTTCTTCTGTTCCACAAAAGGTTTTTCGTCTTCCCTAAGCTCATCTTACAAAAAATTATCATGTTGCTAACAAATTTATCTCTTTTGTAAACTTATAAGCTACAATAAAACCATTCAGATCTACATCTCATGGACCAAATAGACTCCATCCAGATAAGTACACATGCCAATCAATAGCCTAAGTTCCTAGTGGTCACCTAATCCAGAGGGTGAGATTCGTTTCCTGTGCCCTGGGATCAGGACTCCCCTTAGTCCCAACCACCAAGACCTAAGGGTTTCAAATGTATTTTCAAATGTATACCTAAGTGTGGGGAGCTGACAGAAGGCAGCTATCATCCTTGCAGCCATCTTGAGCCATATACCCTGACAAGAGACTTGTTTACAACAGCCTACAACAGCTGAGCACACTCTGATAACATCTTGTTTAGAAACCCAGGATCTTCCCTTGGGTGTGTGAGGCTTTGGTTGCTCTGATGCATATTTGGTACAGCCTATAGTTAAACAAAAACCTATGATGACACTATGACTGAATGGAAAGGCATTCCAAGGCTTGGTTGACACAGGAGCTGATGTGACTATCCTAAAACAGAGTGATTGGCTTGCCACCTGGTCTATGACCCCAACTTTAACCAATCTAAGGGGTATTGGCTGTAGTCAAAATCCACAACAAAGATAAAGATAGTAATTCAGTAAAGAAGGGAATTCAGGGAATATACAACCCTATGTCATCCCTGGCCTTCCTATTAATCTCTGGGGCAGAGATCTATTATCCCAGTTGGGATTGATTATGTGCAGCCCTAATGAAGGAATCATGGCTCAAATGGTAAACTCTGGATTTTCCCCAGGGAAAGGGTTAGGAAAAGGTGAAGAAGGGATTACTCATCCTGTTGAGGTCCATGGTAACACTGGAAGAAGAGGCTTGGGGGCTACTGATTCAGCTGCACCCCCAGGGCATTGTGTGGATCCCATCACCTGGAAGGGGGACTCACCTGTCTGGGTGAATCAGTGGTCTCTAACCACTGAAAAAATTAAAAGCTGCTCAATTGCTAGTGCAGGAGCAATTACAGGCAGGACATTTAGAGGAAAGTAACTCTCCCTGGAATACCCCAATATTTGTCATTAGGAAAAAGTCAAGAAAGTGGAGACTGTTGCAATACTTGAGGGCTATTAATGCAACCATGATTAGGATGGCAGCCTTACAACCTGGGCTGCCCACACAGGTGGCCATACCTTTGGGCTATTACAAAATAGTTATAGATTTAAAAGACTGTTCTTTTTACTATCCCATTGCATCCTAATGACAGAAAGCACTTCGCTTTCAGTGTTTCCACTATAAATTTTAGAGAACCTATGAAGAGATATCAATGGAAGGTCTTGCCTCAGGGTATGGCTAATAGTCCTACCTTGTGCCAAAAGTTTGTGGCTTCTGCTATAGAGGGTGTTAGAACCATGTGGAAGAGGCCTGGTGCAGACCTGCGCCCTGTCCACTCCAGTGTGGACACCAGACTCCTCCCAAGACATCATAGAGGGCCCACTGAACCCAGAGTGGTAGGTAAGAAGACCCCAACACTGCCCTATGCCTGTGGCTGGGTGCAGGAAGCGCTCAGAATCTAGAAGAAACCCAAGCCCTGAGGCTGGGTGTAGACCTGTGCCCTATTCACTCCTATGTGGACACCGGTCTTCTCCCAAGACAACCTAGAGGGTCCACTGAACTCAGAGTGGTAGAGGGTCCCCTGAACACAGAGCAGCAGGGGTACCACTGAACCCAGAGTGGCAGAGGAATAACTGAACTCAGAGTGACAGACAACATATCCAGAGACATCCTTAGAGGAACCACTGCACTCAGAGCAGTGGACACCTTATCCTGAGACACCCTAGAGGAGACACTGCACTTGGAGCAGTGGGCACCTGATCCTGAGACATCCTAGAGGAGACACTGCACCCAGAACAGCAGACACCTAGCTGGTCTGCTACCTTGGAGGCACCATATCCTGAGGCATCCTAGAGGTAACACTATACTCAGAGCAACTGGAGAAGATCACAGAGACATCTGGACCCCAAGGAGACTAGACACAAGCAAGATAACTGGAAAGACAGGCTTCAGTCAGAAACAGCGAGTATAGGTAGCGCTAGAGTTAACCAGATGGAGAAAGGCAAGCGCAAGAATGTAAGCAACAGAATCCAAAGTTACATGGCATCATCAGAACCCAGTTCCCCCATCATAGCAAGCCCTGAACATCTCATCACACCGGAAAAACAGGATTCAGAATTAAAATCACTTCTCATGACAATGATAGAGGACTTTAAGAAGGACATAAATAACACTCTCAAAGAATTTAAGGAGAACATTGGTAGACAGATAGAAGCCCTTAAAGAGGAAACACAAAAATCCTTTAATGAATTGCAAGAAAACACAACCAAACTGTGGGGAAGAAAGAAACTCGCACGGGGAACGGAGTCTGGCGGCGGCGGGGACAAAGCCAAGAGGGTCCACAGCGCTTCCCACACCACCTCCGGCAGCAGATCCCACATTGACTCAGCCGCCAAGGATGGCAGCTGCAGTTCAAGGTTCCAAAATTCCAGGCAACACGTGGAGTCCGGTTTTCCAAAGCTTTTATTGTTCATGGCGTGGTGAATAGGTGTAGATGGTATGTGTTTTCCCCACCAAAAGCCAGGCAGGCTCCCCTGACTTTTTATAGGGAGAGGTAAAAGGGGAGGGGATAACTTAATTAGCTACGCCCTCGGCCTTTAGATAACTCATTAATATTTAAATCTCTGGAGGTGGAGACCTCTACCTGTGGGCACAGGTTAAATGGAGCTACCTCATCCAAGGCCCAACACCAAACAGGTGAAGGAATTAAACAAAATGATCCAAGATCTAAAAATGGAAGTAGAAACAATAAAGAAATTACAAAGGGAGACTACCCTGGAGATAGAAAACATAAAAAAAAAAGATTAGGAGTCATAGACACAAGTATCACCAACAGAATACAAGAGATAGAAGAGAGAATCTCATGTGCAGAAGATACCATGGAAAACATTGACACAACTGTGAAAGAAAATGCAAAATACAAAAAGCTACTAACCTAAAACATACAGGAAATCCAAGACACAATCAGAAGGCCAAACCTAAGGATAATAAGTATAGATGAGGGGGAAGAATTCCAACTTAAAGGACCAGTAAATATCTTCAACAAAATTATAGAGGAAAACTTCCCTAACCTAAAGAGATGTCCATAAATATACAAGAAGCCTACAGAACTCCAAATAGTTTAGACCAGAAAAGAAATACCTCCCACCACATAATAATCAAAACATCAAATGTACAAGACAAAGAAAAAAATACTAAAAGCAGTAAGAGAAAAAGGTAAAGTAACATAGAAAGGCAGACCTATAAGAATTACACCAGATTTCTCACCAGAGACTATAAAAGCCAGAAGATCCTGGACTGATATCATACAGACCCTAAGAGAACACAAATGCTAGCCTAGACTACTATACCCAGCAAAACTCTCAACCAATATTGATGGAGAAACCAAAATATTCTATGACAAAACCAAATTTACACAATATCTTACCACAAATCCTGCACTTCAAAGGATAATTGGTGGAAAACTCCAACACAAGGAGGAAAACTACAACCTAGAAAAAGCAAGAAAGTAACCTTCAACAACCCTAAAAGGGAATAAAATCTGAAATGTAAATATAATAACCCCCCCCAAATTAAAAAATTTAAATAAAAAAGAAAGCAAAGAATGAAAAAAAATTAAAAAAGCTTGATACTAAAATTTGTTTTGAGAATTGTACATTGCAGAATACACAGCCTTGGTGTATCTACTCATCAAGCAAGCTGAACAGACCTGCTCCAACCTCTGATGTCCTGGAATTCCAGCTGGATGCAGTGAAGACCCAGCATCAGAGGCTTATCAATTTACTCTTCTCCCCACCCCTCTTCTAATATTTCAACTCCTGTAATCAGCTTGAAGGAGTTAATGAAGAGTCAGCGCCCCTATTCCCAAGCTTCGGTACTAAGGTGGTTAATATTGGGGTGTCTTTCTAGGGAAAAGTAGTGGTTTTGTTGGAACAGGGAGGATTAACTAGGATTTATTTCATAGCCATAACCTATTGGTAGAAATATGTATAATTATTCTCAAGATGAAGTTATAATTTCTTAAATTGTACAAAATTTACTTCGGTTTCAAATTTAAGGTTTCCATTGGTACAAGCTTCTTATTGATATAAAAGTGAGATTAATATTGTTACTCTCATAGGCACTGTGCCTGTATAACGCATTTAGGAATACAAGGCTTAGACCCAGTCCTTCTTTAACTTTTTTAACTGATTTGAGATGGTTAGCCTGTGAGATAAGGGCCTATAGCAAATTCATGATTTTGAGTTTATTGTTAGGGTGTTTTCCATATTTTCTTTAGAAATAGTTGAGAGGATTTAACAGACAACAGTCCAGATTGCCTTACATAGATAGTTGGTTTTCACAACATCAGAAGTCCACAGAATTGACGTTACAAACATTTCTGTATTAATGTCCATTTTGATTAGAGACATATCTGCTCCTGACAGCTTCCTGTCTTGAATTCTAAAAAGAAACTGAGCATCTTTGGAGTTACTCCAGTTGTGGTGAGACAGTCACTGGGCAAGAATTGCCTCTTCCCATCTAAAGACAAATTACTGTCCAGAAAAGCACACACTTGCAGAAGAGTTGACTGATTATATCTGCCCTTAGTAATTCTCCATCACTAAGGTCTGTCAGATGATCCTGGGCCAGAAGGCTGAAGATCAGATGCTCCAATGTTTTGCAGTATAGGGACTGTCCAGGTGTCCAGTGGTCTCTATAAATTGGCTAAGTTTTAGAAGCTATGCTTTGTGCTTCCCATAATTTCATTAACTCAGTCATTCTGAATTTCTGATGGGGTTGAAAACTTATAGTCTCGTAGCTAGCCAATCCTGGCTATTTACTTTGAGAGAAAAGATCTGACTGGATGGTTTTCAGCTGACATTCATTCTAAAGCCAAGAAAAAAATCCAGGTTCAGAACTACGTGTTTTAGTTAGGAGAGATGACAGAGGTTCTGGTTAGTCAACAAAATGATGGACTGGGTTTTGGGTGTATCTTGTACCTCATTGGTACAAATTGGCATAATTATGATTTAATTGTATTTTGAGAGAAAAGTTTTATTTTAACAGGAAGGGTGATATGTAGGAGGAGCTAAGGTGGGAGGAGTATGGAGAGGAAGAGAAGGAGTAAGGAGAGGAGGAGAAGGAGAGAAGAAACTAGGTGATGAGAGAGAAAGAGAGAGAAAGAGAGAGAAAGAGAGGGGGGACATGGAGGCAGATGTTCACGTGTCTCCACTTGTCAAAGATAGTTGATATATCTAGGTTGAGTATTAGGTTACACTTCTGATTGAGCATTACCAAACTTATAAAGACTTTGATTAACATTTAAAAAATGTATAAAAGCAAAAAGTAAAAGGGGGCATGGGATAGGGGTTTTCTAGAGAGGAGAAATGGGGAAAGGGGATGACATCTGAAATGTAAATAAAATATCCAATAAATAAAAGTACCATGTGGAAACAAATCTATGTGATTCATTTCATGGATGATATTTTAATAGCAGGCAAAGATGGAAAACAGGCACTCCAGTGCTTTGGTGATCTTAGAACAGCTACTACTCTCTTTGTCTTTGTCTTCGGTACTTATGCATCTTTCAGAATACATGGTTACATGCTACAAATTTCATCACAAGTTTACACCAAAGAACAAATCATAAATTGAAATAGAAGTTTACAACAGAGAATGTTTACATGCATATCTATTAGGAGTAATTATCTGGCTAAACATCTATCACCTGTCTTGCTCCACAGGTTCACTGAAGGCTTAAAACTATAACTAAGAAATTAGTGAAGTTTTGTATAGATGAACGTAGACAGTATTTTATCTTCTGTCCTAGCACCTATAATAAATTGTGAGTTCCCTTTTAGTGACCTTTGGTTAATTGGTTTGCAACTCCTTGGAATGTGATCTGAGAAGGAGAAAGTCTGGTTACTATCTAAGGACAATTAACTGATGACACTCGGGAGACTGGTAGAGTTCTCATTGCAGTTTGACAATCAGACAGGGACCTAATGCAGTCCCACTCTAAAAGAGCTTAATAATCATTGATATAATTTTAGGAATTCTTATAAGAACATCATTAAGACTTAAGAAGTCATGTATTTGTCTATATAGCATCACTACAAGACAGTACATCTTTGTGGATCTGCAGAAATCTGCTCCAAGGGGGTGTGCAATTGCTTAGTGATTGTTATATATGTTTAAATAATAATAATAGGAGAAGCATATTAATAGCAGGAATCCTCCCTAAAATAAGTCCCTCACAGCCTTGCTGAATAAGGGCTCACTTGTTGTAGATTATATAATAATCCAAGGCAAGCATTTCAGGATGATCATCTGCTAATTATTAGCTTGTCCCATTATGGCTCCTGACAGATATGTGTTCCACTACAAGATCTTTATCCTTTGAAAGTGACAAGGAGAAATGTATGTAATATTTTAGAAGTCATAAATGAATAAAGTTTAGTGTCTGCATTATTACTGATGCACAGACTAGAAGTTACTAGACTAAGGATGATTAGATTAATTTCTGAATTTTATTTGTGATTGGTTATCTGGATTACAAAATCACATTAAGTTTAGGTAGAATCCATAAGTGTGTCTAGTGTGGAATAGTACAACCACACAGAATACTTTGTTGAAAGCTGAAAGGTCAGTATGTGAAATTATTCTGCTGATAATGGATGATGAAGACATAATGTGCCATGTATTTCATGGACTCTGAGTGAAATGGATATCTATAATTCTTTTAACCTCATTTCTTACTTTGGATCCTACAATGAAATCCACAGAGGAGATTTCAAATGGCTTTCTGATACCAGCCTGGGACCAACTGTCCCCAGAACATCTGTGCCATAAAAGTAAATGAAATCGCTACCCTAAGGCAAGAATGGATGATCTTAAAAACATGTTTTCCATCTTATGGTTCACATTCACTTCAAATGTAAACCCTTGGGCCAATTGTTCTGTATTTCTCTAAGGACAGTTGGACAGAGTCAGAAGAAAGAACCTGGGGCAGTTTGTGGTTATATAGAATTGATAGGATTCATAGGCATTTTGAGTTGCCTCTCTCCTGGGCAATGGTAATAAAAACAGACACACGTGTGTACATGACTAAATGATTGGAGTGTGTCAATGGGATTGCACATGTAACCTCCATTCAGGTTTACTGAATGGCAGACATGGAAAAGGTATACACTTTGATTGTTTTCTTCCTGCTGCTGAGACTTTCTTTCATCTTGTGCAGTTTTCCTGAAGCCAGTTGCTTTTGGAGACTAAATCTCAATGAAAATCTTGAGGGCGACATGAGAAAGGACTGTGGTTTCATCCTTTTCACAATACCTGGACATCTCGTGGAAGATTACTTCAGGGTGCTGCTGGATTTTCCGTGAGTGCTTCAGTTGTGTGTTCATGGTTCTGTTACTGTGTTCTGTTCTGTACCTGGGAAGACAGGCATTGTGTGACTTTCCTGTTTTCCCACTCATACCACCTTAGGAAATATTTGGAATTAAATTTGTCTTTTTTTTCTCTTTAAAGTGGATAAGTTTATTTTCTCTTCTTTCTTATAGACTTTCATTATAAAGATGGGATGTAAGAGAGATAGCACTCTCTATCTTTCTTCTTTGTAGATTATCCCCTTTCTTGACAGTTGCCATTGTATGGATGTGGTACTATTGTCTCACTTAGAAACACAATTCAATCCACTGGAATTAGTTAGCATTAGAAGGCTACAACAAAGTATTCCTTCACCTGTCTGACATAGCGTGAAATACAGAAATCCTGAAAAAGGAGCTAGTTTATATCTGTTTTTTTCCTGTGGATAGATATATCCATACATGTTACATATTCTTTCAGACAATTTAGATAACAAGACATTCTGGAGATGCAATTCACAGTAGTTATGACAGGACTATACACTGTCATATTTTCATGGATTTTGTTTTCATTTTATTGTCCCTAGCCTGCAATATCACAGTCACTCATTTGTGGTATTCTCCGTGTCAGGTATTTGGTGAATATTCTACCTTTAAAGTTTAAATAATTTTACAGTTAATAGATTCTAGCTGAATACTTGTAGTTCTGATAAAACAGAAGATGTTGGTGAAAGAAGTCACAGCTGTCCTTTGAGTATCGTATTTCACAGATGTTACTGTGGGTAGGTGCTAACATTTAGAGCAAAAATGAATGTTATACATTGTGTTATCTTTGCCACCACTGAATATTAATTGCTATATTAATTTCAAAAATGTTTTCATCTTATTAATTCTTTCACTTATAATACATTTAATTTTCTTCTTTTGGTTATTTCCATACTGAATATGCAAATTTTGCACATTTTACATTGTGCACATTTTGGTTCTGATGGCTGCTACAAACATTTCTTATGCCAAGTCTGGAGGATTTACCCTTTTACTTATTTCAGTCCTATTCTCTATGCACAAAGGTGGATAATTTTGTTAAAGATGCATATTGTATAGGGTAATATAATCTGTTTACTAAAGGTGTTGTGGTATAACTTATCTCTTTGAAAGAGATTTTCTGTTCCTCGCTGAATGCACCATGGGCAATATATACAGAGAAATAGCAGATCTGAGATTTCTTGGTCAGCTGAGTAATTACCCTGTGAAGAAATAGAGAGACAATGGGAGATTGTGGTGAATTAGAACTGACAAGTTTCATGACCAATAATGTTCACTCAAAATCGACCTCATTTAAATGATAATGAATGATAATTAATGTGCATATTTTAGAGTGGAAATCTTGTTTTATTTTGAGGCTATATCTTTGGAAGCAAACATGTATAACAGGTTTGATAATTCTAATGTAGCTGCTTTGTATATTTAATCTTAATTCCTTTCTGCAAGGATATAAAACACAATTACTTTAAATTACATATTATAACTGGCATGCATACTGTTTGAAAAATATTAACTTAAATTTTGTAAAAATATTTTTTATTTTCCTTTTGTAATTGTTGTCTCGGTGGCTTAATGCTTCTTTGCTCACATAGTCCTGATCTTGAAATCTTCTAGCCTCTGTACGATCTAATCTCAGCCTCTGAGATTTCCTGCTGCATAAGCTCACCTTTTCTTGTAATTTCTAAACTCTAGCTGGTTGGTTAACTTAGCTGTTCTGGCTCAAACTCCTCTCCAACCTGACTGTTGTATCTGGCTTCCCTCAAATCCTCTGACTTTTTGCTCTGCTTGGCCTCAATGGAAATCTTTTATAATCTGGCTTCTTTTTATTTTCTGGACCATTTTGTCTTACCTATGCCTAGCTTTTTCTCTCTCCGCAGCCTGTTTCTGTACAACTGTCTCTGTAAAACTACGCTTTCTCCTTTTTCTCTGTACTGCTCTTAAGTAGCCCCTCTTCTCTCCGTGTTCTCATGAGAGCTGGCCATGTCCTCTTCAGTGAAATATTTCTCTAATTCATCACTTTGTCTATCACTCAATTAAACATCACTTTCAAATGTGATTGTTTCCTTCTGCAAACTTATTTTACTCTCATTGATTGGGATTAAAGGTGTATACTGAGGGTGTGTCTGTATTCCAGCCAGAGGCTTAATGGATTGTGCCAAGGCTGAGCAATAATACAACTAAAAATAGGTTGTTCTAATAAACCAAACAATCTCAGAGTTCATAGTGTGATCAAATATTATGCAAAGATCATTTATTTTGCAATTTTATACTCCATAAATAAATTCTAATTACTCATATCCACTTCTGTTGTCACTTATCCCACTTCTGTTTCTGTCCCTCCATGTCTTTCTCCAATGATTTCCCTTTCATATTCATTTTTGTTTTATTTCTACTGTATTCAATGAGGGCCATATGTTAAGCCAGTTGTTTGGAACTATTCACTAGCACTTGGTGAGATCACCAGTGGGAACTCAACTGGCAGGAATTACTTCCATCATTTGTAAGCAATACTTCAAGATGGACTCACTGAGCCTTGTGATGTCCTCTTCCAATTGACAATTGCCCACAGGTCTATCCATCTCTTTATAATCTCTCTATAGAGAACCACAGCAATCGTGAGAACATGATTGTGATGCCTTTCAAGACAGAAAGATAACCTCCCATTTCTCCTGTCTTCTCAATCTTAAATTCTCCAATCCCATATTTTCTTATGTCCTTTAAGTCTTACAGGCCGTGTTATAAACTAGAGTTGAGCATTCAGTACAACCCTACTCTCAGTCATAGCTTCTCTGGTTAATGCAGATGTGTTTCTTTTCTACTATCTCCCTTTTTATTATTTCTGTTTCTAATTTATCTTTCTTTCTTTTTGAGAAGGAGTCTTACTATATAGCCCTGGTAGGCTCAGAACTTGCAGTGTAGATCAGGTGAGATCTGCTTAATACTCACAGAGATCTGCTTGCATCTACCTTCCAAGGGCTGAATTAAAGGTATCGACCTACAGGCCTGGTTTGTTTTTGTTTCTTGGCTTTGTCTAACACATTGTTTGCTTACATTAATAGATTTCCTTGAGGTGTTTGTATATATGTGCAATACATGTGATCATAAACCCCTTAATTGTCCCTTTTTCCACTACTTCTTTCTCCCTTTCAGCAGTCCCCTCAACAAAATCTAATCAAATCTACCACATTGTAGTTTTTTTCTATTCTACCTTCCTTATATGAGGGAAAAATCTGTGATATTTGTTTTAATGGTTTTGAATCATTTATTTAGTTCATGACTTGGCTCCCAATTCTGGATTTTATTTGTCATAGTGTTTGAATATGAAATATTGCATTTTCTAAATGTCTTTCTTCATGCATTGTTGAGATGTGCTCATGTGGGTTACACTACCTTGAGTGAAGAATGATGTAACAGTAAAAACGAGTATGTGAGTGCTTCTTTCACAGTCTTCTTCATGCTCTTTGGGGCACTATCTAGTAATGATACTGGTTCACTGTACACTGGTTCTAGTTTCATCTCCTTAAGTACAGCAATATAGTTCTGGAAAGAAACCAGAAGTAATTGACATTAAGGCCAAACATGTCAAGAAAGGATCCACTTTTCTTGATGTCATTAGTATCATTTGTAATTCTTTTTTTAGTTTATACTAATTTTAAGAATGACAAGATGGTCCCATGCCTAATGTGCTGGCTGTGTTATTATGAAGACTGGAGTTCAGATCCTCAGAACACATATAAATGCTCAAGGGGTGTAGAAGTCACCTGTAATTAATTTGGGTTTCAGAGGTAGAGGAAGGACATTCCAGCAAGCACTAGATTTCACTGAAGGGCACGGTTACAACAAATAATCAGTACAAGTGATAAAAGATAATTCTTGGTTCTCGAGAGTTATTAGGGGTTAAGAGCACTGACTACTCTTTCAGAGGTCCTGAGTTCAATTCCCAGCAACCACATGGTGGCTCACAACCGTCTACAATGTGATCTGATGCCCTTTTCTGGCTTGCACGTGTACATGTAGCAGAATACTCATACATCAAATAAATAAAAATAAAAAAGATAATTCTTGGCATCAATTTTGGGTATCTTTATACATATATAAATTTATTCACATGTACCCTCACACATAAAAATGTGGGGGATACATTAAAATACACAGAAATTGGAGAAATATAAAAGTTAGTAACTCTTACAAAATAGCTATGGGTTCATGTCAATGGGCTAGAATTTCAACTTGATTTACATTTCTTTTTTATTAACTATTTTATTTTCATTCCAGACATTGTCTCCTTCCAGTTCCCCCTTCCTCAGTTCCTCATCCTATTCCCCCTCCCAGTTCCCTCTGAGAGGGTATTCCCCCCTCCCATTTCCCTCTGAGAGGGTACTCCCCCCTCTTAAATCCTTCCCCTGGTCATCCTCTTTCTCTGGGGCCTCAAGTCTCTACAGGGTTAGGAGCATCCTCTCCCATCAGGGCCAGACAAGGCAGTCCTCTGCTATACACGTGCCAGGGGCCTTGGACAAACCCATGTATGTTCTTTGGTTGATGGGTCAGCCTCTGGGAGCTCCCAGAAATCAAGGTTAGTTGAGACTGCTGGTTTCTTATGGGGTCACCATCCCCTTCAGCTCTTTCAATTTTTTCCCTAGTTCTTTCATATGGTCCTCAATTTCAATCCAATGTTTGGGTGTAAGCATCTGTATCTGTCTCAGTCAACTGCTGGTAGGGCCTCTCAGAGGACAGCCATTCTAGGCTCCTGTCTGTAAGCACATCATAGCATCAATAACAATGCCAGGCCTTGGTGTTCCCCTCCTGCCCATGAGATGGCTCCCAAGTTAGTCCAGTTACTGGAACTGTCCCAGCAGTTCTTCTAGACAGGAACAGCTCTTGGTTAAAAATTTTTAACAGTGGTTTGGTAATCTGGTCACTCTACTTGTGGTCCTTACTATCTACTGAAGATGGTCTCTTCAAGTTCCTTCTCTCACTGTTGGGCATTTTGGTTAAGGTCATCCCCACTGAGTCCTGGGAGCCTCTCACACCACAGGTCTTTGGAACTATATAGAGGTTCTTCTAAACCCCACCCCAAGAAGTTACATATTTCCATTGAAACTCCTGGCCCTCTGGGCTTCTCTATTGTTCTCTCCCAACCCCATACCCAATTCTGCTCCTTTTTCCTCTCCTCCTCCCTTCTCCCACCCAGGTCTGTCCCTCTCTCTGCCTCATGATTATTTGTTTTCCCCCTTCTAAATGGGAATGAAGCATCATCCCTAGGGCATTTCTTGTTAAATTTCTTAGGGTCTGTGTATCATGGGTATTCTGTGATTTTTGGCTAATAACCACTTATCAGTGACCACATATCATGTATGTCTTTTTGGGCCTGTGATACCTCACTCAATGATATTTTCTAGTTCTATCCATTTGCCTACAAAACTCATGCTTTTCTCATTTTTAATAGCTGAATAGGACTCCATTATGTAAATGTACCACATTTTCTGATTCCATTTTTCCATTGAGGGATACCTGGGTTGTCTCCAGGTTCTGGCTATTATAAATAAGGCTGTTATGAACATAGTGGAGCATATGTCTTTGTTATATGTTGGAGCAGTGGTATAGCTGGGTCTTCAAGTAGAAATATTTCTAGTTTTCTGAACTAGAATGAACTGCCATATTGATTACCAGTTACAATCCCACTAGCAGTGGAAGAGTGTTCCTCTTTCTCCACATCCTCACCAACAACTGCTATCACCTGAGTGTTTGGTCTTAGTCATTCTGATTGATGTGAGCTGGAATCTCACGGTTGTTTTGATTTGCATTTCTTTGATGACTAAGGATGTTCAACATTTCTTCAAGTGCTTCTCAGCCATTCAGGATTCCTCAATTGAGAAATATTTGTTTAGCTCTGTACCCCATTTTTAATAGGACTGTTTATTCTCTGGCATCTAACACCTTAAATTCTTTGTATATTTTGAATATTAGCAGTCTATTAGATGTAGGAATTGAGAAGACCTTTTCCCTATAGGTTGCTGTTTTGCCCTATTGACTGTGTCCTTTGCCTTATAGAAGCTTTCCTATTTTATGAGGTCTCATTTGTCAACTGTTGATCTTGGAGCTCCAGCCATTGGTGTTCTGTTCTGGAAATTTCCCCCTGTGTTTGAAGCTCTTTTCCATTTTTTTATTAGATTCAGTGTATCTGGTTTTATGTTGAGGTCCTTGTTCTACTTGGACTTGAGCTTTTTTCAAGGAGATAAAAATGGATCAATTTGAATTCTTCTATGTACAGATTGACAGTTGAACCAGCTCCATTTGTTGAAAATGCTTTCTTTTTTCTATTCGATGGGTTTGCCTTCTTTGCCAAAGATCAAGTGACCATAGGTGTGTGGGTTTATTTCTGGGTCTTCAATTCCATTTTATTGATCTACTGTTCTTTCTCTGTACTAAGCAAATCAGTAACCTTTCTCTATACAAAGGATGAATGGGTTGAGAAAGAAATTGGGGAGACAACACCCTTTACAATAGTCACAAATAATGCAAAATATCTTGGTTTAACTTCAACCAAGCAAGTGAAAAATCTGCATGACAAGAACTTCAAGTCTTTGAAAAAAGACGTTGAAGAAGACCCCAGAAGATGGAAAGATCTCCCATGCTCATGGATTGGCAGGATTATTATAGTAAAACTGGCCATCTTGCTGAAAGCAATCTACAGATTCAATGCAATCCCCATCAAAAGTTTAAATCAGCTCTTCATAGAGATAGAAAGGGCATTAATCAATTTCATCAGAAACAAACAAACAAACAAACAAACAAAAACTCAGGATAGAGAAAACAGTTCTCAATAGTAAAAGAACATCTGGGGGAATCACCATCCTTGACTCAAGCTCTACTAGAGAGCAGTAGTGATAATGTCAACTTATAAGTGAGTACACATCATGTGGGTCTTTCTGGGTTAAGGTTACCTCATTCATGGTGATATTTTCTAGTTTCACCCATTTGTCTGCAAATTTCATGATGCCCTTATTTGTAAGAGCCAAGTCATTGTGTAAATGAACCCCACATTTTTTCCTTTCTTCAGTTAAGGGACACCTGGTTTGCTTCCAGTTTCTGGCTTCCAGGTTTTTTTCTTTCTTCACACACAGCAGTGTAAAAGTTCTCATGAATCTTTTAAAAAGTGAATTTAAGATGGTGTATTTGGCCTGAGAATATACGTACTGCCAGCAAAGAGAAACTGTTACAACCAAAATGAATCATACTATAGATTTACCTTTATGGAATAATATATGGCTCAAAAAGCTTTACTTCATCAGGAGCAAAGGTCATTCTCATAGTTTTGTTTTGATCACAAACTAGTAGACAGAATATTGTACTTAAGCTCAGGAAATAAACGAATGGAATAGAAATTAAAGAATCTAGCAGGAATCAAAAAAAATAAAGAGAAAGTTCTTTGAAAAAAATCAATATGCTTAACTGTTAAAATTAAGTGAAATAAAAAGAGAAGAATCAAATTAGTAATATGAAAGAAAGAAAGAAGAAAGGAAAGAGGAGAGAGAGATAGGGAGAGCCTTTAAAACAAATACAAATAAAATGGAGAAAAACCACACAAATATCTGAAATTTTGCTTTATGACAAATTAGAGATTTTGAAAAAATATAAATCTCTTGATGTATATGACTTACAAGTGTTGAATTAAGTTAAGATAATTAATTTAAACTCTTATAAAAAGCACTGATATAGAAGCAGTAATAAAAAATACTCTCGGCTTGCAGAGCTCCAGCCGAAGGAGAAGGGAGGTAAGTAAGGAGGTGCTCATACCATGGCTCATACAAAACAGGCTGCCCGCAAATCCACCAGTGGTGAAGTACTCAGGAAACAACTGGCTACAAAAGCTGCTCGCAAGAGCGTGCCCTCTACTGGAGGGGTGAAGAAACTTCATCGTTTCTGTGACACTCCGTGAAATCAGGCGCTATCAGAAGTCCACTCAACTTCTGATTTGCAAGCTACCTTTCAGCATCTGGTGCGAGAAATTGCTCAGGACTTCAAAACAGATCTGCGCTTCCAGAGTGCAGCTATCGGTGCTTTGCAGGAGGCAAGTGAGGCCTGTCTGGTTGGCCTTTTTCAAGATACTAACCTGTGTGCTATCCATGCCAAACGTGTAACAAGTATGCCAAAAGATATCCAGCTAGCTCCCTGCATCCGCGGGAGTGTGCTTAAGAGTCCACTATGAGGGGAAACATTTCATTCTCAAAATTTTTTTCCCTCTTGTTTTCTTTATCAGTAGTTCTGAATGTTAGATATTTTTTTTCCAAGGGGTCAAAGGTACCTAAGTATGTGCTTGCGATGGAAACACAGAGGACAGAATCAGGTATTGGCAGTTTCTCCACGTTCATTTGCGTATGGATTTTTAATATAAATGCAAGATGTAAAGCATTAATGCAAGCATAATGTTCCAGTGAGCAGATTTCAACAGTTCAACTTTATAACAATTATAAATAAACCTGTTAAAATTTTCTGGAAAGTTGCCAGCATTTGGATTTTTAAAAAATTAAGTAAATTTCTTATTGATGACAACTAAATGGTGTTTGTAGCATTTTTTTAATCATACAGTAGATTCCTTCCATCACTATACTTTTCTGAGTTGTCCTACATGCAAGTACATGTTTTTAATGTTGTCTGTCTTTTGTGCTGTTCCTGTAAGTTTGCTATTAAAATACATTAAACTATAAAAAAAATACTCTCGGTTTTGATATTTCTAGGATGAAGAAACGAGACGATTCATTGTATGTTAAGAGTGTGCTTCTGATTCATGAATGGAATTAGGTTGTTTGATAACATTCTAGTGTGACTAGGAGAGGGAAAGGTTATATGGACTTTCACAATGACAAAATTCTGAGTGTTCCCTTTTATCGACTATTAGTTTCAAAAAGCATACTGTACATTAATTTTCCCTTACAGAGGATTATATCACCATGGGAAATTAGGGATAAATATCATTAGTATATAACATTTGTTGTATTTGATTTGAAGGTTGTTATGTTTGGAGCTACATCAGTAATAATTACTGTATCTTGTTTTCAGTTTGCCAGTGAAAACATACCAATATGTTCTGGTAATGCTTTTTGCCATAGAAGAGATTAACAAGAACCCTAATCTTTTACCCAACTCTACCTTGGGATTTACCTTTCTTGGTGACCAGTGTGATATTACATCAACAAATCTCAATAATCTAAATATTTTCTCAAAATCTGGTGAGATGATTCCTAATTACATCTGTGAATATAGTTTCTGTGATGTAGCACTTACAGGACCAACATGGACAGCTTCTGCCAGAGTGGGGGCACTCCTGCAGCTCTTCAAAATCTCACAGGTAGTGCTAAGTGTGATGCCTAGAGTTGAAAACATGTTCTTCCCTCCCTCTGTCCATCCACCCTCCCTCCCTTCCTCCCTCCCTCCCTCCCTCCCTCCTTCCCTTGCTTCATCCTCTCTCTCTCTCTCTCTCTCTCTCTCTCTCTCTCTCTCTCTCTCTTCCTTCCTTGCTTGTGGATATTTTATTTGTTTGTGTGGGTTTATATTCCAAATGCTGCTCTCCCTTTGGGTCTCTCTTCTTTGAGAAAGTGGGAACCCCTTGGGTATCTCCCCACCCTAGCACATTAAGTCTCTGTCAGATTAAGTGTTTCCTCTCTCACTGAGGCCAGATAAAGGATTCATAAAGACTGAGCTGCCTGTCTGCTAAGTGTATCCTGGTGGGCCTTGTTCCAGCCAGTGTATGTTCTTTGGTTGGTGGATCAGATTCTGAGAGCTGCCAGGGGTCCAGGTTTGTTGACTCTCTTGGTCTTCCTATAGGTTCCCATCTTGTACTGGGCCTTCAGTGCATCCCCCAATGCTTCCAAATGTGATATATATATATAGTATTTGGCTGTGGGTAATGCTTCAGTTTCCATCTACTACTGGGTATAGCCACTCAGAGGATAGTTATGCTAGGCTTCTGTCTACAATCATAACAGAGTCTCATTAATAATGTCACGGATTGGTGCTTGCCCATGGAATGGATTTTGAGTTGGGCTGTTTATTGAAAAGAAAAGAACACCAATCTCTGCACTAAAAGCATCTGGTCCTAGATTTTTTTGGTTGGGAGACTTTACTGACTGTGCCCTCCCCCTCCAGCCTTGAGCAGGCCTGAGAGACCTTGTTTACCACAACAGACAAAGTGATAAGGATCTAGGTGAAGTTACCCACCTTGGCTGCACAGAACACAGAAGCAGAATTGCCCCTGGGCTTGCCTGGAGACATCTCTGGCCTGTGACCTAGAACAGATTATGGACTATCCCACCCATTTCCCTGGCTGAAACCAGGAGGGGTTGTGGGTTGGGTCTTCCCCTTTAAATTGAGAACTGAACATTAAAGCTTTGAGCCTTGATCAGAGAACTTTGTCTTGGCTTCATCTCTTCTCGCCCTCCGTCCCCTTTCATTCCCAGCCCCCCTCTCAAGTGAACCCAGTTGACTTGTGGCCAAGGGCGGCTACAACTGACTACCTCCATTTCTTTAGGATTGTTTAGATTGTTTATCTGATCTTGATTTAACTTTGGTATCTGGTATCTGTCTATCATTTAAAATGTAAATAAATAAAAAAGAAAACCCATCTCATTTAACATTAATGTTTTAATTTTGATAGAAAAATAGGTATTTCAGAAATAAGGATTTTGTAGACTACTGGGAAATGTCAGTAGTTTTTCAACATACAATGTGGTGAACAAATAGTTCTTCCTCCTATTTGCAAACGATGCTTTTGAATTTCAGATCTTAGAGTTAACTTCTTGCCAGTCTAGTTTCTCATGTTGCTTCTGGTGTTCTGTTCTATTTAGGTTACATATGGACCATTTCATGGTAGTCTGAGTGACCATGATATGTTTCCTCATCTATATCAGATCGCCCCAAAGGACACAAGCCTAGTTCTTGCCATGGTATCCTTGATGATTCATTTCAGCTGGAAATGGGTGGGGCTGGTTATCGTAGATGATGACCAGGGTGTTCAGTTTCTCTCAGATATGAAAGGAGAGATGAAGATAAATGAAGTCTGCTTAGCTTTTGTGAATGTGATCCCCGTAAACATGCAGTTATACATAGAAAGGGCTGAGACTTACTATTATCAAATAGTGACATCATCAGCAAAGGTTGTCATCATCTATGGCAACATAAACTCTACTCTAGAAGTGAGCTTTAGAAGATGGGAGACTTTAGGCATACGGAGATTATGGGTCACCACCTCACAATGGGATGTCACCTCAAGATCAAGAGATTTTGCCACTGACTCTTTCCATGGGACTTTGTCTTTGTCACATCATTATCAAGAGATTTCTACTTTTAAACATTTTATTCAGAGAACAAACTTTTCTGCTTACCCAGAAGATGTTTCTCTGGTGAGATTGGGATGGATTTATTTTAACTGTTCACTATCTGTATCTGACTGTAAAACACTGAATCATTGCTCATCAAATACCACATTGGAATGGTTACCATGGCACAGTTTTGACATGGCCATGAATGATGAGCGTTACAACATATATAATGCTGTGTATGCTGTGGCCCATGCCTTTCACAACATGCATCTTCAACAAGTAGATATTCAAGTATTGGAAAGTTGGAAAGGGCTAATACCCAGATGTATGCAGGTAAATATGACTCTAGATTGTGGCAAGTTGATATTTAAAATTAACATACTCCATATCAATTATGACCTAAATGTAATACCAACATCTAGTTTATAAACTTGGCATGCGTGTGTCTGCTTGTAATCCCAGTATTGGAAAGGAAAAAAAAAAACCTGGCATATATATAGAGTTCAATGACTAATGAGCAAAGCCAAAGAAACCAGTGAGGTTTATGTTTAGTGAGAGATCCAATACACATAAATGAAACACACACACACACACACACACACACACACACACACACACACACATACACACACAAACACATAATGTCATTTTTAAAAAGTTTGTTAGCTACTTGTATTGAAGTTACATTTTAGTTGTGAGCCTAGCCTTTAATGGCTGAGCCATCTCTCCAGCCCTGAAGTTATATTTTGAATGAGAGACTAAAAAGTAAAAAAATGCCCTCCACAGAACATTTTTGCCTTAGTGTGTGAATATATTTAATCATAAGGTTATGCACTTTTTAGGTAAATGCCTTTCTGAAGAATATAAGATTTATTAATCCTGTAGGAGACCCAGTGAATATTAATCGAAAAGAAAATTTAGATGCAATCTATGACATTCACAACGTTTTGAATTTTCCACAAGGTTATGTACTAAAGGTGAAAGTAGGAGAGTTTTCTCCTTATTTTGCATATGATCAACAACTGTTCTTATCTGAAGACATGATAGAGTGGACCACAGGAAGTAGACAGGTAGGTTGCATCAAAATTTAATTTTAATTAAACTCCTAAGTGGTGCTTTTTGCCTTAATTATTTCCATTTTTGTTTTTGAGAAGGATCATATATTTTCATGAGTTAATTTACACATGTACGCTATTATGTGGTAGAATCCATGTTTATGTATTGGTAACATTCTATTCTATTTAAAGTATACTAAAAACAAGGCAATACATTGAAAGATATTAGATATTGAAGGAAAAGGAAATTTCTATAATTAACACATATCTGATTTTTTTTCTCAGTTTTCCCCTTCTGTGTGCAGTATGCCTTGCCATCCTGGTTTCAAAAGATTCCATCAAGAAGGAAAAGCAGACTGCTGTTTTGATTGTTCCCGATGTCCTGCCAATGAGATTTCCAACACCACAGGTCATTGCATGCCTTGGGAGAAAATTCTTCAGATTAATTATCTTGTTCCACATGTATTCTATACATGAAAGACCGTGAATGGGAACTTTAGAGATAAAAATCTCCTTTTATTTTAATAAATTTATATGATAATTATTATTGCCCCTAGATGAATCACTCACACTATTCTTTCTGTCACATTACTTGACTACTACTAGACCCATGAAAAAGTGTATTTTCTCAGATAAATAAGCTTGAGAGCTAAATGTTATGGCAAGTATTAGTTTTCTCAGAAATTTCACACATGTTATTACTTGATATTGTTTCCACCAACATATAGATCATACTGCAAATATAAATCTTTAATAGCCCTATCACAGATAGGTTACTGAAAATGATCAAGTGCCCAAAGATTTTATGTTCAGTTTAAGAAATATGCATTCTTTTGGAGGCTAACTATCCTGTCAAACATAAAATAAATGAATATGCTGTATTTTATGTTGTCATCTTGTTCATATGATAGTGATGAAGGTAACACATGGAAATAATATTTGCTATTAAGCTACAAAACTGAAGTGAATATAGGCAAATCGGCTATGAGATGACATACTTGTGGTTAAGTACTTATGAGACAAAGACCGATTTTTAAATTAATATTGATTATATATTAGATGACTAAAGTATATTTTTATAGAATCATTACAAATAGTTAACTATTAGAAGATAATGTTATATCCAAAATATATTAAAAATTAGTGTAGTTTGAAGTCAAAGAAGTTGAATGCAGATATATGTGGAAAAAGATGATCATATTAATAACTTTTTGTGAAGTGTCTAGTGTGTAATGTCAGAAGAAAAAGAGCTAAGAAATATATAGTATATGAAAGATATCTTAAAATTGTTATGAAGATGACACTATCCCATAAATATATAACTAATGTTAATTAATTACTTATTAATGAACTCACTGTTGGCTAAATATAAAGGTATTGGATAGAATTTTTTATTTATATTTGCTTTTAATATTGCATGTGAATTCTAAAATGGAATTTTCTGGGATTTTAAAATTCTTTTATTGAATATTTTATTTACATTTCAGATGCCATCCCCTTTCCCCATTTCCCCTCCCTAGAAAACCCCTATCCTGTCCCTCTTCTCCTTATTGCTTTTATACAATTTTTTAAAATGTTAATCAAAGGCTTTATAAGTTTGATAATACTCAATTACAAGATGCCCATACAATCAGAAGTGTAACCCAAACTATCTTTGACTGGCGGAGACATGTGAATATCCACCTCCATGTTCCCTCCACCTCTTCTCACCTAGCTCCTCCTCTCCTTTTCCTCCTCCTCTTCTTCTCTGTACTCCATGCACCTTAGCTCCTCCTACACATCACCCTTCCTGTTAAAATAAAACTTTTCTCTCAAAATACAATTAGAGCATAACCATACCAATTTGTTTCAAGATAGACCCAACACCCAGTCCATCATTTTGTTGACTAACCAGAACCTCTGTCATCTCTCCTAACTAAAAGACTTAGTTATGAACCAGGGTTATTTTTTCTTGGCTTTAGAATGAATGTCAGCTGAAAACCATCCTCTCAAATCTTTTCTCTTAAAGCAAATAGCCAGGATTGGCTATAAGACTATAAGTCTTCAATCCTGTCAGAAATTCAGAATGACTGAGTTAAATGAAATTATGGAAAGCACAAATCACAGCTTCTAAAACTTAGCCAATTTATAAAGACTACTGAACACCTGAACAGTCCCTATAATACAAAATGTTGGAGCATCTGATATTAAGCCTTCTGGCCCAGGATCATCTGACAGACCTCGTGATGCAGAATTAATAAGGGCTGATTACTCTGTCTTGGCAGATATAATCAGTCAACTATTCCACAATGTGTCCTTTCCTGGACAGTGATTTGTCTGTAGATGACAAGAGGCAATTCTTGTCTAGTGGCTGTCTCACCACAACTGAAGTAACTCCAAAGATGCTCAATTTCTTCTTAGAATCCAAGACTGGTAGCTGTCATGAGCAGATAGGTCTCTAATCAAAATGAACATTCATACAGAAATGTTTGTAACGTCAATTCTGTGGACTTCTGACCTTTTGAAAACCCACCATCCATGTAAGGCAATATGGACTGTTGTTTGTTAACTCCTCTCAGCTATTTCTAAAGAAAATATAGAAAACACCCTAACAATAAACTCAGAGCCATGAATTTGCTATAGGCCCTTTACTCACAGGCTAACCATCTCAAATCAGTTAGAAAAGTTAAAGAAGGACTGGGTCTAAGCCTTGTATTCCTAAATGTGTTATACAGGCACAATGCCTATGACAGTAACAATATTCATATCACTTTTATATCAATAAGAAGCTTGTACCAATGAAAACCTTAAATTTGAAAAGTAAACTTTGTGCGATTTAAGAAATTATAACTTCATCTTAATAACAATTATACTTATTTCTACCAATAGGTTATGGCTATGCAATAAATCCTAGGTAATCATCCCTGTTCCAACAAAACCACTGCTTTTCCCTAGAAAGACACCCCAATATTAACCACCTCAGTCCCCAAGCCCAGGGAATAGGGGCGCGACTCTTCATTAACTTCTTCAAGCTAATTATGGGTGTTGAGATATTAGAAGAGGGGCGGGGGAGGGGGAAGAGTAAACTGATAATAATAATGTGTCTTCACTGCATCCAGCTGGAATTCCAGGACATCAGAGGTTGGAGCAGGTCTGCTCAGCTTGCTTGATGAGTAGATACACTAAGGCTGTGTATTCTGCAATATACAATTCTCAAAACAAATTTTAGTATCAAGATAATTTTTTGTTTGAATTCTGGAATCTAGTATTCTGGCGGCCTGCCTCTGTCATATCTAATCCATATAATTCTGGGAGTTTCTATGAGGGTGTGCTCCCACTATCCTCCCATTTCTGCCTCCCTGCTCTCGAATTCCCCCAAACTAGGAAATCCAAACTTTCAGGCACCAAGGCCATCCACTTCCACTGATGCCTAACCTCTTACTCCATCCTCCCTCCCCCAGTTACTATGAGGGTGTGCTCCCACCATCCTCCCATTACTGCCTCCCCGCTCTTGAAATTTCTCAACACTAGGGAATCAAATTTTTAGGCACCAAGGCTGTCCACTTCCACTGATGCCTGGCAAGACCACCCTCAACTACCTATACAGGTGGAGCCATGAGTTCCTCTCTTTGTGTTCTTGGGCTGGAGATTTTAGAATGGCCACTCCAGCTTGTTTCTTAGGACCATTTGCTTGAAAAATTGTTTTCCAGGATTTTACTTTAAAATAAAATCTGTCTTTGTCACTGAGATGGGTTTTCTGTATGCAGCAAAATTCTGGGTCCTGTTTACATATCCAGTCAATTAGCCTATGTCTTTTAGTTGGGGAATTGAGCCTATTGATGTTAAGAGATAACAGTCATTGTTGCTTCTTGGTTTTTTTTTTTTTTTGTTCTTAGATTTGGAGTTATCTTTGTGTGGCTATCTTCTTTTGGATTTGTTGGAAGAGGATTACTTTCTTGCTCTTTCTAGGGTATAATTTCCCTCCTTGTATTGGAGCTTTTCCTCTATTATCCTTTGCAATGCTGGGTTTGTGGAAAGATATTGTGTAAATTTGGTTTTGCTGTAGAATATCTTGGTTTCTCCATCTATGGTAATTGAGAATTTTGCTGAATATAGTAGCCTGGGCTGGCATTTGTGATCTCTTAGGGTCTGTATGACATCTGTCCAGCATCTTCTAGTTTTTATAGTCTCTGGTGAAAAGTCTGGTGTAATTCTTATAGGTCTGCCTTTATATGTTATTTTGCCTTTTTCCCTTACTGCATTTAATATTCTTTCTTTGTTTTGTGCACTTGGTGTTTTGATTATTATGTGATGGGAGGTATATTTCTTTTCTGGTCTAGTGTATTTGGCATTCTATAGGCTTCTTGTATGGTTATGGGCATCTCATTCTATAGATTAGGAAAGTTTTCTTTTATAATTTTGTTCAAGATATTTATTGGCCATTTAAGTTGGGAATCTTCACTCTCATCTGTACCTATTATCCTTAGGTTTGGTCTTCTCATTGTGCCCTGGATTTCCTGGATGTTTTTTTGTTAAGAACTTTTTGCATTTTGCATTTTCTTTGACAGTAGTGTCAATATTTTCTGTGATATTTTCTGCACCTGAGATTCTCTCTTCTATCTCTTGTATTCTGTTGGTGATACTTGCATCTATAACTCCTGATTTCTTTCCTAGGTTTTCTATCTCCAGGGTAGTCTCCCTTTGTGATTTCTTTATTGTTTCTACTTCCATTTTTATGTCCTGGATGGTTTTGTTCAATTCCTTTTTTGCTTGTGTTTTCTTCTAATTCTTTAAGGGATTTTTGTGTTTCCTCTTTAAGGAATGCTACCTGTTTACCTGTGTTCTCAAATTATTTGAGAGTGTTATTTATGTGCTTCTTAAAGTCCTCTATCATCATTATGAGAAGTGATTTAAATCTGAATCTTGCTTCCTAGTGATATGGGGAATTCAGAACTTTCCTGTGTGGGAGAGCTAGGTTCTAATGATGCCAAGCACCCTGGGTTGTTGATACTTATGTTCTTGCTCTTACCTTTTGTTATCTGGATCTCCTTAGTGCTACCTGACCTGTCTCTGACTGGAGCCTTTCTGTCCTATTATTTTGGTTGTATCAGAACTGTGTCTGGTGTGTGTTACTACTGGGGTTAGATGTGGGGCCCAATATCTGTTCAGTGCTCAGGCCCAGACCAGAAGGAACCAAGGCTTCAGGCCAGCAGTGACTTCCTGGGTTCTAGTGAGTCCTAGCTACTCCCCGATTGGGGCTGGTGTTGCTTTCTCCTTATCTAAGATACTGCCTGGGTTAGAACTCCTGCGAGGCCAGATTCCACTGGGTTCTGTGAGCTTGGGGGCAGAGCTGCCACCAGGTATCTACTCCAGAATTCTGGATTTTACAAGATGTAAAATTATGATATGCATAAATTAAGAATTTAATTCATATGCCCATAATTTTAATCAATATAATTGAGAAAAATAAGAGAAGATTAAATGAAGAATATGTATTTGTCAATGGAAAGCATCAATATTGGAAATACAAAATTCTTTAATTTTATGTAATTTGTATGACTCGCAATAAAAATAATAGCACATATCACAGTGGAATATATAACTCCTAGGTGGGAAAATTCTCCCCATTTCTCTTATTATGTGTCATTTTTATTTGATAGAATTTAAAAAATTATTTCTTTTATGCTGTTTCTCAAGGAAGTTCCTTTTTCTTTTATATGTCAATAAAGATCAAAGTTTGTAGTTGTGGAACTTAAATATATATGTAAATGCTATGCCTCCCTAAAGTGGATATGTGTAAACAGAAACCCAAAGTGGTGGATCATGAAGTAGGACTTTGTACGGTAATAATTCACAGGACCTCAACCTTGATCAATGGAATCATTGCACCTAATGAATAAGATTTAGGGGGACAGATTCCTATACCCCTGTGACTATATGAAAACAGACTCATAGGTTATTACTTCAAACAGTTTATCTATCATAAATCCAACTTTCTCTGAGATCCCAACTGGTACATTCCCATAAACACCATTTATATAATTTAGACAACTATAATTGACCAAGTATAAGTTATGTTCTTATACAATACCACATTACTAAGACACAATATAATTTTGCTTACTTTCAAGATAATAAAATTTTTTTAAATACGCAAGGTAATTTAAAATTTATTCATATCATAAATATGAAAGGTTTTCCTTTACTACACATATAAAAGATACTATAAAATATAAAATGCTGCTTTATAGAGATACATATAAATGGTTATTTATAGCAACAAGGAAGGCAAATTGTTCTAAGGTTCTCCAAAATCTTTGGCTGAGACATAATATGAATAAGAGACAATGTAGAACTATGCAAATTGTTCTAAGGTGCTCCAAAATCTTTGGCTGAGACATCATATGAATAGGAGACAATGTAGAACTATGCTGGTGATTTTTTGCTTTTGCCAATAGACACAGAAGAATGTGTGAAGTGTCCAGATGATTGGTATGCCAACACAGAGCAAACCTACTGCCTGCCAAAAGCCATGTCATTTCTGGCTTATGAAGATCCTCTGGGGATGACTCTTGTCTGCCTGGCCCTGTGCTTCTCTGCACTTACAGCTCTTGTCCTTGGGGTCTTTGTGAAGCACAGAGAAACTCCCATTGTGAAGGCTAATAACCGTACTCTCAGTTACATTCTGCTAACCTCCCTGACATTTTGCTTTCTCTGCTCCTTGCTCTTCATTGGAAATCCCAATACTACAACATGTATCCTACAGCAGACTATGTTTGGAATTCTGTTCACTGTGTCAGTGTCCACAGTCTTGGCCAAAACTATTACTGTGGTGCTAGCCTTCAGGATCACCGTTCCAAGCAGAAGAATGAGGGGATTGCTGGTATCACAGATACCTAAATACATCATTCCCATCTGCACAGTCATCCAAATAATTTTCTATGGAATATGGCTATGGACATCACCTCCCTTTGTTGACATTGATGCACACTCTGAACATGGCTACATTACTGTCACATGCAGCAAAGGCTCAGTCACAGCATTCTATTGTGTTCTTGGATACCTAGGATCTCTGGCCCTAGTGAGCTTCACAGTGGCTTTCTTGGCCAGGAATCTGCCTGACACATTCAATGAAGCCAAATTTCTGACATTCAGCATGCTGGTGTTCTGCAGTGTCTGGGTTTCTTTCCTTCCTGTCTACAACAGCTCCAAGGGGAAAGTCATGGTAGCAGTTGAGGTGTTTTCTATTCTGGCCTCCAGTGTGGGTCTGCTAGGATGTATCTTTATCCCAAAATGCTACATTATTTTGTTAAGACCAGAGAGAAACTCAATTCAAAAGTTTAGAGATAAAATATACACTTGAATCAATTAAAATTCCTTAAATTTTAAATCATGTATGAAGTCATTGTATTGCTTGAAGAAAATGATGTTTTATTACAAACCTTCAATATTAGATTTAACATGTTATTTATTGCTATGCATACAAGTTAGTCATATTCTTTAATATTTGTTTTAATTATTTTTATTAATGACTTTATAAGTAAATGTTTTAAATGATGTCTCTATTCCTGGTTAGCCCTCCATAACCCCCCTTCTCCCATTTTATTTCCCCTCTTCCCCATTTTTGCCTCTATGAAGATGCTCTTCCAACCATTCACCTATACCTGTTGCACTGCTCTAACATCCCCCTATGCTAGGGCATCAAGCCTCCATAGGACCAAGGGCCTCCCCTCTCACTGATGTCAGTTAAGGTCATCCTCTGCTGGATCCCTTTATTTATACTCTTTGATTCGGTGGTTTAGTATCTGGGAGCTCTGGGTGGTCCAGCTAGTTGATTTTGTTTTTGGATGGGGTTGCAATCTTCTTCAGCTCCTTCAGTCCTTACCCCTAACTCTTCCATTGCAGTCCCCAGGCTCAGTCTGATGGTTGTGATTATCTGCATTCGTATTGGTCAGGTGCTGGTAGAACCTCCCATGGAACATTCATACCAGGTTCCTGTTAGCAAGCATTTCTTGGCATGAGCAGTAGTATCTGGTTTTGATGTCTGCAGATGTGATGGATCCCTAGTTGTGGTGGTCTCTGGCTGGCCTGTTTTTCAGTCTTAGTTCCATTTTCCCCTGACTTTCCTTTGGACAGGAACATTTCTGGGTTAACAATTTTGAGATGGTTGGCTGACCCCATCCCATAACCGGGGGCTGTGCCTATCTACTAGAGGTGGTGTCTACAGGTTGTATCTCTCCTTTGTTGCATATTTCAGCTAAAGTCATTGTTGTTGGGTCTTGGGAGCCTCTGGCTTCCCTGGTGTCTGAGACATTCTAGTGGCTACCCCCAGTTCTCCATCCTCCTCTCCTACATATTTCTATGTGATTTCCTGTCTCTCTGTAGTTCTCTCCTGTCCTTTCCAATACTTTTTTCTTTTCTCCTTTCTCCCTCTCAGGTCCCTCCCTCTCTCTACCTCCTGTGATTATTTTGTTTCCCCATCTATGTAGGACTTATGCACCCACACTTTGGTCTTCTTTCTTAAGTTCCATGTAGTTTCTGGGTTGCATTGTACGTATTTTGAGCTTTTGGAATAATATCCACTTATTAATGTGGACATTCCATGTGTTTTCTTTTGGATCTAAATTACCTCACTCAGGATGATATTTTCTAGTTCCATCCATTTGCCTGTGGATTTCATAAAGCCGTTGTTTTTAATATCTGAGTAGTAAGTACTCCACTGTGTAAATGTACCACATTTTTTTGTATCCATTCTTCTGTTGAGGGATATCTGGGTTGTTTCCAGCTTTTGGTTATTATAAATAAGGCTTCTATAAACCTAGTGGAGCCTGTGTCTGTGATATATTTGGAGCATCTTGGGTATATGTCCACTAGTGGTACAACTAGGTGTTTAGGAAGAACTACTTCCAATTTTCTGAGGAACAACAAGACTGGTTTCCAGGGTGGTTGTACCAGCTTGCAATTCCACCAGCAATGGTGGAATGTATCTGATGTCACCTGCATTTTTGATCTAAGCCATGCTGATTGGTGTTCGGTGGAATCTCAAGGTTGTTTTGATTCACATTTCCCTGATGACTAAAGATGTTGAAGATTGTAAGAATTTCACAGCCATTCAAGGTTTCTCACTTGAGCATTCTCAGTTTATCTCTGTACCCCATTTTAATAGGGTTATTTGATTCTCAGGACTAACTTCTTGAGTTCTTTGTATATTTTGGATATTAGCCCTTTATTGGATGTAGGATTGGTAAAGATTTTTTTTTCTCAATCTGTGAATTTCTGTTAACAGTGTCCTTTACCTTACAGAAGCTTTTCAATTTTATGATGTCCAGTTTATTGTTTGTTGATCTTTGAGTCTGAGACATTCATGTTCTGTTCAGAAAATTTATTCCTGTGTCAATGTATTCAAGGCTCTTTCCCACTTTCTCTTCTATTAAATTTCTTTTTTTTATTGGATATTTTATTTACATTTTAGATGCCATCCCCTTTACCCATTTCCCCTCCCTAGAAAACCCTTATCCCATGCCCCCTTTTCCATTTTGCTTTTATACAATTTTTTAAAAATGTTAATCAAAGGCTTTATAAGTATGGTAATGCTCAATCAGAAGTGTAACCTGATACCCAACCTAGATATATAAACTATCTTTGACTGGTAGAGACACGTGAACTTCTGCCTCCATGTCCCCTCTCTCTTCCTCTCATCACCTAGCTTCTCCTCTACTTCATCTTCTTCTCTCCTTACTCCATCTTTTCCTCTCTGTACTCCTTCCCCCTTAGTTCCTCCTACATATCACCCTTCCTGTTAAAATAAAACTTTTCTCTCAAAATACAATTAGAGCATAATTATTCCTATTTGTACCAGTGAGGTACAAGATAGTCTTAATACCCAGTCTCTCCTTTTATTGACTAACCAGAACCTCTGTCGTCTCTCTTGACTAAAACACTTAGTTTTGAACTAGGCTTTTTTCTTGGCTTTAGAATGAATGTCAGCTGAAAACCATCCACTCAGATCTTTTCTCTCAAAGTAAATAGCCAGGATTGGCTATGAGACTATAGGTCTTCAACCCGTAAGAAATCCAGAATGACTGAGTTAACTGAAGTTATGGGAAGCACTAAGCATAGCTTCTAAAACTTAGCCAATTTATAGAGACCGCTGAACACTTGGACAGCCCCTATACTACCGAATGTTGGAGCATCAAATCTTCAGCCTTCTGGCCCAAACTCATCTGACAGACCTTAGTGATGCAGAATTATTAAGGGCTGATTACTCTGTCTAGGCAGATATAATCAGTTGACTATTCTGCAAGTGTGTCCTTTTCTGTAGATGGAGAGAGGCAATTCTTGTCTAGTGGCTGTCTCACCACAACAGGAGTAACTCCAAGGATGCTCAATTTCTTCTTAGAATCCAAGACAGGAAGCAGTCAGGAGTAGACCGGCCTCTAATCAAAATGAACATTAATATAGAAATATTTGTGATGTCAATTCTATGGATTTCTGACGTTTTGAAATCCAACTATCCATGCAAGGTAACCTGGACTGTTGTCTGTTAACTCCTCTCAGCTATTTCTAAAGAAATTATAGAAAACACCCTACCAATAAACTCAAAGTCATGAATTTGCTATAGTCCCTTAACTCACATGCTAACCATCCCAAATCAGTTAAAAAAGTTAAAGAAGGACTGGGTCTAAGCCTTGTATTCCTAAATGTGTTATACAGGCACAATGCCCATGAGAGTATCAATATTCATTTCACTTTCATATCAATAAGAAGCTCATACCAATGAAAACCTTAAATTTGAAATCCAAGTGAATTTTGTACCATTTAAGAAATTATAACTTCATCTTGATACTAAATTATACAGATTTCTACCAATAGGTTATGGCTATGCCATAAATCATAGCTAATCCTCCCTGTTCCAACAAAACCACTACTTTCCCCCAGAAAGACAACCCAATATTAACCACCTTAGTCCCCAAGCCCAGGGAATAGGTGCGCTGACTCTTCTTTAACTTCTTCAAGCTGATTACTGGCATTGAGATATTAGAAGAGGGGTGGGGGGAAGAGTAAATTGATAAGCCTCTGATACTGTGTCTTCACTGCATCCAGATGGAATTCCCAGACACCAGAGGTTTGAATAGGTCTGCTCATTTTGCTTGATGAGTAGATACACCAAGGCTGTGTATTCTGCAATATACAATTCTCTGGAAAAGTTTTAGTATCAAGAAAAAAAAATTTTTTTCCTAGAGGGCTGACATTTTTTTAAAAAGATGTTGGTTCTAACAACTTTCCCCCCCTTTTATGTAGTTGGTTATAATATTTACATTTCAAGTTTTATCCTCTTATCCCATTTCCCCCACCACCCAGGAACCCCTTATCCCATCCTCCCTCCTTATATCCCTTCTATGAGGCTGTGCCCGCACCTACCCCTCCACCCCCACTACCCCCTTCTCACCCTCACATTTCCACCCCCTTCATTCTGTGTTTGTTTTTCATGGGACCAAGAATCTCCTCTCCCACCTATGCCCAACAAGGCCGTCCTCCCCTACATATACCGCTAGAGTCGTAGGTCCCTCCCTATGTGCTCTGGTTGTTTGGTATTGTTGCTTTCCTCTTGGGGTCACAATCCCATTCTGCTCCTTCAGTCTTCTAAGTTCTCCATTGGGAAACCCTTGATCATATCAATGGTTAGTTGTGAGCATCGTCTTCTGAATGTGTCAGTCTCTGGCAGATCTCTAAGGAGACAGCTATAACACATTCTTGACAGCATGCATTTCCAGTCATCTACATCAATGTCTAGCTTAGGTGACAGTACATGGGATGGATGTCCAGATGGAATGGTGTCCTGATGGCTCCTCCTTCAGTTTCTGTCCCATGTTTTGTTTCCATAATTGCTCCTTTGAGTATTTTTGTTACTGGTTCTAAGTAGAACTGAGGCGTCCCCTCTTGGTCTTTCTTCTTCATGAGCTTCATGTGGTCTGTGGGTTGAGTCTTCACTATTCTGAGTTTTTGGGCTAACATTCGCTTAACAGTGAGTAATACCATGTGTGTTCTTTTGTGATTGGGTTAACACACTCAGGATGATAATTACTAGATCCATCCATTTAACTATAAATTTCTCAAATTCATTATTTTTAATAGCTGAGTAATACTCCATTGTGTAGATGTACCACATTTTTTGCATCAATTCCACTGTTGAGGGACATCTTGGTTCTTTCCAGCTTCTGACTATGATAAATAAGGTTGCTATGAACATAGTGGAGCATATGTCCTTGTTAAATGTTGGAGCATCTTCTGGGTATATGCCCAGGAATGGTATAGCTGGATCCTCAGGTAATACTATGTCCAGTTTTCTGAGGAACCGCCAGACTGATTTCCAGAGTGGTTGTACCAGCTTGCAATCCCACCAACAATGGAGGAGTGTTCCTCTTTCTCTGCATCCTCGCCAGCATCTACTATCACCTGTGGTTTTGATCTTAGCCATTCTGACTGATGTGAGATGGTATCTCAGGGTTGTTTTGATTTGCATTTTCCTGATGACTAAGGATGTTGAGCATTTCTTAAGGTGCTTCTCAGCCATTCGAGTTTCATCTGTTGAGAATTCTTTGTTTAGCTCTGTTTTCCATTTTTAAAATAGGGTTATATGGCTTTCTGAAGTATAATTTCTTGAGTTCTTTGTATATCTTGGATATTAGCCCTCTATCAAATGTAGGATTGGTAATGATCTTTTCTCAAACTGTTAGTTGCTGTTTTGTCTTATTGACAGTGTCCTTCACCTTACAGAAGCTTTGCAATTTTATGAGGTTCCATTTGTCAATTCTTGATCTTAGAGCATAAGCCATTGGTGTTCTATTCAGGAACTTTCCCCCTGTGCTTAAGTATTCGAGGGTCTTCCCCACCTTCTCTTCTACTAGTTTCAGTGTATCTGGTTTTATGTGAAGGTCCTTTATCTGCTTGGACTTGAGTTTTGTGCAAGGGGATAAGAATGGATTGATTTGCATTATTCTACATGCTGACTTCCAGTTGATTCAGTACCATTTGTTGAAAATGCTGTCCTTTTTCCACTGGATGGTTTTAGCTCCTTAGTCAAAGATCAAGTGACCATAGGTGTGTGGGTTCATTTCTGGATCTTCAATTCTATTCCATTGATCTTCCTGCCTGTCTCTGTACTAATACCATGCAGTTTTTATTACTACTGCTCTGTAGTACACTTTGAGGTCAGGGATTGTGATTCCACCAGAAGTTCTTTTATTGTTGCAAATGGTTCTAACTATTCTGGGTTTTTTGTTATTCCAAATGAATTTGCAAATTGCTCTTTCTATCTCTATGAAGAATTGATTTGGAATTTTGGTGGGGATTGCATTGAACCTGTAGATTGTTTTTTGGCAAGATGGCCATTTTTACTAAGTTAATGCTGCCAATCCAGGAGCATGGGAGATCTTTCAATCTTCTGAAGTCTTCTTCTATTTCTTTCTTCAGAGACTTGAAGTTCTTGTCATACAGATCTTCCACTTGCTTCTTTAGATTCACTCCAAGATATTTTATATTATTTGTGACTATCTATTGTGAAGGGTGTCATTTCCCTAATTTCTTTTTCAGCCTGTTTATCTCTCAAGTATAGGAAGACTACTGATTTGTTTGAGTTGATTTTATATCCAGCCACTTTGCTGAAGTTGTTTATCAGGTTTAGGAGTTCTCTCGTGGAAGTTTTAGGGTCACATAAGTATACTATCATATCATCTGCAAATAGAGAAATTTTGACTTCTTCTTTTCCTATTTGTATCGCTTTGACTTCCTTTTGTTGTCTAATTGCTCTGGCTAGGATTTCCAGTAGTATATTGAATAGGTAGGGTGAGAGTGGACATCCTTGTCTAGTTCCTGATCTTAGTTGGATTGCTTCAAGTTTCTCTCCATTTAGTTTGATGTTGGCTACTGGCTTGCTGTATATTGCTTTTACTATGTTTAGGTATGGGCCTTGAATTACTGATCTTTCCAAGACCTTTAACATGAAGGAGTGTTGAATTTTGTCGAATGCTTTTTGTCTCAGCATCTAGTGAGATGATCATGTGGTTTTTTTTTCTTTGAGTTTATTTATGTAGTGGATTACATTGATGGATTTCTGAATATTGAACTATCCCTGCATTTCTGGGATAAAGCCTATTTGTTCATGATGGATGATTGTTTTGATGTGTTCTTGGATTCGGTTTGAGAGAATTTTATTGAGTATTTTTGCATCAATAGTCATAAGTGACACTGGTTCGTAGTTCTCTTTCTTTGTTGGGTCTTTTTGAGGTTTAAATATGAGTGTAATTGTAGCTTCATAGAATGAATTGGGTATTGTTCTTTCTGTTTCTATTCTGTGGAATGGTTTGTAGAGAATTGGTATTAGGTCTTCCTTGAAGGTCTGATAGAATTCTGCACTAAAACCATCTGGCCCCGGACTTTTCTTGGTGGGGAGACTTTTAATTACTGCTTCTATTTCTTTAGGGGTTTTGCTACTGTTTAGATGGGTTATGTGCTCCTGGTTTAACTTTGGTACCTAGTATCTGTCTAGAAAATTGGCCATTTCATCCAGATTTCCCAATTTTGTTGAGTATAGGCCTTTGTAGTAGGATCTGATGGTTTTTTAAAATTTCCTCAGTTTCTGTTGTTATGTCTCCCTTTTCAGTTCTGATTTAATTAGTTTGGATGCTGTCTCTGTGCCCTTTGATTAGTCTGACTAACAGTTTGTCTATCTTGTTGATTTTCTCAAAGAACCAGCTCCTGGTTTTGTTGATATTTTTGTAGTTCTTTCTGTTTCTACTTGGTTGATTTCAGTCCTGAGTTTGATTATTTCCTGCCATCTACTCTCTTGGGTATATTTGCTACTTTTAGTTCTAATGCTTTCAAGTGTGCTGTCAAGTTGTTAGTACATGCTCTCTACAGTTTTTTTTTTGTTTTTTTGTTTTTGTTTTTTTGTAAGCATTTAGAGCTATGAGTTTTCCTCTTAGTACTGCTTTCATAGATTCTCACAAGTTTTGGTATGATGTGTCCTCCTTATTATTAAATCGTAAAAAGTCTTTAATTTCTTTCTATATTTCTTCCTTGACCAAGTCATCATTGAGTAGAGCATAGTTCAGTTTCCATGTGTATGTGGGCTTTCCATCATTTTTGTTATTATTAAAGATGAGTCTTAGTACATGGTGGTCTGATAGGGTACAAGGAATTATTTCAATCTTTTTGTATCTGTTGAGGCCTGTTTTGTGACCAATTATACTGTCTATTTTGGAGAAGGTACTATGAGGTGCTAAGAAAAAGTTATAGTCTTCTGTTTTAGAATGAATTGTTCTATAGGTATCAGTTAAATCCATTTGGTTCATAACTTCTGTTAGTTTCATTGTGTCTTTGTTTAGTTTTTGTTTCCATGATCTGTCCATTGCTGAGAGTGGGGTGTTTAAGTCCCCCACTCTTATTGTGTGAGGTATGTATGCTTTGAGCTTTATTAAAGTTTCTTTTATGTATGTGGGTGCCCTTGCATTTGGGGCATAGTTGTTCAGAATTGAGAGATCTTCTTGATATATTTTTCTTTTGATGAATATATAGTGTCCTTCTTTATCTTTTTTGATTACTTTTGGTTGAAAATTGATTTTATTTGATATTAGAATGGCTACTCCAGCTTGTTTCTTGCGATCAGTTGCTTGGAAGATTGTTTTCCATCCTTTTACTCTGAGGTAGTTTCTGTCTTTGTCACAGAGATGCGTTTCCTGTATACAGCAAAATTCTGGGTCATGTTTATGTGTCCAGTCTGATAGTCTACGTCTTTTTATTGGAGAATTGAGTCTATTGATATTAAGAGATGTTAAGGAAAAATAATTGTTGCTTCTTGTTATTTTTGTTATTAGAGGTGGAATTTTGTTTGTGTAACTATCTTCTTTTGGGGTTGTTGGATGATTACATTCTTGCTTTCTCTTGGTTGTAGTTTCCCTCCTTGTGTTTGAGTTTTCCATCCATTATCCTTTGAAGTGCTGGATTTGTGGGAACATATTGTGTAAATTTAGTTTTGTCATGGAATATCTTTGTTTCTCCATCAATAGTGATTGAGAGTTTTGTTGGGCATTTGTGTTCTCTTAGGGCCTGTATGATATCAGTCCAGGATCTTCTGGCTTTTATAGTCTCTGGTGAGAAGTCTGGTGTAATTCTTATAGGTTTGCCTTTACTTGTTACTTAGCCTTTTTCCCTTACTGCATTTAGTATCTTTTCTTTGTTTTTTTATATATGATGTTTTGATTATTATGTGACAAGAGGTATTTCTTTTTTGGTCTAGTCTACTTGGGGTTCTGTAGGCTTCTTGTATATTTATGGACATCTCTTTCTTTAGGTTAGGAAAGTTTTTCTCTATAATTTTGTTGAAGATATTTACTGGCCCTTTAAGTTGGGAGTCATCACCCTCATCTATACCTATTATCCTTAGGTTTGGTCTTCTCATTGTGTCCTGAATTTCTTGGATGTTTTGCGTTAGGATCTTTTGCATTTCGCATTTTCTTTGACCATTGTATTAATGTTTTCCATGGTATTTTCTGCGCATGAGATTCTCTCTTCTATCTCTTGTATTTTGTTGGTGATGCTTGCATTTATGACTCCTGATCTTTTTCCTAGGTTTTATATTCCTAGGGTAGTCACCCTTTGAGATTTCTTTACTGTTTTTACTTCCGTTTTTAGATCCTGGATGATTTTGTGTAATTCCTTCATCTGTTTGGTTGCGTTTTCTTGCATCTCTTTAAGGGCTTCTACCTGTTTATCTGTGTCCTCCTCAAATTCTTTGAGAGTGTTGTTTATGTCCTTTTAAAGGTCCTCTATCATCGTCACGAGAAGTGATTTTAATTCTGAATCCTCCTTTTCCAGTGTGATGTGGTGTTCAGGACTTGCTATGTTGGGAGAACTGGGTTCTGATGATGCCAAGTAACTTTGGTTTCTGTTGTTTACATTTTCATGCTTGCCTTTTACCATTTGGTTAGCTCTAGTGCTACCTGCACTCACTGGTTCTGACTGGAGCCTGCCTTTACAGTTATCTTGCTTGTGTCAGAACTTTTCGGGTTCTGGATGTTTTTGTGATTCTGAGCTCCAGGTGTTCTGGGTACAGTGGCTCCTTCAGGATATCTCAGGATATGATGTCTCCATGGTAGTAGATCAGGTAGGTGTTTGCTGCTCTGAGTGTAGTCGCTCCTCTAGGATGTCTCAGGATATGGTGTCTGTTTCTCTGAGTTCAGTGGCTCCTCTACGATGCCTCAGGATATGATGTCCCCTGCTCTGAGGTCAGTGGTCTCTCTAGGATATCTCCTGATGCAGTTTCCACAGGGGAGCAGACCAGCTGGAGTTTGAGTTGATTTTATAAATAACCACTTTGCTTAAGTTGTTTATCACATTTAGGAATTTTCTGGTGGGAGTTTTAGGGTCACTTAAGTATACTATCATATCATCTGCAAATAGTGAAATTTTGACTTCTTCCTTTTCTATTTGTATTTCTTTGACTTCCTTTTGTTGTTTAATTGCTCTGGCTAGGACTTTGAGGGCTATATTTAATAGGTAAGGAGAGAGTGGGAAGCCCTGTCTAGTCCCTGATTTTGGTGGAAATTCTTCAAATTCCTCTCTATTTATTTTGATGTGGACTACTAGTTTGCTCTATATTGTTTTTTACTATGTTTAGGTATGACTTTTAATTCCTGATCTTTTGAAATCTTTTACCATGAAGGGATGTTGAATTTTGTCAAGTGATTTCTCATCATCTAGTGAGATGATCATGTGTTTTTTCTTTGAGTTTGTTTATATAGTGGATTACATTAGTGGATTTCTAAATATTGAACCATCCCTGCATTCCTGGGACAAAGCCTACTTGATCATGATGGATGATTGCTTTGATGTGTTTTTGGATTTTTTTGGTTTGCGAGAATTTTATTGAGAATTTTTCATCAATATTCGTAAGGGAGATTGGTCTGAAGTTTTCTTTCTTTGTTGGGTCTTTGTGAAATTTAGGGACGAGCATAATTGTAGCTTCATAAAATGAATTGGCTAGTGTTCCTTCTGTTTCTATTTTGTGGAATAGTTTGAAGAGAATTGGTATTAGGTCTTCCTGGTTAGGTCTCACAGAATTTTGCACTAAAACCATCTGGTCCCGGACTTTTTTGGTGGGAATACTGTTAATACTGCTGCTATTCCTTTAATGGTTATGGGACTGTATTTATAGTTTGTTTGCTCCTTTTTTAACTTTGGTACCTGGTATTTGTCTAGAAAATTGGCCATTTCATCCTTATTTTCTAGTTCTGTTGAGCATAGGCCTTTGTAGTAGGACCTAATGATTTTTTTTAAAATTTCCTCAATTTCTGTTGTTGTGTCTCCCTTTTCAGTTCTAATTTTACTAAATTGGATACTGTCTCTGTGCCCTCTGGTTAGTATGGCTAAGGGTTTATTTATCTTGTTGATTTCCTCAAAGAACCAACTCCTGGTTTTGTTGATATTTGGTGTAGTTCTTTCTGTTTCAACTTGGTTGATTTCAGTTCCAAGTTTGATTATTTCCTGCTGTCTACTACTTTTGGGTGTATTTGCTTCTTTTTGTTCTAGAGCTTTCAGGTGTGCTGTTAAGTTGTTAGTGTTTTTTCAGTTTCTTTTTTTAGGCACTTAGAGTTATGAGTTTTCCTCTTAGCAATGCTTTCATGGAGTCCCACAAATTTTGATATGATGTGTCCTCATTTTCATTAAATTCTAAAAAGTCTTTTATTTCTTTCTTTATTTCTTCCTTGACTAAGTTATCATTGAGTAGAGCATTGTTCAGTTTCCACGTGTATGTGGGCTTTCCGTTGTTTTTGTCCTTATCAAAGACGAGTCTTAGTCCATGGTGATCTGATAGGGTACAAGGGATTATTTAAATCTTTTTGTATCTGTTGAGGCCTGTTTTGTGACCAATTATATGGTCAATTTTGGAGAAGGTACCGTGAAGTGCTGAGAAAAAGGTATATTCTTTTGTTTTAGGATGAAATGTTCTATAGATGTCAGTTAAGTCCAATTGGTTCATAACTTCCAATTTTTTCATTGTGTCTCTGTTTAGTTTGTGTTTCCATGATCCGTTCATTGCTGAGAGTGAGGTATTGTAATCCTCAACTATTATTGTGTGATGTGCTATGTGTGCTTTGAGCTTTAGTAAGGTTTCTTTTATGTATGTGGGTGCCCTTGAATTTGTAGCATAGATGTTCAGAATTGAGAGTTCATCTTAATAGATTTTTCCTTTGTTAAGTTTGAAGTGTCCTTCCTTATCTTTTTAGATTACTTTTGGTTGAAAATTAATTTTATTTGATATTAGAATGGCTACTCTAGCTTGTTTCTTGGGACCATTTCCTTGAAAAAAAAATTTCCATCCTTTTACTCTGATGTAGTGTCTGTCTTTGTCACTGAGGTGCGTTTCCTATATGCAACAATATTCTGTGTCCTGTTTATGTATCTAGTCTGTTAGTCTACATCTTTTTATTGGGGAATTGGGTGTATTGATGTTAAGAGATAGTAAGAAGAAATGATTGTTGCTTCCTATTATTTTTGTTATAAGAGGTGGAATTATGTTTGTTTTCTTTTGGGGTTGTTGGAAGATGATTTTCTTGCTTTTTCTAGGTTGTAGTTTCCCTCCCTGTGTTAGAATTTTTCCATCAATTATCCTTTGAAGTGCTGGATTTGTGGTAAGGTATTGTGTAAATTTGGTTTTGTCATGGAATATCTTTGTTTCTCTTTGAGATTGAGCGATGGAGCGATTGAGAGTTGTAGTCTGGGCTGGCATTTTTGTTCTATTAGGGTCTGTATGATATCAGTCCAGGATATTCTGGCTTTTATAGTCTCTGGTGAGAAGTGTGTTGTAATTCTTATAGGTTTGCCTTTATATGTTACTTGATCTTTTTCCCTTACTGCTTTTAGTATTTTCTCTTTGTTTTGTGCATTTGTTGGTTTGATTATTTTGTGATGGGTGATATTTTTTTTCTGGTCTAGTTTATTTGGAGTTCTGTAGGCTTCTTGTATAATCATGGACGTGTCTTTCTTTACGTTAGGGACATTTTTCTCATAATTTTGTTGAAGATATTTACTGGCCCTTTAAGTTGGGAATCTTCACCCACATCTGTACCTATTATCCTTAGGTTTGGTCTTCTCATTGTGTCCTGGATTTCCTGGATGTTTTGGGTTAGTAGCTTTTTGCATTTTCCATTTTCTTTGACAGTTGTGTCAATGATTTCCATGGTATCTTCTGCACATGAGATTCTCTCTTCTATCTCTTCTATTCTGTTGTTGATGCTTGCATCAATTACTCCTGATCTTTTTCCTAGGTTTTCTATCTCCAGGGTAATCTTTCTTTGAGATATCTTTATTGTTTGTACTTCCATTTTTAGATACATATGTTTTTGTTTAATCCCTTCACCTGTTTGGTTGTGTTTTCTTGTAATTCTTTACAGGATTTTAGTGTTTTTTTTTTAAGGGCTTCTACCAGTTTATCTGTGTTCTCCTCTACTTCTTTAAGTTAGTTATTTAGTCCTTCTTAAAGTTCTCTATCATCATCATGAGAAGTGATTTTAATTCTGAATCCTGATTTTCTGTGATGGGGTATGCAGGGCTTGCTATGTTGGGAGAACTGAGTTCTGATGATGCCAAGTATTTTTGGTTTCTGTTGTTTATGTTCTTGCACTTGCCTGGTTAACTCTCCTACTACCTCAACTTACTGTCTCTGACTGGAGCCCATTTTTCTAATAATCTTACTTTAGTCAGAACTCCTCAGGGTCCAGATGTCTCTGTGAACCTGTGATCCTGAGGTTCTGGGTGGAAGAACTTTTGGGTCTCAGGCCAC
This sequence comes from Rhabdomys pumilio, assembly GCA_030674055.1. Lineage (NCBI taxonomy): Eukaryota > Metazoa > Chordata > Mammalia > Rodentia > Muridae > Rhabdomys > Rhabdomys pumilio. Next base: position 5,079,322 of record JANHMN010000021.1, read on the forward strand.
CTCTGGGATCTTGAAATCCTGCTGCTCTGAGTGCATTGACTTCTTTAGGATGTCTCAAGATATGGTGTCTTTTTTCACAGGAACAGACCAGCTAGGTGTCTTGGCCAACCAAAAAAGACCAAGAGAGGGGCAGAAGGGAAGTAGTATTATGAGGAGGCAGGTTTGGATGGCTGATGGGTTCTGAGCGCCTCATTCTCCCAGTTGTAGCTCTGGGGTTTGGGTAGTGAGAGAGGGTCTTTACCCGCTGCTCTGAGTGCAGTGGCTCCTCTATGATGACTCAGGGTATGGTGTCTTCAGGGAGCAGATCAGCTAGGTGTCTGCCCCAGCCAAAAGGCTTCTTCTCTGATTTTGATAAAGACATTTTTAGGTCCTTCGAGCTGGGAATCTTCTTTCTCCTCTAATTATGAATATTCATAGATGTGTTCTTTTCATTGTGTTCTAAATCTCCTGGATGCTTTGGGTTAGGAGTTTTTTATGTTTTCTATTTTCTTTGACAGTTGTGTCAATCCCTTCTATGGTATCTTCTACACCTGAGATTCTCTCTTCCATCTCTTGTATTCTGTTGGTGATACAGATTACATCTGTAATTCCTGGCCTCTTTCCTAGGTTTTCCATTTCTAGGTTTGCCTTTATTTCTGTTTTCTTTATTGTTTCTACTTCTCCTTTTTGGTCTTGTATCATTTTATTCAATTCATTCACCTGCTTACCTGTCTTTTCCTGTATTTCTTTTAGTGAGTTATTGATATTCCTCCTTAAAGGACTCTATTATTTTTATGAAATAGAAATTTAGAGCAGATTTCTAATTTTCAGATGTGTTGGTGTATTCAGGGCTTGCTGTGGTGGGAGAACTGGGTTCTGATGGTGTCCATGTATATTGGCTTCTGTTGCTTATTATCTCATACTTGCCTTTCGCCAACTGAATATCCCTGGTGTTTCTTTGTCTGGGTAGTTTTGTCTGTAGTCTGCCTCTTTTGTCCCTGGGTTGCTTCTGGTCTCCTGATAGTTCCTGGCTGTAGCAGACCATCTATGGGGCCTTTCAACTGGGGGCTCTTCAGAGGGTCAGAAAAGCTGCTGATATGTTGCTCTGGCTGTAGTAGATCTCCTAGGAGGCCTCAGGACTGTTTGGTCTTCAGTGGAGCAGTCAAGCTGTTGTCTTGTATGAAGATGTTCTCTTCTAGGGGGGCCTACAAACTGTGGTTTCTGTTTCCCTGTGTGCAGCAGAACTCCAGGGAAGCTTTCAGTCTGTCAGGTCACTTGCCCTGCATGCCTTCAAGCTGTGGTGTCAGCTGCTTTGAGTGCAGCAAATCTTCTAGGATGGCTCAGGATGTGGTGTCTTCATGGAAGCAGACCAGCTAGGAGTCTGGCCCAGCAGAAAGGACCAGGTAGAATGAACAGGGGGGAATGATATTTGGGAGGGCAGAATTTTTTGGTGGGATATAGATTCATAGTCCACCAAGCTCCCAGCAGCAGCTCTGGGACTTCTGGGGGGTGGCCGTGGTTCTTACCAACTGCTCTGAGTACAGTGGATCCTCTAGGATGGATCAGGATATGGTGTCTTCATGGGAGCAGAGAAGCTAAGAGTCTGCCCCAGCAGAAAGGACCAGGCAGAAGGGGAGTTTCCTCAGTTTCTATTGTTTTATCTCCCTTTTCATTTCTGATTTTGTTCATTTGGATATTGTCTCTGTGCCCTCTTGTTAGACTGGCTAAGAGTTTATCTATCTTGTTGACTTTCTTAAAGAACCAGCTCCTGGTCTTGTTGATTCTTTGTATAGTTTTCTTTTGTTTGTTTCATTTCAGTCCTGAGTTTGATTATTTTCTGCTGTCTACTCTTGGGTGTCTTTGCTTCTTTTTGTTCTAGGGCTTGTAGGTGTGGTGTTAAGCTGCTAATCTATGCTCACTCTAGTTTCTTTTTGGAGGCACTCCGAGCTGTTTTCCTCTTAGCACTGCTTTCATTGTGTCCCACAAGTTTGGGTATGTTTTGCCTTCATTTTCATGAAATTCTAAAGATCTTTTTTTTTTTTTTTTTGTAATTGATTGATTTTTATTAAAAGTCTAAAATATACATTTAAAAAATTAAATTCAATTAAAACAATTGAAAGCACCTGTGTAAAGGCAGGACCGTCATTCTGAGTGACTAGGAAACCACAAAAAGACCCACCACCCTGTGCAGTTCTGCAATTTGCTTCTGCCTCTGCATGCAGTGACTCAGACATTTTGTCACATGCAACTAAGGTAAAATAAGGTAAACTGCTCTGCAGTGAGTTCTTCTACTCAGAAGGCATAAGTGATCATGCTGCAAGTCACATGATCAAGGCTCCCTCTCCCATCATCCCTCTGGAGAGTGATATGGGATAGTGTGTCTCTTTGAGGACTTTCAAGCCTGAGGGGTGGATGGACAACATATGATTCATTGCTGGCTGTGGTCCATGTCTGTGGTCAGCTTCACATACTTGGATGGAAGAAGCCCAACTTTCCTACTGACTTCTCCTTTCTACCAGTTCAGGTCCACTTTGTTGAGGACATTGATGGTCTGGCCTTTTCTGAAGGCTAGCTCATAATTGTTCTTTGTGGTGTAATCATACATCCCAATCACCTGGCACACTGCTGGCTGCACTGTGGTCTTGGGTAGCTCAGTTGGGGTGATTTTGCTTGTTCTGGAGCTTAGAAGTTTGATGTAATTTGTTGGGAACCACCCTATCTGGCTGTTTTTCCCTCATGCTTGCAATTTTCCCCACCATCCACCTGGGTTCTTTTTTCATATCTGATTCAGCTGACTAGGAGCCAGGGTGAGTTGTTTGGGACCAGTAGCAGTGTAGGAAGCAATAATCGGGGAGATTTTAGTTTTGTTTTTCCTTAAACTCCCTGCTTTCCCAGCAGTTCCAGAGCTCTCTGAATCTCTAAACCTCACATAGTTAGAAGGGAAGACTCTGGACTTGTCACCCACTGTTTCAGTCCACCAGTCACCATCTTTCTTGGTAACCACAATCACATCCCCTTGCTGAAAGGTTAAATCTCCTTTCTTAGAACTCTTGTAAGTGTACATGGCAATAAATTCTTCTCCAGGAATGTCTTTCTTGGCTGCCAGGGAAGCCACTCTCTTTAGACTAACAGGACTTTTGGTAGGGCCATTATTGATGATTGTGAATTTTCTTAAGGGCTATGAAATGAGTTTCATGTAAGACTTGGGGAACCAACCCTTTTGACCTTGAACTTCTCCAAACCACCACATGTTTTTCTGTTCCAGAATGGTGATAACATCACTTTTGTTAAAATTCAAGTTGTCTTTTTGGCTCTCCAGGGATACAGGACTTGTGCTTGTAGCCCTTACACCTTTTCACTCTGGCCCAGGACAGGAGATGGGGAGGAGCCAGTGACTGTGGCTGGTGTAAAGGCCAATCTCTGCCTTAACTGGCCAGCACTGGGTATGGTCAGAGAAGGCTGAGCTGCCCATGTGTCCCAGTTGTTCGTTCCTGGTTTCTCATTTGTGCTGCTGGGCCACATGCAACTGAAGTCTGCCCAGTGGTTGGGGGTTGTGGAGGGCTCAAAAAAGGTCACTGGCAAAGGAACAGGGGTCTCACACAGTGTCGGCTCCTTGCTGGCAGGTCCTGGTGAGAGGAGAGAGATTCTGGTCTCAATGGGTCTCTTCAAGCCTGAGTGGGATGATGAGTGTCAATTCCCCAAAAGAAACACACCCTTCTGGGAGTTTTGTCGAAGCAGGAACTCAACTTTAATTTAGCAGCCTCTCACTTATATAAACTTGGAGCATAGGGAGGAGGAGTTTTAGAGGGGTGAGATGACATAGGGAACAGAGGGTGTGGGGTGACTGACAGGGCCAGTGGCAAAGTTCCACATCAGCATCAGTGGGGCAGAGCCAGGGCCAAACGGGGAGTTTTGTTGAGTCACCCTGGTACAGAAGTGACAGAGATAGGTCTTAAAACTTGAGCCAGGCTTGGGTTTGTCCTCAAGGCCCAAACCAGTGCCAAAATGGGGCCCAACACCATAGAGCCAGTTTGGGGGCAAGGGCAGATGTCAGATTGATCACTGGTTTGTCTGGAGTGGGAACCTCATTTTCTGGAATCTTCTCTGCCCAGTTTTCAGGGAACCATCCTGTCTTCCCTTTCAGTTCTCCTCCAAGCTGTCCTGGCTGTCCAGTCTGGCTTTCCTCCACCATGACTGTATCTCCTGGCTGGATGGTGATCTTGTCTTGACTTCTGGATTCAAATGGGTACAGCACTTGGTAATGTACCACTTTTACACTCTCCTGTGCAGAAACTGTAAGTGGGCCTTTCTTTGTGGTAGATCAGCATGCCTGGACAGCAGGCTTAGCTGGCTCTTGATGTGGATAGAAAAGCCGACTCTGCTTGTCTTGCACTTCCTGTTTGGCTCTCTCTTCTGCCTTCTTCTTTTTGACACTGTCTTCCCTTTTTAGTTTGTCTTCCTCTTGAGGTTTGCAAGGGCACCATTGCTCCTCCTGCTGTGCGTGCTTCAGCCATTGCTTGTCCCTTTCCTGAACTTGTCTCTGAGCTTCTTCCTTTTGCTTTTCTAACTCCAGGCTCTTCCTCTCTTGCTTTTTCTATTTTAGCCTCTCTGCCTTGATGGGCCTATGCTTCTGGAGTTGCTGTTTACTATGTATTTCTCTTAGTTCCTTCAGCTGGTTGTTAAAAACATCAATCTCCTGCAACTTTGACCTGATCTCTCTCTCCATCTCATCTAGGTGCTCTAGAGGCTGCTGCTGGGCCATCTCCTTTCCTTCCAAGGCTCTTTTGAGGGTAAGAAGCTAATATTTATGCAAACTGTTCTACTGGACTTCTTTTAATTGGTCATTGACTATCTGTTTCTCTGGAAATGCTTCTTCCAAGCATTTGCTGAGATTCCTCCTGTTGTTGTTGTAAGTGGGTGATTTCAGCAATTCTCAGTTCTTTAGACTTGTTCACGCTCTCAATTTCTTGCCTCTGGGTTGCCAGTTGACACCTGATATCTTTAAGTTTTTCTTCTAGCTGATGCTTTTTGTCATTCAGAGCTTCTAACTCAAACTTGGGTCTTTGTTCCTCACTTTCAGGACCATGATGCCCTCCTGCTCCTTGTTCCTCTGATTCAGGAATTTCTGTAACGGCTTCCGTTCCCATTCAAGTTGTTGCTGCCGTTAGAGTTCCCATTTTGCCTCCTCTGTCCTCTTGATCTCCTTCCTTCTCTCCTCCTCTCTCTGCCTCTCCAATTCCCACTGCTTTTCTAGCTGTTTCTCCAGCTCTGGCTATCTCTTGGGCTCCTGTTCTTGGTGCTCCCACTCTTTCCTCTCTTTCTTGGCACTATCCAGCTGAGCCAAACAATCCTACTCTTTGCACTGGTGTTCCAAGAGGGCTTGCCTGTGCTTCTCCAGCACCAGATTTCCTAGTTCAAAGTTCACCCGCTTCTTATTTTCAAATGTTCCAGGCAGCTTCTTCTCTAACTGCTGCTCATCCTCTGACGAGGCATCCTCGGGCAGCCTCTGACCCACAGATAAAGAGATTATGATGGACATCCTACTGCCAGAGTGAGCTCTTCTAAAGGAAGGAAGGAAGTATTCTGGAGGCAGGACAGGCGACAGTGATTGATCAGACATGGCTACATCAATTAGGTGCACAGCTAGGATAAATTCTTCTGCGGTGAGTTTTCCATCTTGATCCATGTCAGAAAGATTTCATATTGAAGCCAGCTCAGCCTGGGGTAAACTTGATTGCATGAGAATAGTTCTAGCCTGGGGGACCTTTAAGTGTTCACTCATGGTTTTGTCGTGCCTGTATTTCAGTCTTGATGACTGAGTCACACCCACTCTGCTTCTGGGGGCAGGAGGGGGTCGCTGGCTACATCGAATGATGGTGCCTTTTGTAATTTAGTGTTTTATTGTGACCCTGGTCCTGATCTGCTGAAGGAAGAATTCTTTGGCAATGTGGCTGCAAGATGAGCAAACACAGGCAGAGGCTGTATGACTGGAGGAGCTCTGTTAGTCAGGGAAGGCACTGTTGCTAGAGGGAGAGAAGATACTAAGGGTGAACACATTCCAACAGCTGGGATGGAGCCCACTGGCACAGGAGCAACAGCTGTGAGTGGCAGCATGCTAGCAATTCCTCCTATATCAAATGCTGGTGCATTGGAAATAGCAACAACTGGTTGCTGTTTCATGAGAGGGGGAAGTGCGGAGGGGAGCTCCTATTTTTGTAGCTTCAGTTTGATAAGCTTCATGGCTATGGAAAACTCTACTTGATCCATTCTTCCATCCTTATTCAATTTTGTTATTGCTCATATTTGTGCTAAGACAGGCTGATGTAAACAAATTGTAAAAAAATGTTCCTTGCTTGATCACCAGTAATAAATCCAGATATCAGCTTCAAACTATGGAACTGCTGGTCATGCTTGACTCTTTCCTCCACAGTAATGTCCCAGACATCCAGGCTACCGCTGAAAAGTGTGGGAAACTAAGCCATGGTTCTATTAGGTTCACCTTGTTGATTGATACAGTCTGTACTCCAACTAACCCAACAATGGTCAGCTCTGAACAGAAATACAAGAATCTAGTAGTTGATCAGTTCCACAAGGCTAGTTGTTTCAGCAGGTCTTCTTCAGAAGGAGGTTCCAACAGATGTGCTGGCAAGTAAGTGTGCTAAAAAGTCTTAAATTTCTTTATTTCTTCATTGACTAAGTTATTATTGAGTGGAGTGTTGTCCAGCTTCCATGTGTATGAGGGCTTTCTGATGTTATTGTTGTTATTGAAGACCAGCAATAGTCCATGGTGATCTGATAGGATGCAGGGGACTATTTCAATCTTCTTGTATCTGTTGAGGCCTGTTTTGTGACTAATTATATGGTCAATTTTGGAGAAGGTGCTGAGAAGAAGGTATATTCTTTTGTTTTAGGATGAAATATTCTATAGATATTTGTTAAATCCATTTGTTCCATAACTTCTGTTAATTTCACTGTATCTCTGTTTAGTTTCTGTTTTCATGACCTGTCCATTGATCAGAGATGGATTTCGAAGTCTCTCACTATTATTGGGTGAGGTGCAATGTGTGTTTTGAGCTTTAGCAATCTTTCTTTTATGAATGTGGGTGCTCTTGCATTTGGAGCACAGATGTTCAGAATTGAGAGTTCTTCTTGGTAGACTTCTCTTTTGATGAATAAGAAGTGTCCTTCTTTATCTTTTTTGATAACCTTTGGTTGAAAGTCAATTTTATTCAATATTAGAATGGCTATTCCAGCTTGTTTCTTGGAACCATTTGCTTGGAAGATTGTTTTTCTGCCCTTTACTCAGAATAAAGGTAGTGTCTGTCTTTGTCACTGAGGTGCATTTCCTGTATGCAGCAAAATGCCGGATCCTGCTTATGTATCCAGTCTATTAGTCTATGTCTTTTATTGGATAATTGAGTCCATTGATGTTAAGAGATATTTTAAAAATAGTGATTGTTGCTTTCTGTTATTTTTGTTGTTAGAGGTGGAATTATGTTTGAGTGGCTATCTTCTTTTGGATTTGTTGAAAGAAGATTACTTTCTTGCTTTTTCTATGGTATAGTTTCCCTCCTTATGTTGGCGTTTTCCATCTATTATCCTTTGTAGGGCTGTATTTGTGGAAAGATACTGTGTAAATTTTTTTTGTCATGAAATAAGTATTTTGGTTTCACCATCTATGGTAATTGAGAGTTTTGATGAGTATAGTAGCCTGGATTGGCATTTGTGTTCTCTTAGGGTCTGTATGATATCTATCCAGGACCTTCTGGCTTTCACAGTCTCTGTTGAAAATTCTGACAGGTCTGCCTTTATATGTTACTTGCCTTTTTTCTTTTATCAGTTTCAACATTCTTTTTTTTTTGCTTTTGTTTTGTGCATTTGGTGTTTTGACCACTATATGATGGGAAAAATTTCTTATCTGGTCCAATCTATTTGGAGCTCCATAGGCTTCTTGTATGTTTTTGGACATCTCTATCTTTAGGTTAGGGACATTTTCTTCTATAATTTTTTGAACATGTTTATTGGCCCTTTAGCTTGGGAATCTTCACTCTCTTCTATACCTATTATCTTTGGGTTTGGTCTTCTTACTGTGTCCTAGATTTCCTGGATGTTTTAGGTTAGAAGTTTTTTTTTTTTTTTTTTTTTTTTTTTTTTTTTTTTTTTTTTTTTTTTGCATTTTCTTTGTTGTGTTGATGTTTTCTATGGTATTTTCTGCACCTGAGATTCTTTCTTCTATCTTGTATTCTGTTGGTGATGCTTGCATTTATGACTCCTGATCTTATTCCTAGGTTTTCTATCTTCAAGGTTGTCTCCCTTTGTGAGTCTATTGTTTCTATTTCCATTTTTAGATATGTATGGTTTTGTTCAATTCCTTCACCTGTTTGGTTGTGTTTTCTTGTAATTCTTTAAGGGATTTTTTGTGTTTCCTTTTTAAGGGCTTCCATCTGTTTGTCTGTGTTTTCCTGCATTTTTTAAAAGGGAGTTATCTATGTCCTTCTTAAATCCTCTATCATCATTATGAGATGTGATTTTAACTCAGAGTCTTGGTCTTGCTTTTTTGGTGGGTTGGGGTATCCAGGACTTGCTGTGGTGGGAGAACTGGTTTCTGATGATGCCGTGTAGCCTTGGTTTCTGTTGCTTATGTTCTTGCTCTTGCCTCTAGCCATGTGTTTTATCTCAGGTGTTAGCTGATCTTGCTGTTTCTGATTGGGGCTTGTTTCTCCTTCAAGCCTATGTGTCAACACTCCTGGTAGACCAGTTCTCTCTGGGAGTAATTTGGGTATGGAGAACATATGGTCAGCTCCAGAGTGCAGATGGAAACTGTAAGTATCCTGTTCCTGGGTGTTCCTTGGTTCCTGTGTCCTGATGACTCTGGGAAGGTCCATCTTGGGCCAGGAATTTGAGCAGAAGTGGTGGTCTTATCTGTGCTCACAGGTGTCAGCACTTCTGTTAGATCAGTTTTTTCCTGATGGTATTTGGGAATGGAGAACTGTGTCACAGGGTCAGCTCCAGGCACCAATGGAAACTGGAAGACTGGTGTTTATTTTTCAATATGAAGTTGAGAATTGTTCTTTCAAATTTGTAAAGAATTGTGATGTAAGTTTCATGGGAACAGCATTGAGTCTGTACATTATTTTTTGTAAGATGGGAATTTTCATTATGTTAAGGCTACTGAACATGCTAGATTTTTTTTTCATCTTCTGATATCTTCCTTAATACCTATCTTCAGAGATTTGAAACTTTTCTCATACAGGTCTTTCACTTGCTTGATTAAAGTTCTGTCAAAGTGTTTTATATTATTGTTGATATTGTAAAGGGTTTTTTCCCCCTTAATTTCTTTCTCAGCCAATTATTGTTTGTATAAAGGAGGGCTATTGAATTTTTTGAGTTAATTTTGCATGAAGACACTTTGTTGAAGTAGCTTATAAGCTGTAGGTGTTCTCTGGTAGAACTTCTGGAGCCTCTTATACATACTATCATAGCACTTTGGAATAATGATACTTGTACTTCTTTTCAATTTTTATCCATTTGACCTCCTTTTGTTGTCTCATTGCACTAGCTAGAACTTCAAGTTCTAGGTAGAATATATTTTGCATATATTTAAAATGTTTAGAATATATATTGAATATGTAAGGAGAGAGTAGGCACCTTTGCCCCTGATTTTTCATGGAATTGCTTTAAGTGTCTCTCCATTTAATTTGATGTTGACCAATGGCTTATTGTATATTCCATTTACTATGTCAAACTATGTGCCTTGTATCTCTAATCTAAGACAACTAAAATGAATGGGTATTGGATAGTATCAAATGCTTTTTCAGCATCTAATAAGATAATTGTGATTTATTATAGAGCCTTAAGGTATACTTTTAATTCATTGTTATGAGAACTCTCCAATTTATTTATGAAGGCACTTAATTTTATGAATTTGCTTCTTAGCATTGATTTCAATGTGTCCACTAATTTTGGGTATGTGCCTTCATTTTCAGTGACTTCTAGAAAATCTTTAATTTCTTTTTTTATTTTCTGACTCAGAGATCATTGAATAAAGAGATGTTCACTTTCTCTGAGTAGCTTTCTCATGTTTCTGTTGCTGTTGTTGAAGTCCAGCCTTAATGCATGGAGTTCTGATAGAATACAAGGCATTATTTCAATTTTCTTGTATCTGAGGCTTGCTTTGTGACCGATTATATGGACAATTTTGGAGAAGGGTATATGAGGGGCTGAGAAGAAGGCATATTCTCTTGTGTTTGGATGAAATGTTTCTGTAGATATCTGTTAGGTCCATTTGATTCATAACATTAGTTAGTTTCATTATTTCTCTGTTTAGTTTTTGTCTGGATATCCTCTCGATTGGTGAGAGTGGGGTGTTGAAGTATTACAGTATTAATGTGTAGAGTTCTATGTGCCATTTCAGCTTCAGCAATCTTTCTTTTATGAATGTGGGTGCCCTTGTGTTTAGGGCATATATGGTCATATTGAGATATCAGTTTGGTATATTTTTCCTTTGATGATTATAAAGTGACCTTCCTCATCTCTTTTGATTTATTTATTTTATTAGATATTAGAGTGGCCATTCCAGCTTGCTTCTTGGATCTGTTTTTTTTTTTTTGGAAAACTTTTCCTGACTTATAATCTATCTTTATTGCTGAGGTGTGTTTCTTATATGCAGTAGAATGATAAATCCTCTTTCTTTTCTTTTGTTTTATATTTTTTATGTGAAAATCTTTATTGGATAATTTATTTACATTTCAGATGCCATTCCCTTTCCCCATTTCCCCTCCCTAGAAAACCCCTATCCCATCTCCACTTCTCCTTTTTGCTTTTATACTATTTTAAAAATGTTGATCAAAGGCATTATAAGTTTGGTAATGCTCAATATCAATCAGAAGTGTAACCCAATACCCAACCTAGATATATCAACTCTCTTTGAGTGGCAGAGACACTTGAACATCCACCTCTATGTTCCCCCCTCTTGTCACCTAGCTCTTCCTCTCCTTCTCCTCCTCTCCTTACTCTTTATCTTCCTCTCCTTACTCCTCCCACCTTAGCTCCTCCTACGTATCACCCTTCCTGTTAAAATAAAACTTTTCCCTTAGAATACAATGAGAGCATAACTATTACAATTTGTGTCAGTAAGATACAAGATAGACCTAATACCCAGTCCATCATTTTGTTGACTAAACAGAACCTCTGTCATCCCTTCTAACTAAAAGACTTAGTTCTGAACCTGGCCTTTTTTCTTGGCTTTAGAATGAAAGTCAGCTGAAAACCATCCTCTTAAATCTTTTCTCTCAAAGTAAATAGCCAGGATTGGCTATGAGACTATAAGTCTTCAACCTCGTCAGAAATCCAGAATGACTGAGTTAACTGAAATTATGGGAAGCACAAAGCATAGCTTCTAAAACTTAGCCAAATTATAGAGACTGCTGAGTACCTGGTCAGTCCCTATACTACAAAATGTTGGAGCATTCGATCTTCAGCCTTCTGGCCCAGGATCATCTGACAGACTGAGTGATGCAGAGTTATTAAGGGCTGATTACTCTGTCTTGGCAGATATAATCAGTCGACTATTCTTCAAGTGTGTCCTTTTCTGGACAGTGATTTGTCTGTAGATGAAAAGAGGCAATTCTTGTCTAGTGGCTGTCTCACCACAACTGGAGTAACTCCAAAGATGCTCAATTTCTCCTTAGAATCCAATATAGGAGCAGACAGGTCTCTAATCAAAATGGACATCAATACAGAAATGTTTGTAATGTCAATTCTGTGGACTTCTGACGTTTTGAAAACCAACTATCCATGTAAGGCAATCTGGAGTATTGTTTGTTAACTCCTCTCAGCTAAATAAAATATAGAAAACACCCTAATAATAAACTCAGAGCCACGAATTTGCTATAGGCCCTTAACTCATAGGCTAACCATCTCAAATCAGTTTAAAAAGTTAAAGAAGGACTGGGTCTAAGCCTTGTAGTCCTAAATGTGTTATATAGGCATAATGTCTCTGAGAGTAACAATATTAATCTCACTTTTATATCAATAGGAAGCTCATACCAATGAAAACCTTAAATTAGAAATCAAAGTAAATTTTGTGCCATTTAAGAAATTATAACTTCATCTTAATAAAATTATACATATTTCTACCAATAGGCTATGGCTATGCAATAGATCCTAGCTAATCCTCCATGTTCCAACAAAACCACTACTTTTCCCTAGAAAGACACCCCAATATTAACCACCTCAGTCCCCAAGCCCAGGGAATAGGGGCGCCTACTCTTCATCAACTTCTTCAAACTGATTATGGGTGTTGAGATATTAGAAGAGGGGCAGGGGGAAGAGTAAATTGATAAGCCTCTGGTGATGTATCTTCACTGCATCCAGCTGGAATTCCAGGACATCAGAGGTTGGAGCAGGTCTGCTCAGCTTGCTTGATGAGTAGATACACTTCGGCTGTGTATTCTGCAATATCCAATTCTCAAAACAAATTTTAGTATCAAGATAATTTTTTGTTTGAATTATGGAATCTAGTCTTCTGGTGGCCTGCCTCTGTCATGTCTAATCCATATAATTCTGGGAGTTTCTGTGAGAGTGTACTCCCACCATCCTCCCATTTTCACTTCCCTGCTCTCAAATTCTCCAACATTAGGAAATCCAAACTTTCAGGCACCAAGGCCATCCACTTCCACTGATGCCTAACCCCTTACTCCATTCCCCCTTTCCCCTCCTCCAATTACTATGAGGGTGTGTTCCCACTATCCTCTCATTTCCACCTCCATGCTCTTGCAATTCCCCAACACTAGGGAATCCAAACTTTCAGGTACCAAGGCTGTCCACTTCCACTGATGCCTGGCAAGGCCACCCTCAATTACCTATACAGGTGGAGCCATGAGTCTCTCCCTTTGTGTTCTTAGGCTAGAGATTGTAAAATGGCTACTCCAGCTTGTTTCTTAGGACCATTTGCTTGAAAAACTGTTTTCCAGCCTTTTACTCTAAGGTAGAGTCTGTCTTTGTCACTGAGGCAGGTTTCCTGTATGCAGCAAAATGCTGGGTCCTGTTTATGTATCCAGTCCATTAGCCTATGTGTTTTAATTGGGCTATTGAGTCCATTGATGTTAAGAGATGTTAAGGAACAGTGATTGTTGATTCTTGTTATTTTTGTTATTAGAGGTGAAATTATCTTTGTGTGGCTATATTCTTTTGGATTTGTTGGAAGAGGATTACTTTCTTGCTCTTTCTAGGGTATAATTTCTCTCCTTGTATTGAAGCTTTCCTGCTATTATCCTTTGTAATGTTGGGTTTGTGGAAAGATATTGTGTGGATTTGGTTTTGTCATGGAATATCTTGGTTTCTTCATCTATGGTAATTGAGAGTTTTGCTGAATATAGTAGCCTGGGCTGGCATTTGTGTTCTCTTAGGGTCTGTATGACATCTGTCCAGCATCTTCTAGCTTTTATAGTCTCTGGTGAGAAGTCTGGTGTAATTCTGATAGGTCTGCCTTTATATGTTACTTGGCCTTTTTCTCTTACTGCATTTAATATTCCTTGTTTTGTGCACTTGGTGTTTTGATTATTATGTGATGGGAGGTATTTCTTTTCTGGTCAGTCTATTTGGCGTTCTATAGACTTCTTGTATGTTTATGGGCATCTTGTTCTTAAGGTTAGGGAAGTTTTCTTCTATAATTTTTTGAAGATATTTATTGGCCCTTTAAGTTGGGAATCTTCACTCTCATCTGTATCTATTATTCTTAGGTTTGGTCTCCTCAGTGTGTCCTGGATTTCCTGGATATTTTGTGTTAAGAGCTTTTTGCATTTTGCATTTTCTTTGACAGTTGTGTCAATATTTTCTATGGTATCTTCTGCACCTGAGATTCTCTTTTCTATCTCTTTATTCTGTTGGTGATACTTGTGTCTATAACTCCTGATTTCTTTTTTAGGTTTTCTATCTCCAGGGTAGTCTCCTTTTGTGATTTCTTTATTGTTTCTTTTTAAAAATTTCTTTATTGTTTCTACTTCCATTTTTATGTCTTGGATGGATTGTTTCTACTTCCATTTTTATGTCTTGAATGGTTTTGTTCAATTTCTTTACCTGTTTGATTGTGTTCTCTTGTAATTCTTTAAGGGATTTTTGTGTTTCCACTTTAAGGACTTCTACCAGTCTACCTGTGTTCTCCTCAAATTCTTTGAGAGTGTTATTTATGTGCTTCTTAAAGTCCTCTATCATCATCATTAGAAGTGATTTTAAATCTGAATTTTGCTTTCCTAGTACTATGGGGAATTCAGGACTTTCTTGTGTGGGAGAACTAGGTTCTAATGATGCCAAGTACCCTGGGTTGCTGATGCTTATGTTCTTGCTCTTGCCTTTTGCCATCTGGATCTCTTTAGTGCTACCTGCCCTGTCTCTGACTGGAGCCTGTCTGTCCTATTATCTCGGTTTTATCAGAACTGTGTGGGGTGGGTGTTACTACTGGGGTAAGAGCTGGGCCCCAAAAATCTGCTCAGTGCTCTGGACCATGAGTGACTTCCTGTGTCCTAGTGGCTCCCAGTTACTCCCTGTTTGGGGTGAGCATTGCTGTCTGCTTACCTAAGATACTGCCCGGGTTAGAGAGCCTAGAGCCCTGCTTTTTCTGTGTTCTGTGAGACTGGGGGCAGAGCTGCCACCTGGGATCTGCTTAGTGCTCAGGCCCAGACTGGAAGTAACTGGTAAATCCTCTTTTTATATCCAGTCTGTTAGACTGTCTTTTTATTGGGGAACTGAGTTCATTGATATTGAGAGATATTAACATCCAGTGAATCTTAATTCTTGTTATTTTGATGCTGTGTGCATGTTTGTTTGCACAAATGTGTGTGTGTGTGTGTGTATGTGTGTGTGTGTGCATGCACATCCATGTGATTTTCTTGTTTTATTTTTGCTGGTATGCAATTACTTATTTCCTGTGTCTTTTGGGGTGTTGTTAACCTCCCTGGGTCTTAGGTTTCCTTCTAGTACTGTCTGTAGGGCTGGATTTGTGAATAGACGTTGTTTAAATTTGGTTTTATTTTGGAAGATTTTGTTTTCTCCATGTATGGTCATTAATAGTTTTTTCTGGTTGCAGTATTCTACTTTTTCGAGGTTCTGAGATATCTGTTCTCCAGCTTTTATAGTATTTGTTGAGAATTCATGTGTAATTTTGATAGGCCTGCCTTTTTATGTTTCTGGCCCCTTTCCTTTGCCCCTTTTAATATTCTTTCTTTTTTTCTGTATATTTAGTGTTTTGCTTATTACATGATGGGAGAATTTTCTTTTCTAGTCCAGTTCAGTCTAGTCTAATTGATGTTCTGTAAGCTTCTTGTTTGTTTATAGACTTCTCTTTTTTTCTATGATTTTGCTGAAAATATTCTCTGATTTTTGAAACCATGACTCCTTACCTCTTTCTATTCCTCTTATTCTTAGGTTAGGACTTTTCATGGTATCTTAGATTTTTTGGATGCTCTGTGTCAGGAATATTTTAGATTTAACATTTTCTTTGGCCAATGTATCAATTTCTTCTATAATATCTTCTATTTCTGAGATTCATCTTTTAAATTCTGTTGGTGATTCTTGCATTTGTTGTTCCTGTTTTCTTCCCTAGATTTTCCACCTCCAGGATTCCCTCAGTTTGTGTTTTCTTTCTTTCTTTTTTCATTATTTTGGATATTTTAGTTACATTTCAGATGCCATCCCCTTTCCCCATTTCCCCTCACTAGAAAACCCCTATCCCATGTCCCCTTTTCCTTTTTGCTTTTATACAATTTTTTTAAAAAAATGTTAATCAAAGGCTTTATAAGTTTGGTAATGCTCAATCAGAACTGTAATCCAATACCCAACCTAGATATATCAACTATCTTTGACTAGTAGAGAACAGTTTGTGTTTTCTTTATTGCTTCTATTTTCATTTTCACGTCTGGAACAGTTTTATTTATTTGCTTCACCTGTTTAATTGTATTGTCCTGTATTTTTTGAGGGATTTATTTATTTTATTTTATTTTTTAAAACCATCTACCTGTTTGATTTTTCTGTACTTCTTTAAGAGATTTATTATTATCCCAGCAAAGGCCTCTATAATCTTTATATTATTAGATTTGAGGTCATTTTTTGTGTGTTTTGGTTGTGTTAGGCTATGTGTTGCATGCCCCAGATGACTAGGTGGGCTGGGAAAAATCAAATGTATTATACCTTTTCCTGGTCTGTCTTTTTTGGGAAATACTTGAACTGGATTTCTCTGATGTTCTTTTTATAATAATTTTTAATTCTTTAATTGAAGAATATATCAAAAGATGGAAAGATCTCCCATGCTCATGGATACATTCCACACACCCAAGGAAGCTAAATGAGAAGTAAGACACAAGACTGAATGCTTGAATCTCACTTAGAAGGGGGAATAAAATAGTCATCAGAGGCAGATAAGGTAGGGCACTGGTTGTGAGAGGGGATGGGATGGAGAATGGGGGTGTCAAAATCAGGTGTGAGGTGAGACAGGAGAGAGCATCAGAAAGCTAGGAGAATGAATGGAAATCTACAGGTGTAAGTGGTGGGGATGTGGGGGGCATATAAAAGACATGCCCAAGACCTGAGATTGGGGAAGCTTCAAGAATTAATGGTGATGACCTTATCTGAGAATCAGAGTAGTCAGAATATTGAACCTGAAGAGGCCATGTCCTGTAGCCAGGCAGGAACCACAGAGAAAGTATAGTAGAGACACCAACCACTCAACCCACTCAAAAAACCTTCAACCCCAATTTATTCTGTCTACAAGAAATACAGGCATGGGAATTGGAACTGAGACTGTGAGAGTGACCAATGTATAACCAGCCCAACTTGAGACCCATCCAATGAGCATATACCAATCCCTGATATTTTTAATGATACTCTGTCATTCCTGAATATAGGAGCCTAGCATGGACGTTGTCTGAGATGCACCATCTAGCAGCTGACTTAAGCAGATGCAGAGACCTATATCCAAACATTGTACTGAGTTAGCAAACTCTTATGCAAGATTTGTGGGAAGAATTGAGGGCCCCAAAGAAAGACCAACAGAGTCAAGTAACCTGGATCCTTGGGGCCTCTCAGAGACTGAAGTAGAAACTAATGCACACACATGAGTTAGATCTAGCCATTCCATCATATTTAGCAGACATGTAGCTCAATTTCCATGTGGATCCTCCAACAACTGGAGCATGGGCTATCTTTAAAGCTGTTGCCTGTCTGTAAAATATGTTACCATGTCTTTGTTATGACCATCTTGCAAACCTACATTTGTTTCTAAAGATTATTATAACTACCTGCTGTTATGACTACCTTGTTATGTTCTGCTTCTGTAACTCCATCTATTTGCTCTCCAAATCCCCTATTTGGAATTCCCTCTGCCTCCCAGGTATAAAAACCTTATCTTCCCTACTTCACCCTTTGAATCTATCTTAGTGGGAAGCATCTGGTTTGGATGAATAAAAAAGCTTGCTTTAATTAATCTGACTATGATGTGTTGGGTCAGTGGTCTTTCTTCTCCCAGCTTTGGGTTTAACAGGACCCAGCAATCTCTCTCTCTCTTTTATTTTTAAAGTGAGAATTTTTAAAATTTGGAGCAATGGGGTTGGGGCACACTGCATCAGTGGATGTGGAGGACAACGAGCACTCTCCTTGCACCACATGGGTTCCTTGGATAGAACTCAGGTTGTCAAGCTTGGTGACAATCACCTTTTCCCACTATGCATATCATTGGTTTGTTTCTCTGTATTTAATGATTTGTATGCTTTTCTTTAAAAACAGATGGCACTCAAGGGACAGATGATGTATGGTTTAACTTTAACTTCTGCTTTAATGTGAAACACTAATACATAATGAATTAATAAAGACTCTGCTAGCTCTCTCTTTAGTGGCAGGACCAAAGACTCTGGGTACTCACCTCTATAAAGGAAAACCTGCCTACAACATAAAATCCCGGGATTATGCTTCTAGGGCCTGGGTCCCTTGGAACATGACCTGTAGGGAGCCGACTTTAAGCAGAAAGCGGCTAGAAAGCAGTTATCTATGCAGTCATCTGGAACCATTTACCCTGATAGAGACTTGGTTTTTCAGCAGCTTACAACAGCTGGGCACACTCTAACAAATATCTTGTTTATCCCACATAGCTTGTTTTGCTGTTTAGTGACCCCAGCTGCATAGTGCATGTGGTAAAATGTTTTCATCTGTGTTCTCCTGCGTGTGCTTATAAATACCCAGGATTTCCTTGTAAGAATATAGATAGAGTTAATATATAGTCTTATATATAATATATATAATATAATATATATTATATATATATAGTATATAATAATACAGATAGAGTTAATATATATATATCTATAGTCAATAGAGTTAAGAGGTATATGAGTGAAGAGGACAATATGCGTTAGTAGAGGAGTCAAAGAGAAACAATAAAGGAGACTTGAGACTTGACTCCAGAACCTCTGCCTTGTGGCCATTCTTCGAGACTTAGTCCCTGTGGACCAGAGCAGCAGCGCAAGTCAAACCAGACAGAGTAACAGTCTACAACAGTTTGGCACCAAGCATGGGGCAGAATGGTCCTCAACAGAGTGACGGTCCACAACAATGACCCACCAAAATGGAGGCAGGGTTTATTCTTCAGCCCCTCCCTGGGCTTGGCCTTTGCAAAACTGGAAGCCTCTTTGTTTCTCTACCTTTGTCTCACCTCTCTCTTGTTCTGTCTCCAGTCTGTTTCTCTCCAGGCTCTCTGCCTCTTGGGGCCCCTGACTCCTCTTGGGTGAGTTGATGTTTCTTATCTGTTTCTACATCTCTTTGTCTCTGGTATCCAGTCTCTCATACTGTCCATGCACATCATCTCTCACTGATGTGAGATGAGTACCCTGACTCTTGGCTCTCAGGCTAGAATTTGGCGGGCTCCAGCTCAACCTGTGTGTTCCCAGCCCAGCCCCCACTAAGAGCTAGGCTTTGTTTCCCCCACCTCAGTGTCCCACCAGCCGTCTCTCCTTTCCTTTTGTCTGCCTTGGTCTCTCTCATTCTATCCCTGGGCTCTTTCTCCCTTGTCCTGTAAGACCCCCTACCCCCGAACAGAGGACCTCCCTCAAGCCTCAGGAGTTCGCAGCCACCCAATAACTCACAAGACACCATTCTTGATGCAACAGCAAGAGGTATATTTCGGAGTCAGTTGACTGAGGCCGAGACTTGTAACCCATACAGGGGCAGAGGAGTATTGACCCCATCTGCTGGGAGTGGAGGGCTTATATAGGAAAGAACCACAAACCAAGGGAGTTGAGGGAGTAACCAAGGGACCAACATAAAAACAGTGGAAAGTCAGCTAGTTTCTGGAACCACCCAGATGACTTGCATCTTTCTTTGTGGTCAGTAATGTGTCTTCCTGCTTTGGGCCTTCCCCACCCGCAGATGGGTTCTCTTCCCTGAGGTCTGAGGAATGTAATCCAGCAAGTGTCCTCTGACTCAGGGATAATGTACCCCTCCCGGAATGTAGAATGTATTCCAGGGCAGTGAAGGCCTAAAATCTTATATCTAGTTCCTCAGTTTTGGAACTAGTGAACCTGCACTCTTTTGCTCTGAACCTGTACTCTTTTGCTCAGGTCTAAAGGTCATAAAAACTTTCCATATTTTTCATAAGTTTTCTATATCTTTCAGTCCCCCCGGGCAGTCGGGCCCTGCTGTACTAGTTGACCAGCCGAGGAGGAACACCACTAAGCCACAGGGCATGGCTAGAAACAGTCTTTGCTACCCCTGCTGCCACCGCCTCCACCGAGGGTCACTGTTCCTCGGGGTCCTAGAGCAGCTCACCAAGGTCTATGCTTATAAATGCATTTTAAAATACACTAATGGTAGATATGGAGAGATGGCTCAATGGTAAAAGGCACCCTTCCTCATAAAGAGGACCTGTGTTCAGTTCCCAGCATTCACAACATAGTTCACAAGCATCCATAGCTTCAGTTAAAAAAATCAGATATCCTCTTCTGACTTCCACAGGAAGTAGGCAAGTATGCAGTGCAATATATATGTTCAGGTAAAACCATTCATACACATAAAATAAAGCTACAAATACTAATAATCAATAAATACCTAAAACATGTCTAGCATCCATACCATTGTATAAATGAAAATGAAACTACACTGAGATTTTATTTCATCACATCCAGTATGGCTTTCATCAAGAAAATAAAGGTGACAAATGCTGGTGAATAGGCACATTTAGGGGGAAAGGAACATTTATATTCAGGTGGTGTGAATATAAACTAGTATTCTAATATAGCTACCAGCATAGATGGTCCCCAAAAATGTAAAAGTTAAACTAGTATATAATCTATCAATATCACTCTTAAATATAAACCCGAAGAAATTCAATTCATCATACCACAGAGATTCTTTCCTAGTTTTGTTTATGACAACACACATCACAACAGCCATTCCATAGAACTTTCAGGGTATCCATCAACAGATGCTTGAAAACAGGAAATGTAGTGTATATACCCAACAAATTAATATCTGGCTATACAGGTATTTTAACATGCCATTTTAATAGAAATTGATCACATTAATTGAAATAGAAAAGATTCAAAGACATGTATAATTAGTGTTCTGTTCTATCCTCAGTCTTTTTATGTATGTGTGAGAATCTACACGTGTTTGTGAATGTCTGCATGTATGTGTACATTTATGCTCTTAATCATTATTCACAGTGGATATACAGTCCAATGGTCATGCAGATTTTTACTTGATGTTGAGTATCTCCAGAACTAGCAGGAGGCCTTATATGGGAGAAGGGACAAGCGTCTATGGGGGTTAACCTGTAGAAACTTAAAATTAATAAAAAGCTCTGATTTGGTTTTTAAACTCAAACATTAACTTCCCCCAGGGACACATCCTGGGAAGAGCACATTCCAAAGACTCAAACAGACATTCCAGGAAGAAAGACCCAAGATAGGAGTTTATTATCCCTTAGCACAGTAAAACCTGGGTAAATAGAAGCTACTTAAGCTGACCTTCTTTTAAAGATAAGATGTAAAATTGGGTTATTTAGCATCCAAAATTGAGAACAGATGTTAAAGTCAGCACTTGTAGTTATTGATTAAGAGGTAAAACTGCCTTTATGAGCCTTATGAATATTGATATAAATATGGCCCCAACTTGAATTTGGGGCTCTTTTGTCTACATACAAGAGAGTCCTGGTGCACCAGTATCAATAAACCTCATGTTATTACAGTGAGTCCTGTCTGTGAGTTCTTTGGGGGAGCACATCCCTTGGTTTTAGATACTTAAAACCCAACAAACCTAGATGAGAGTCTTACCAGAAGGAGTTATAGAGTCTGAAGTGGATACCTCCTATGGCTAATTTGTTTATAAAGAGGACCTGAGTTCAGTTCCCAGCATTTACACCATAGTTCACAACCATCTATAGCTTCAGTTAAAAAACATAATCAGATATTTTCTTCCAATTTCCACTGGCAGTAGACACATATGTGATACAATTCATATGTTCCCCTAAAATATTTGTATATATAAAGGACTTCCAGAAGAGGGAAAGAAATATCAATTTATGAACAAAACCTTCAACCCCAAATTTCTTTTGACTATAAGATATACAAGGATAAAGATGGGGCAGGTACAGAGAGATAAGCCAATCAGTGGCTGCCCCAACTTGAGACCCATCTCATATGAGAGACCCAACACCTGACACTATTAATGGTAGTCTGTTATGCTTGCAGACATTCACCTAGCAAATTTAGCATCCAAGCTTCTAAGAGGCTTCATCCAGCATCAGATGAAGGCAAATGCATTGACCCATTGCCAAACATCAACTGGAACTCAGGGAATCTTTTAGAAGAGTAGGGGATAGAAGTGAGCAAGCCAGAGAGGTCGACACCACAAAACCCTACATACTCAAATAACCTGGGCCCATGTGGCCTCACAGAGACTGGACCACCAACAAGGGAGTATGCAGTGGCTGTTTCAATGTAGGATTGTGGTTCCATGTCTACTCTGCCACAGGGCATGGTCACTTGGGGAGTTTAACTGCTCACCCCACACCACCACTGGGTGGGTGCTGGACCACAAGGAAGTGCCGAGACACTGCTCCAGGGGCAGGGAAGCACAGTCTGAGGCATGGGAAAACTGGAGCTTGCTTAGATGTCCCCGGGGCTGCAATGAGGCCGAGGCCGGGGCCATGGAGTGCTCCGGCTCTTGGGCATCCAGGTACCACTGGGAGTCACAGAAGAGCAGAGAACAAAGCAGGGTGCCCACGGGCTGCATCTAGCCTGGAGCTGGTGGAAAAGAGGAGCTCCAGCTAGTCTCAGCAGTGAGAGTTCTTGGCTTGATAATGGCAGGTTTAGTGGCAGTTGTGGCTGGAAGTGCAGAGAGGCCTTCTATGGGAGACTAGACTGTGGTTCTGCTCTGAAGGCAAAGGCCTTCTCCATGGCTCCCCGTGGAGGATCTTGATGAAAAGAATCAGTCCATGGTTCTAAACAGTTTATTGTTATGGAGGCTAATGGATGCAGAAAACTATACTACACTTCTCAGGGCAGATCTGAGATTAAATACCTTTTTCAGAGAGGAATGTCTGGGAAGGGAAGCTTATTAGCCCACCCTCTGGACCTCTAGATGGTATCTCATTAGCATAGAGAACTCTGTTTTGAGCATACGTGACTGTAATCATGTCTCTTTTCCTATTGTCTTGGTCTGAGATGTTAGGGATGTGTCATCTACATGCAAAAAGGCTTGGGGCATTGCCCTTGCATGACTAATGGCCACAAATCTATGGGGAGCTGTGGCTATGTGACAGGGGCCTGATGCTGGGAACAGGCAAAGCTCCTTCTGTCCCTTCAGAGTCTTCAGGGCTTCAAGCCTTTAGCTCAACCTTACTAGACTTCCTCTCATGGTTCATGGACCCAGATACACAGGCCCCCTATATATTCATGGCAACTGGCACCCTACACATTTGTGATAACTATGCATATTGGCCTTTACGTGTGACCCCTAACAAGTGAAATGGGGGCTGTATCTCTGTTCCCTGCCATTGGATCCTTTTCCCTCTACCTGGGTTGTTTTGTTGAGCCTCAGTGGGAGAAGATGTGTTTAGTCCTGCTGGGACTAGGTGTCCTAGGGTGGGATGGTACCCAAGGGATGCCTCCCCCTTCTTTGAGGAGATGGGAATGGGACAATGAATGGGAGGCAGAATTTGTAAGAGTGGAACTGGGAGAAGATGAGGGAGAGTGGCTGTGAATAGGATATAAAGTATATAAAATAAATTGTTGTAAAATAGATTTTTATTTGAACATATGAAAGGCATTTTATAATCACATTACATCAAGTAAGTTAACAGATTTTTGTTTAAGGTTGATTCTTGTTCAAATGCTGGATGTTTGTTTGCTAAAGAATTAATTTGATAGCAATCCACTGAATACATATTAAATGATATTGACAAGGTAATAAGAATGTAACCAACTTAACAAACCTCAAACTTTCAAACAGTACTTTAGAAGAATTATTAAATTGGTATGAATCATCACAAAGCTATTATCCATATCTTTAAAAATCTATTAGATACCAAACATTGTCAAATCAAGATATAAAACATACATTACCCTTCCATGCTATGCATGAATTTTCAATAAACACATTGAATTATTATATTGACCACTTCTCTATGTGTCAATCAATCAGTCATTCTAGTGATGGTAGGCTGCATTTTTCATAACTATGACAACTTTAAACTGTAACTATGCTATGTTTGTTACCCCTCATAAACTATATATTTGTGTCTCATTTTTACTTTAATTTAAATTTTAGTTGTTTCTAAATATCAAAGATGTCATTAGCACAAACTAACATATTAAGTAGAAACCTGAGTCAGTAGATGTAATTTTTTAATGCCCAAAGCATCAATCTAACTTTATAAAATAGTGCCTTTCATCTATGAACACACTTCAAAATACCAGAGAGATTATAAATGAAAAGTGACTGATACTCTTATTTTTACTTCACATAAGTTTCTGGAAGAAATAGTTACTCAACCAATTTTATTACTGGGGAAAAGGACCGTTAGGTTTGACAATAAGTCCTTTGTACCTGTACCACAGCTAGAAAAATTTAGAAATTGAGTGGGATGAAGTGCCATTTGAATTGTACCATCAGTTTCATATACTTGTCACTTTTGTTTGTGTCCAAATCTGCTGATAACTTTTAGCAAAACAATGCGGACCTCTCGGTTCCTCAGACTGTAGATGAGAGGGTTGAGAGTTGGGGTGACAAGGCTGTAGAAAAGGGAGACCATGTTGTCTTGGTGTGGGCTGTGGTATGAACCAGGTACCATGTACATGAACACTGCTGCACCATAAAAGAGTCCAACTACCGTGATATGTGAAGAACAGGTAGTGAAGGCCTTATTCCTGGCTTCTTGTGATTGCATGTGCAGAACTGCCCTCAAAACATGGCCATATGAGGTAATGATGAGTAAAAGGGGGAACATGAGGATTATTACCCCAGAGACGGACAGTGCCAACTCGTATGTGGAGGTATCTGAACAGGAAAGTTTCAGCAGGGCTGGCACCTCACAGAAGAAGTGGTCTACAATTCGAGAGGCACAGTAGGAAAAGTTCAGAGTTATAGAAGTCTGGATGAAGGCATTGAACACACCTGCTAGCCAGGAAGAGGCCACCATAACCAGGCACACCTGATGTCTCATGAGTACAGGGTACTGCAGGGGGTGGCACACTGCCACATAGCGATCATAAGACATGAGGGCCAGTAGGACTCCCTCAGCTACACCCATCATGGTCAGGAAAAATATTTGTGCTGCACAACCTCCAAAGGAAATAAAACTTTTTTTCTTAGGGAAGTCTGATACCATCTTTGGTATGGTGATTAGGGGAAAACAAACATCTAAGAGGGAAAGCTGACTGAGCAGGAAGTACATTGGTGTATGTAGCCTAGAGTCCAACCGGATCAAGAAGAGTAGAATAGTGTTTCCCAAAAGGCCAATGATAAACATGACAGCCACCAGAGAGAAAAGGAGTTCGGGTGAACCTGATCTGCTGAAGAGACTCACCAGAATAAAGTTGGAGAACTCTGATTGGTTCACATGCTTCATGTCTAATATGCAATGCTTAACTCAAGGAATAACAGACATATCAAGAAACCCAATATGGGAAGTCACTTGCATCTCTCGTAAAAAATTCTCTCAAGTTTTAATGGCTACTTGGGAAGTCATCCTGAGAAAATGTATATACCCACAGGTAGAATGAGTAGGTAAGAGAATGAAACCTTGTTTGATTAATAATGTTTGCTGGACACAGAGTAGAAAGTAAGCAACTTGAATAACTGAAGGAAACCCTTGTCCACCCTCCATTCAAATGATACCCATTGAATCTAGAGAGATGGATCAATGGGCAAAATACATGTTGCCCAAGCAACAATGTGAATGACAAAGTTCAGGTACCCAGAGCCCATGTAAATGCCAAGTAGGTATAGGAGCTTGCTTATAATTCCATTGTTTACAAGGTGGAAACGTTGGATCACTCGAATCAGCTGGATATCTAGACAAGCCATTTTGGCAAATTAGATTTAATTGAGAGCCTAGGCATCAATATATCACGTGAAGAAACAGTGAAGATTCCACTTATTAAAATGATGCCTATGTATGTATGTATGTATGTATGTATGTATGTATGTGTATATATATGTATATATATATATTTATATATATGCATATGCAGTCAGGTAAAAAAAATGAAGCCTCCTGCTTCTGTATGCACACACAAATGTGCATCACATAAAAGTATAGACATAAAATTAAAAAGAATTACCATTGATTCTTGTGAAAATATTGGAGTGCAAATTAGAAATATTATTTTACTCAAACTTTAAAAAGTTATAACTTTCATCCCTGGGATGCTGTGGTGATAACTGGGAAGTCTGGGAACAGAAACAATTTTTGTAGTATCTAAGGGAATCAATACAGCAGATTTAACGGACTATGCACAAATGCTTGAAAAGATAAAGAAACAAATCTATATCATCAGTTACCACTGGGTAAAATTGATCTTACTAGTCTAAGGAATACAAAACGTGCAGATACAGGGAAAATGGGCTTAATGAAAGGAGGCTTAGGTTTTTGAGATGTGAGTTATCATAGAGAGAGTTATAATTACACAAGTTATTATTGATGGCTTAATTTTATTTTGAGTAATTTGCTTTACTTTAGGTAGTCTTAAAGAATACCTAAAACACTCTTTAGGTATAAGAATGCCATGAGACAGAAGTGATAGATTTAAAATATCTGCTAAAGATATACAGGATGACTAAATGGTCAAGTATGAAGATCAAGAACCAGGAGCATTCACACACTTGAATCAGGAGAATATTTTCTCAGCAAAGTTTATACTGAGCTAGCATGCACAATCTCACCAACATAGATGCAGAGAAAGACATTGGAGTACGTTTGGAAGATGACAAAAATTTTCAGGCAGCTAGAATATGGAATACTATAGCACACAAAAGGTAATAATGCATATGCTTTGCAAGAGCTTGAGATAAAAGTAGAACTAAGCTGGGCTTAGATACCTTTATATAAGTTGCATCAGAATGATCTTAGAAAATTAGTTGACATAATTTTCTTCTACAAATTATTTGGCAAAGACTGAGGTCACTAGCACTGCTATTAAAAACAAAATCAAAGGATGATGTCATGTGGCAGGTGCTCAATAAACTGTAAATACCACCAATTCCTTAGTGGGGAAATACTTTAAAATCTCTAGCTGAGCAAGCTATAGCTGTAGTGTTTGTAGAAATCAATTGAAGGTAATATATTTTAAAAATAGATCTACTATTGTCTTTATTATAATCTTATTCAGAATATTTGAAAAATGAATATAGCATGCTAACACATGAATAAATGAGTAAAATGTGTGTGTGTGTGTGTGTGTGTGTGTGTATGTGTGTGTGTGTTGATGTGTATGATTCAACCACTTATTAAAGAGAATGAAACTTGGACTGCACAACTAGCTCATGGGTGAACATGATGATTCGAGTTGAACTGCCAGTACCTGTGTAAATGCTGGATGCTTACCACAGGTCTCTGAATTCTCATGCTCCTTTGGGGAGATAGTGATCGGAGATATAATTATTTCAAGAGTCTCATAGGCTAGGGAGCCTAGTGCACAGAATAAACAACAGGTCATCTTTCAAGCAATATGACAGGTAATAATAGACAAATATATACCTTAAGTTGTCATCCATTACACACACACACACACACACACACACACACACACACACACACACACAGAGAGAGAGAGAGAGAGAGAGAGAGAGAGAGAGAGAGAGTTATGTATACACAGTACACACGAATGAAATCTCTTCATTCTTCATTTCTGACCACATATACAGAGATGAGGAATATTATATTTAGGGATATAAATTTGGCAAAGAAACATACATATGTTTAAGTTAAAAAGACACATAAAATGCATAATATTATTGAGACAAAATAATTAATGGGTATAGATGAGTTGTCAGATAAGTGAGAGAAAAAACTTTAAAATGTTCTATAGCAGTATTAGAGTTGCTGATAATGATTAATTGAATATTTTAAAGTAACTGTGAGAAATGGTTTGCCTATGCACAACATGATGAAATGATATATGTCTGATGCCACAAAAATGCAAACACAGTGATTTGATATATATTATATACATGTCATAAAATATAGTATACACTAAAATATAAGTACTTATGTAAACAATTACTTCATTCAACTCAAAATTAAAAAATATTCAAAAATATGATACATGTATATATAATATTTTTTGTTATTTTTGTTTTTTTATTTGTTGGATATTTCATTTATTTACATTTCAAATATTATCCCATTTCCTGGATTTCCCTCTGCAAACCCACTATCCCGTCCCCTTTCCATGCTTCTATGAGAGTGCTTCCCAACCTATCCACGCACTCCAGCCTCACTGTCCTAGCCTTCCCCTACACTGGGGCACCAAGTCTTCACAGGATCAAGGGTCTTCCCCTTCCACTGATGCCAGATAAGGTCATTCTCTGCAACATATGCACTCTGTGTACTCTTTGCTTGGTAGTTTAGTCCCTGAAAGCTCTGGGAGGTTCTGGTTGCTTGATGTTGTTGTTCTTTCTATGGGGTTGTAAACTCCTTCAGCTCCTTCAATTCTTCCCCTAACTCCTCCGTTGGGGTTCCCATGCTCAGTCAGATGATTGGCTGAGAGCATCAGCATCTGTATTGGAAAGGCTGTGGAAGAGCCTCTTGGAAGACAGCTATATCAAGCTCCTGTCAGTCTTGATATCAGAAATAGTGTCTGGGTTTGGTGTGTGTGTATGGGATAGATCCCCAGGTAGGGCAGTCTCTGGATGGCCTTTCCTTTTGTCTCCGATCTATTCTTGTTCCTGTATTTTCTTTAGACAGGAGCAAGTCTGGGTTAAAATTTTGGAGATGAGTGGGTGGCCCCATCCCTCAATTGAGGGGCCGTGCCTAATCTCTGGATACATGGTCCTTATAGGTTCTCCCTACCCTTTGTTGGGTATTTCAGCTAATGTCATCCCCTTGGGTCCTGGGAGCCTCTTGCTTTCCTGGCATTTTGGACTTTCTGGTGGCTACTTCCCAGTTCCCCATCTCTCATTGCTATACATTTTTGTTCAATTTCCTGACAATCTAGACATCTCCCCGCTCTCCTCCCATACCTGATCCTGCCCCTCAGCAAAACTCTCAATTACCATAGATGGAGAAACCAAGATATTCCATGACAAAACCAAATTTAAACAATAACTTTCCACAAATCCAGTCCTACAAAAGATAATAAATGGAATACTCCAACACAAGAAAGAAAATTACACCCAAGAAAAAGCAAGAAAGTACTTTTCTTTCAACAAATCCAAATCAAGATAGCTACACAAACATAATTCCACAAACAAAAACAAAAATAACAGGAAGCAACAGTCACTGGTACTTAATATCTCTTAACATTAATACACTCAATTCCCGAATAAAAAGACATAGACTATTAGACTGGATACAAAATACCCACCGGCATTTTGCTGCATACAGGAAACTCACCTCAGTGACAAAGACAGACACTACCTCAGAATAAAAGGCTGGAAAACAATTTTCCAAGCAATTGGTCCCAAGAAACAAGCTGGAGTAGTCATTCTAATATTGTAATATTAGTAATAATAGTAATAATAATAGTAATCATTCTAATATTAGTAATAATAGTAATAATAATAGTAATCATTCTAATATTGAATAAAATCAGCTTTCAACCAAAAGTTATAAAAAAGAGATGAGGAAGGACACTTTATACTCATCAAAGGAAAAATCTACCAAGATGAACTCTCAGTTCTGAACATTTATGTTCTAAGTGCAAGGGCACCCACATACATAAAAGAAACTTTACTAAAGCTCAAAGCACATAATGCATTTTATATAATAATAGTGGGATAATTCAACACCCCACTCTTATCAATGGACAGATCACGGAAACAGAAGCTAAAAACAGACACAGCAAAACTAACAGAACTTATGAACCAAATGGATTTAACAGATAGCTATAGGACATTTCATCTGAAAACAAATGAATATACCTTCTCAGAGACCTTATGGTACCTTCTCTAAAATTGACCATATAATTGGTCACAAACAGACTTCAACATATAAAAGAAGATTGAAATAATTCCATGCATACTATCAGACCATGAGAGAGTAAGACTGGTCTTCAATCACAACAAAAACAACAGTCAGCCCACATACACATGAAAGCTGAACAACTATTTACTCAATGATAACTTGGTCAGGGAAGAAATAAACTAAAGACTTTTTATAATTTTATGAAAATGAAGGCATAACATACCAAGACTTATGTGACACAATGAAAGCAGAGCAAAGAGGAAAACTCATAGCTCTCCAAAAAGAAACTTGAGAGAGCATACACTAGCAGCTTAACAGCACATTTGAAAGCTCTAGAACAAATAGGAGCAAACACACCTAAGAGTAGTAGATGGCAGGAAATAACCAAACTCAAGACTGAAATCAACCAAGCAGAAACAAAGAGAACTATACAAAGAATCAACAAAACCAGAAGCTGGTTTTCTAAGAAAATCAACAAGATAGATAAACACTTAGCCAGATTAACCTGAAGGCACAGAGACAGTATCCAAATTAACAAAATCAGAACAGAAAATGGAGGCATAACAATAGAAACTGAGGAAATTAAAAAAATCATCAAGGCCTACTACAAAAGCAAATGGTCAACAAAACTGGAAAATCTGGATGAAATGGATAATTTTCAAGGCACATACCAGGTAAAAAAGTTAAATCAGGATCTGATAAACCATCTAAACAGCCCCATAATCCCTAAAGAAATAGCAGCAGTCATTAAAAGTCTCTCAACCAAAAAAGAGCTCAGGATCAGATGACTTCAGTGCAAAACTCTATCAGACCTTCAAAGAAGACATTATACAAATACTCTTCAAAGTATCCCACAAAAGATAAAGAGAAGGAACAATATCTCATTTGTTCTATGAAGCCACAGTTACATTGACCACACAAAGACCCAACAAAGAAAGAAAACTTCAGATCAATTTTCCTTATGAATATTGATGAAAAAATACTGAATAAAATTATGGCAAACCAAATCCAAGAAGACATCAAAATGATCATCCACTACCATCAAGTAGGCTTCATTTTGGGAATGCAGGGATGGTTCAATATATGGAAATCCATCAACATAATCCACTGTATAAACAAACTCTAAGAAAAAAAACCCACATAATCATCTCATTAGATGCCAAAAAAGCGTTTAACAAAATACAACACCCATTCATGATAAAAGTATTGGTGAGATCAAGAATTCAAGGTCCATTCCTAAACATAGTAAAACCAAAGTACAGCAAACCAGTAGCCAACATCCAACTAAATGGAGAGAAACTTGAAGCTAAAATCCACTAAAACCCACTAAAAGCAGGGACTAGACAAGGCTGCCAACTCTCTCCCTATCTATTCAACATGGTACTTGAACTTCTAGTCAGAGAAATTAGACAACAAAAGGAGATCAAGAGGATAAAAATTTGCAAAGAAGTCAAAATATCACTTTGCAAATAATATGATAATATACATAAGTATACACAAAATTCTACCAGAGAGATCCTACAGCTGATAACTTCAGAAAAGTGGTTGAATATGAAATTAACACTAACAAATCAGTAGCCTCCCTCTGCTCAACAAATAAATGGGCTGAGAAAGAAATTAGGGAAACAACATTCTTCACAATAGTCATAAATAATCAAAAATATCATGATGTGACTTTAACCAAGCAAATGAAAGATCTGTATGAAAAGAACTTCAAGTCTCTGAAGAAAGAAATTGAAGAAGACTACAGAAAATGAAGAGATCTCTCATACTCATTGATTGGCACAATTAATATAGCTATAAATAGTAAAAATGGCTATTTGGCCAAAACCTATCTACAGATTCAATGCAAGCTCCATCAAAATTCCAACTCAATTCTTCATAGAGTTGGAAAGTGCAATTTTCATTTGGAATAATCAGTAGTACAGAATAGCAAAAACTATTCTCAACAATAAAAGAACTTCTGGAGGAATCACCATCCTGACCCTAAGTTTTACTGTAGAGCAATAATGATAAAAACTGCATGGTATTGGTTCAGAGACAGAGAGGTAGATCAATGGAATAGAATTGAAGAACCAGAAATGAACTCACATACCTACTGTCATTTGACCTTTGACGAGGAAGCCAAAACCATCTAGTGAATAAAAGATAGCATTTTCAAAAAATGTTGCTGGTTCAACTGGTGGTTAGCATGTAGAAGAATGCAAATTGATCCTTGTACAAAGCTCAAGTCCAAGTGGGTCAAGCACTTCAATATAAAACAAGATACATTGAAACTAATAGAAGAGGAAGTGTGAAAAAAGCCTTGAACACATGGGCTCAGGGAGCAATTTCCTGAACAGAACGCCAATGGCTTATGCTCTATAATCAAAAATTGACAAAAGGGACCTCACAAAATTGCAAAGCTTCTGTAAAACAAAAGAAAACTGTCAATAGGACAAAATGGCAACCCAGAGATTGGGAAAGATCTTTTCCAATCCTACTTCTGATAGAGGGCTAATAGCTAATATATACAAAGAACTCAAGATTTCAGAGAACCAAATAACTCTGTTAAAAATGGGGTACAGAACTAAACAAGGAATTCTTTTTTTTTTCTGAGACAGGGTTTCTCTGAGTAGCCCCGGCTCTCCTGGAACTCACTCTGTAGACCAGGCTGGCCTCGAACTCAGAAATCTGCCTGCCTCTGCCTCCCAAGTGCTGGGATTAAAGGCATGCCCCACCACTGCCCTGCTTAAACAAAGAATTTTTAACTGAAGAATCTCAAATGGCTGAGAAGCACCTAAAGAAAATTTCAACATCCTTAGTCATCAGGGAAATGCAAATCAAAATGACTCTGAGATTCCACCTCACACCAGTCAGAATGGCTAAGATGAAAAACGCAGGTGATAGCAGATGCTGGCAGGGATGTGGAGAAAGAGAAACACTCCTCTATTGATGATGGGATTGTAAGCTGGTACCATCACTCTGGAAATCAGTCTGCCAGTTCCACAGTAAATTGGACATAGTATTACCTGAGAACCCAGCTATCCAATCCTGGGCATATATCATAAAGATGCTCCAACATACAACAAGGACACATGCTCCACTATGTTTATAGCAGCCTTATTTATAATAGCTAGAAGCTAGAAACAACCCAGATGTTCCTTAACAGAGGAATTGATGCAGAAAATGTGGTACATTTACACAATGGAGTACTACTCAGCTATTAAAAATAATGAACTCGAGAAATTTATAGTTAAATGGATGGATCTAGAAATTATCATCCTGAGTGAGTTAACCCAATCACAAAAGAACACACATTGTGTGTACTCACTGATAAGTGGATATTAGGCAAAAAGTAGCTTGGAATACCCACTATACAACTCACAGACCATAAGAAGCTCAAGAGGAAGGAAGGCCAAAGGGTGGATGCTTTTGTCCTACTTAGAAGTGGGAATAAAATAATCATAGGAGTTAGAGGTTAGGAGGGACTTCGGAGGAAAAGAAGATAAGGAAGGGGAAAAAGGAGGTAGATATTTATTCTTGACTGTAGTGTAAAAGATGTTGAATTCTGTGATGCTAAGTTATATCTTATTGCTATTATTATTCAACATTATGCTTTTCCAAGCCTGAACCTATTCAATCCATTTCTTTTCTTCAGTTATCCAATGCATTATAATTACAATTCAAACAAAGCTTTCCCTTTGCTAAATTCTGATATATATATCCCTTTGCTTATAAGCCCTTGATATAATTCATTACATTTTCCAGTTCAGTAACATCAGGAGTGTTATAACTTGGTATTAATGAAGAAAGAAAAGTTTTGCCTCAGGGTACTCTTCTGCATGTCAGAAGCCATGTAGGAAAGGCTAAAAGCATGCAAGTAAGTTTTTTGAGATGTCCCATCATTTTGCATGCCCTGTGTTAGGTGAGCTCTAAGAAGACTTATTTCAGGACTGCTTTTTCCTGTTGATATGACTTTCCTGTCAGTATTACATGGCCTAATGATTCCTGGGCATCGACCCACCCTAGGGAGAATAATTCTTGCAGGTCAACGTGGAGATGAACTTCCATGAATTAATGCCATTTAGACTAAATCTCTAACCAAGAAACCCATGGCTCCATCTGCATATGTAGCAGAGAATGGCCTTATCTGGCATCAATGGGCAGAGAGTCCCTTTGTCCTTTGGAGGCTCAATGACCCAGTGTAGGGGAATGCCAGGGCAATGAGTCAAGTGGGAGTGGGTGGGTGGGTGTAGTAGCACCTTCATAGAAGCAGAAGAAGTGGGGAAGAGGATAAGGGGTTTAATTGGGTAGAGGGATAAGGTTTAAAATGTAAATAAATAAAATAAAAATTATTGAATTTCTGTTTTGATTCAAATAATCTTACGAAGAAAATTTAAGGAAATGGTTTTACCAGAACTATGTAATAAAGTTAGAACCAAGAAACCCACTCCTCATACAATAGCAAGTAAAGTATGCTTAATAAGGAATAAAATGAGCTTTCACAATTACACTAAGAAGAGAAATAGGCTTGGGGGAAAATTTGTGATCAAGGAAAAATATTCATTCTAGGTCAGGTCGGAGGATGAAGTGTGCACTTTAATAAATCAAGGCCATGAAAAACTGTTTCTTTAAACTTATAAAGAGATTATAGAATGAAACATGCTTTGAACTTACTATCAACATCCTTTGTAACCCCATTTTGTGTAACATTTTATCTATAAGGTAATTTTCTAGAGAACTTTTGTCTAAGAAGTTACAAAAAGACCAGAGAGAAGAAATAAGGTGTTAATTGGGGGGGGGGAGGGTTCTGCTCCATTTATCCAAATGTACGTGTGTGAGTTGGGAGGCTCTGCCCTATCCATCTAAATATATGTGTGTGGCATCTAAATATATGTGTATATGTATGTAAATATGCATGAAGACTTGTGGTTGAGACAGGTAGTTGGGCCCAACAAGAGTGTTTGTATGAGTGTGTGTATGTTTGTGCCTGTTGTCTGGCTAAATGATTAACTTTCTTTTCTCTCTTGTTCATAAAGAGTTAATGAGTTCTAAGCTTCTTCAATGGTCAACAAGAGATCCTCTAGCCAGAGAGAAAGGAAATCAGTGCTTATTAGGACAAAACAATAAGAGAAAGGAAACCAGCCCATATTAGCACAAAATAGTAAGAGAAAGTTACAAGACCAAAGATCATCAGTCTTTTACTTCCATCCAGTGCTGTGCCCTGTCAAGTACCATTCTCCTATGGGCACATGGGTATTGCAAAATGTCTACCAGTATCTCTGGCACTCTTTATTTGTGAGATGTTAGTTAGTAGGACATTCTGGAGAACTTAAAATTCCAAAGTCAAGAGCATCCTGGGATAAAACTGTCCCAAGTTTAGAAATATTATGTTAGACATTTGGAGAATATGAAGTACAGAAATTTCAATAATCAATCTATCTCTTAGAACAGTGGTTGTCAGCCTGTGGGTTATGAATCCTTTTGGAGGCTAAATGGACCTTTCACAGTGATTGGTTGTGTAACAGATATACCTATATTTTAATTCATCAGTTATCAGTATGATTCAAAATTTGAAATCTTGATGTACTAAAAATTCAAGAATCAAAAACCTCCTGAGATGAAAATATCCCAAATGAAAAATCTTGACTTTGAGTTTCGGCAGGGACAGGTTTAATATGACATATAAAAGTTTCAGTCATAAATTTATCTCTTAGAACTATGATTTTAATGATATTAAATACAAACAACATAAGTCACAAGAAACTCTCACAATTGCCTCAAAATGGTTAATAATAATAACAATAATAAAGAGCGCTTACAATTTCATGATGTTTTAAATCAAAATAGATATTCACATTTAGTAATCATCCCAGGTGAGGATCAAAATAATATTTTTTACAAATATCTTTTTTGACTATTAAAGTGCACAGTGATCTTTCACTAACCTACAATTCTCCAAACAATAATCAGAGGTGGTTCCATAGCAGGCATCTGACTAAATGTTATAAATTTAATATTTGTAATTCTGAA
The DNA here is from genome assembly GCA_030674055.1 of Rhabdomys pumilio. Taxonomy (NCBI): domain Eukaryota; kingdom Metazoa; phylum Chordata; class Mammalia; order Rodentia; family Muridae; genus Rhabdomys; species Rhabdomys pumilio. Next base: position 5,114,984 of record JANHMN010000021.1, read on the forward strand.
GGTATCAAAATTAATAGCACAGATTGTTTCAAAGCCCTGTGGATGTTCTTTTTATCATTGAACATGACAGATTAAAGTGGTTAAAATATTAGACACTTTTAAACAATTTTGAAAACACCATCTGTAGATATAATTGTTTAAGTATTTTTGGATGAGATGAAGATTTTGATTCAAGAAGAACGGTGATTTTTAAAGTGTTATCCAGCATAAAGTAAAAGGATCAAGATTTGGGTAAAACAGAGATCTGGTTCCAAAATACATGTTTACTGTACTGAATAAGATATAGATAAGAAAAGAAGAATATAAACTGTTAGTAGAAGTATGGTAGTTTTGCCACTATGGTGTTTTTTGGAAAAAAAAAAAACCCAAAACTTTAAAATAAAGCTGCCAAATGACATATCCCTTCAGAGCATATACAAAACTAGAAGTGAAATACGTAAATGTCTCGATTGAGTTCACTAATGTGTTTTCACAAAAGCTAAAATATAAATTAATAAGATTCCCAGAAGGGAGTTAATTAATAAATATATGGTACTAATAAAAATATGTGTTTGTCAGAAATAAATGCGGTACAGAGCTAAACAAAGAATTCTCAACTGAGGAATACTGGGTGGCTGAAAAGTGCCTCAAGAAATGGTGAACAGCCTTAGTAATCAGGGAACTGCAAATCAAAACAACCCTGAGATTTGATTCCACCTCACACCAGTCAGAATGGCTAAGATCAAAAACATCAAGTGACAGAAGATGCTGGGGAGAATGTTGAGAAAGGAGAACACTCCTCCATTGAGGGTGGGATTGCAAACTGGTACAACCACTCTGGAAATCAGTCTGGCTGTTCCTCAGAAAACCGGAAAGAGTATTACCCGAGGAAGCAGTTATACCACTCCTGGGAATATATCCAAAAGATGCTCTAACATATAACAAGGACACCTGTTCCACTATGTTCATTATATTATAAGCCTTATTTATAATAGCCAGAAGCTGGAAAGAACCCAGATGTCCTTCAACAGAGGAATGGTTACAGAAAATATGGTATATTTACAAAATGGAGTATTACTCATCTATTAAAAACAATGACTTTATGAAATTCTTAGGCAAATGGATGGAACTAGAAAATATCATCCTGAGTGAGGTAACCCAGTCTCAAAAGAACACACATGGTGTGCACTCACTAATAAGTGGACATTAGCCCTAAAGCTCAGAATATCCAAGATACAACTTACAGACCACATGTAGCTCAAGAAGAAGGAGACCAAAGTGTGGATGCTTTGGTCCTTCTTAGAAAGGGGAACAAAGTACTCACAGGAGGAAATATGAAAACAAAGTATGGAACAGAGACTGAAGGAAAGGCCATCCAGAGACTGCTTCACCTGGGGATTCATCCTATATACAGTTACCAAACCCAGACACTATTGTGGATTTTAAGAAATGCTTGCTGACAGTAGCATGATATAGCAGTCTCCTGAGAGGCTCTGGCAGTACCTAACAAATACAGAGGAGGATGCCCACAGCCAACCATTGGGCTGAGCAAGGGGTCCTCAATGGAAGAGTTAGAGAAAAGACTGAAGGAGCTGAAGGGGTTTGCCACCCCATAGGAAGAACAACAATATCAACCAACCAGACTCCCAGAGTTCCCAGGAACTAAATCAGCAACCAAAGAATACACATGGAAGGACCCATGGCTCCAGCTGTATATTTAGCAGAGGATAGCCTTGTAGGGCATAAATGGGAGGAGAGGCCTTTGGTCCTGGGAAGGCTTGATGCCCAGTGTAGAAGAATGTCAGGGCAGGGAGGCAGGAGTGGGTGGGTGGGTGGGTGGGTGGGTAGAAAAATCACTCTCATAGAAGCAGGGGAGGGGAGATGGTATAGGGGTTGGGGAGGAATCAGGAAAGCACTAATATTTGAAATACAAATAAAAACAACATCCAATAAAAAATAGTTAAGCACTGTTTTTAGAGGAAAACAAATGTAACTATAGGTCTTAGAGCAAATTAACCTAAATATATAAAGTTAATTAGTGTATGTTTTCTTTTATAATTATATGCTAAAGATATGTCCTGAAAGAAACTAAAAAGGGGGGAGGGTTGTGACTAGAGTACAGGAACAAGACTAGAGGGGAAGGAAAAGAGGATGGAAGAGTAGGTGGCTATGATCAAGACGTATTTATTATATTCAATTCACACAGGTTAGCAATTACTATGATAGTAAAAAAAAAAAAAACCCAAAGCATCTCAATTCCTCAGTATACAACTAACATCCAAGAAATATATTGAGTCATGCTAGAAACACACACACACACACACACACTCTGTAACTTACCTTTTGTTGTTTCTAAATGGAGAAAACCCTCAGGTTATTTTTAATTTTTAATAAAGCTGAATTCTTTGTCATATTGGTGTTTATTTCAATGCTCCATTTACTGTATATACTGTTTTCAAACTTTAATCCAACAAATTCTTTAGAATAGAATGTTTGTAATCATCTAACTTCAAATGGACCAACAGGTCCATCACTCTCAGAACAAATTGATCTGGGAAAACAAAAACAATCACATGCTGAAAAATAACCATTAATGTTTGTTGTGTGGGATGGAACAATCAGGTAAATAGAAGTTTTTCAAACAGGTGCTACAGTTGTGATTTACCCTGCATCTTTCCCCCGTTTTTCTCAGGAGACATAGCATATGGATCTTTGTACATGCTCTCTGAATAAAGCAAATGTATGAGATCATATTCTTGGTCTCAGCAAAACTCACACACATCTCCACTGTGACCTGGGATAGTATAGAACCTTCTTCATCTTAATAGTCACATTATTGAATGAGAATGTTCAGAATACTGACACATACAGATTATTTAATGATCTCATTTAATTACCATAGATCAAGGGTTCAAAGTTCAACTTCTTCAGTGAATATTTGTTGAATGAAAGAATCTTATAACTGAAATGTTTTTCTTAGAGATAATGTTATGGATACATAGGCTGAAGAGAGAATGGGGGGGAATTAATTTTTTAATGCCCTACAGCTACTAAAATAGTAAAGATTTGAGCCAATGTCCAATTGGTTTCAAGTTTTGCACTCTCTAAAGACATTGCTTCTTTATTGAATTTGGTAATTAGTTGCTCTGCCATGAAATTATAAAATCAGAATTCATCTTGGCAATTCTCATTTTCCTAGTACTCAGGCCAAGCAGATTTTTCTGGTTCCTGACCCATGGCTATTATCACCAAATTATTACCATAGTATTATCTCTTTATTTTTTTCGAGTAAATTATATTGTTGAATATTGTCTATATTGTGCAGACCTATGAGTCCATGTAGGTCTAACCTTATTTGGTTCAAAGCATGAGTGATAACCATGAAAGGAAACATTCAGTTTAATAACTGATCATCTGTATTTTGAATTAGAAAATATTGGAATAAATGAAAGTTCATCTTTTCATTCAAAAGCCTATATAGACTCCACCCACTATGCTGTATAAAGCATCAATTAGAAACACCACAAATGTATTAACACTATCTCATTTTTGCCTATATCTCCCAAGAACCTCAAAAAACTTAGACACTTACCTATGGCTGTTTGTAGATAGTGAGGAATTACTCTTGATGCCCCATGTATATATTGACTCCATTCCCTGTGAAAGTACATACAGTCTCCCTATATTTCACAATCATTGGCCTAATCAGTGTTATCTGCATTTATTTAAGCATAAAATCATCATAATCTGATAATGGAGACTCCCTGGAAAACAATTTCATCAGCAATCCCAAGAGGTTTCCTTTCTCCTAGGGAGAAAATAAGTCTTAGCAGAAGCTGGAGACTTGGGAATTTATATAATCCCTGAAGTATTTGGGGAGATGTTTATTCACCTCTCAATTAACACAGGGAATATAGTTATCATTGATGTGATAGTTGAACCTATGTTTATAATCTTTTCTGTTTCTTTTTTTGGAAAAAATTTGGATATTTTATTTACAATTCAGATGCTATCCCCTTACCCCATTTCCCATCCCTCCACCACCCAGGCACCACCTAAGAGGATGTGCCCCACCTACCCCCTCAATCCCACCTCCCCACCCTCGAATTCCCCCACACAATGTGACCATCCTTCATGGGACCAAGGATCTCCTCTCCCACCTATGCTGAACAAGGCCATCCTCCCCTACATATGCAGCTAGCGCCATGGGTCCCTCCTTAAGTGCTCCCAGGCTGGTGGTTTAGACCCTGGGAGATCTGGTTGGTTGGTATTGTTGCTCTCCTCATGAGACCTCAAACCCTTTCAGCTCCTTCAGACTTCACTCTAACTCCTCCATTGGGAATCCCATGATCAGTTCAATGGTTAGCTGTGAGCATCTGCCTCTGAATATGTCAGACTCTGGCAAGCCTCTAAGGAGACAGCTATATAAGGCTCTTGTCAGCATGCACTTCCTGACATCCACATCAGCATCTACCTTTGGTGAGTGCACATGGGATGGAGACCCAGGTAGAATGGTCTCCAGATGGCCCCTCCAGTTTCTGTTCCACATTTTGTCTTCATATTTGCTCCCTTGAGTATTTTGTTACTCCTAAGAAGGACTGAAGCACCACACTTGGTCTTCCTTCTTCATGAGCTTCATGTGTTCTGTGAGTTGAATGTTGGGTATTTCAAACCTCTGGGCTAATATCCAATAATTAGTGAGTGAATACCATATGTGCTCTTTTGTGATTGGGTTACCTCACTCAGGATATTTTCTAGTTCCATCCATTTGCCTAAGAATTTCATAAAGTCATTGTTTTAAATAACTGAGTAATATTCCATTGTGTAAATGTACCACATTTTTGTATCCTTTCCTCTGTTGAAGGACATCTGGGTTCCTTCCAGCTTCTGGCTATTATAATAAAGCTGCTATGAACACAGTAGAGAATATATTCTTGTTATATGTTAGAGCATCTTCTGGGTATATGCCCAGGAGTGGTATAGCTGGGTCCTCAGGTAATGCTATGTCCAATTTTTCGAGGAACTGCCAGACTGATTTCCAAAGTGGTTGCACCATCTTGCAATCCCACCAACAATGGAGGAGTGCTTCTCTTTCTTCAAATCCTCACCAGCCTCTACTATTACCTGAGTTTTTTATCTTAGCCATTTTGACTGGTGTGAGATGATATCTCAGGGTTGTTTTGATTTGCATTCCCCTGATGACTAAGGATGCTGCACATTTCTTTAGGTGCTTCTCAGCCATTCGAGTTTCCTCAGTTGAGAATTCTTTGTTTAGTTCTATACTCATTTTTAATAGGGTTATTTGGTTGTCTGGAGTATAAATTCTTGAGTTCTTTGTATATATTGGATATTAGCCCTCTATCAGATGTGGGATTGGTAAAGATCTTTTCCCAATCTGTTGGTTGCCATTTTGTCCTATTAACAGTGTCCTTTGCCTTACAGAATCTTTGCAATTTTATGAAGTCCCGTTTGTCAATTCTTGATCTTAGAGCATAGGCCATTGGTGTTCTGTTCAGGAATTTTCCCCCTGTGCCCAAGTATTTAAGGTTCTTCCCCACCTTCTCTTCTATTAGTTTCAGTGTATCTGGTTTTATGTGGAGGTCCTTTATCCACTTGGACTTGAGCTATGTACAAGGAGATATGAATGGATTAATTTGTATTTTTCTACATGTTGTCCTCCAGTTGAACCAGCATCATTTGTTGAAAATGCTGTCCTTTTTCCACTGGACAGTTTTAGCTCTATTGTCAAAGATTAAGTAACCATAGGTGTGTGGGTTCATTTCTGAGTCTTCAATTCTATTCCATTGATCTTCCTGCTTGTCTCTGTACCAGTACCATGCAATTTTTATCACCATTGCTCTGTAGTACTTCTTGAGGTCAGGGATGGTAATTCCTCCAGAAGTTCTTTTATTGTTGAGAATAGTTTTTGCTATTCTGAGTTTTTTTTTTTTTTTTGTTATTCCAAATGAATTTGAGAATTGCTCTTTCTAACTCTGTGAGGAATTGAGTTGGGATTTTAATGGGGATTGCATTGAATCTGTAGATTGCTTTTGGCAAGATGGCCATTTTTACTATATTAATCCTGCCAATTCAGGAGCATGAGAGATCTTTCCAACTTCTGAGATCTTCTTTGGTTTCTTTCTTCATAGACTTGAAGTTCTTGTCATACAGATCTTTTGCTTGCTTGGTTAGATTCACACCAAGGTATTTTATATTATTTGTGACTGTTGTGAAGGGTGTCATTTCCCTAATTTCTTTCTCAGCCTATTTATCTTTCACATAGAGGAAGGCTACTGATTTTTTTGAATTGATTTTATAACCAGCCACTTTGCTGAAGTTTTTTTTTTTTTTTTTTTTTTTTTTTTTTTTTTTTTTTTTTTTTTTATCAGGGTTAGGAGTTCTCTGATGGAAATTTTTGGGTCACTTAAGTATACTATCATATCATCTGCAAATAGAGAAATTTTGACTTCTTCCTTTCCTATTTGTATCCCTTTGACTTCCTTTTGTTGTCTAATCGCTCTAGCTAGGACTTCCAGTACTATATTGAATAGGTAGGGAGAAAGTGGGCAGCGTTGTCTAGTCCCTGATCTTAGTGGGCTTGCTTCAAATTTCTTTCCATTTAGTTTGATGTTGTATACTAGCTTGCTGTATATTGCTTTTTTTATGTTAAGGTATGGGCCTTGACTTCCTGATATTTCCAAGACTTTTAACATGAAGGGATGTTGAATTTTGTCAAATGCTTTCTCAGCATATAGTGAGATGATCATGTGTTTTTTTCTTTTTGTTTGTTTATATAGTAGATTGCGTTGTTGGTTTTCTGTATGTTAAGCCATCCCTGCATTCCTTGGATAGAGCCTACTTGATCATGGTGTATGAGTGTTGATCATGATGATGATCTTGGATTCGGTTTGCGAGAATTTTATTGAGTATTTTTGCATCGATCTTCATAATGGAGATTGGTCTGAGGTTCTCTTCCTTTGTTGGGTCTTTGTGTGGTTTAGATTTGAGTGTAATTGTGGCTTCATAGAACAAACTGGGCAGTGTTCCTTTTGTTTCTATTTTGTGGAATAGTTTACAGAGAATTGCTAATAAGTCTTCTTGGAAGATCTGATAGAATTCTGCCCTAAAACCATCTGGTCCCGAGCTCTTTTTGGTGGGAAAACTTTTAATGATTGCTGCTGGTTTTTTTTTTTTTTTTTTTTTTTTTTTTTTTTTTTTTTTTTTTTTTTTAGGGGTTATAGGACTACTCACATGGTTTATCTGCTCCTGATTTAACTTTAGTATCTGGTATCTGTCTAGGAAATTTTCCATTTCATCCAGATTTTCCAATTTTGATGAGTATAGGCTTTTGTAGTAGGAGCTGATGATTTATTTGAATTTTCTGTTTCTGTTGTTATGTCTCTTTTTTCAGTTCTGAATTTATTAATTGGGATATTTTCTTTGTGCCTTCTGGCTTGTCTGGCTAAGGAGTTATCTATCTTGTTGATTTTCTCAAAGAACCAGCTCCTGATTTGTTTATTCTTTGTACAGATCTTTTTGTTTCTATTTCATTGATTTCAGCCCTGAGTTTGATTATTTCCTGCCGTCTACTCCTGTTGGGTGCATTTGCTTCTTTTTATTCTAGAACTTTTAGGTGTGCTGTCAAGCTGCTAGTGTATGCTCTCTCCAGTTTTCTTTTGGAGGCACTTAAAACTATGAGTTTTTCCCTTAGCACTGCTTTCATTGTGTCCCACAAGTTTTGGTATGATGTGTCTTCATTTTCATTAAATTCTAAATAGTCTTTAATTTTTTTCTTTATTTCTTCCCTGACCAAGTTATCACTGAGTAGAGCATTATTTAGCTTCCACATGTATTTGGACTTTTCCTTGATTTTACCATTATTGAAGTCCAGCCTTAGTTCCTGGTGATCTGTTAGGATGCATGTGATTATTTCAATTTTTTTTTTATATCTGTGGAGGCCTGTTTTATGATCAATATGGTCTATTTTGGAGAAGGTGCCATGAGGTACTGAGAAGAATGCATATTGTTTTGGATTATGATGAAATGTTCTATAGATATCTGTTAAATCCATTTGGTTCATATTTTTTTTTTAAGTTTCACTATGTCTCTGTTTAATTTCTGTTTCCATGATCTGTTCATTTATGAGAGTGTAGTGTTGAAGTCTCTCACTATTATTGTGTGAGGTGCAATGTGTGCTTTGAGCTTTAGTAAAGTTTCTTTTATGAATGTTGTGCCCTTGCATTTGGAGCATAGATAATTCAGAATTGAGAGTTCATCTTGGTAGATTTTTCCTTTGATGAGTATCTTTTTTTTTTGATAACTTTTGGTTGAAAGTTGATTTTATTTGATATTAGAATTATACTCCAGCTTGTTTTTTGGGACCATTTGCTTGAAAAAAATTTCCATCCTTTAGTCTGAGGTAGTGTCTGTCTATGTTGCTGAGGTGCATTTCCTCCATACAGGAAATCCAGTTCATCAGTCTATGTCTTTTATTGGGAAATTGAGTCCATTGATGTTAAGAGATATTAAGGAAAAGTGATTGTTGCTTTCTGCTTTTTTTGTTATTAGAGGTGGAATTATGTTTGTGCAGTTAATTTCTTTTGAGTTTGATGGAATCTTCTTGCATTTCTAGGGTATAGTTTTCCTTTTGTGTTTGAATTTTCCCTTTATTATTCTTTATAGTGCTTGATTTGTGAAGAGATATTGTGCAAATTTGGTTTTGTCATGGAATATCTTCGTTTCTCCATTCATGGTAATTGAGACTTTTGCAGTAACCTGGGCTAGCAATTTGTGTTCTCTTAGGGTCTGTATGACATTTGTCCAGGATCTTTTGGTGTTTATAGTCTCTGGTGAGAAGTCTGGTGTAATTCTTATAGGTCTACCATTTTATGTTACCTGACCTTTTTCCCTTACTGCTTTTAATATTCTTTTTTTGTTTTGTGCATTTGGTGTTTTGATTATTATGTGACAGGAGGAATTTCTGTTCTCGTCCAGTCTATTTTGAGTCCTGAATGCTCCTAGTATGTTCATGGGCATCTCTTTCTTCAGGTTAGGGAAGGTTTCGTCTATAATTTTTTGAAGATATTTACTGGTCCTTTAATTTGGGTGTCTTTGCTATCTTCTCTACCTATTATCCTTAGGTTTGGTCCTCTCATTGTGTCTTGAATTATCTGTATGTTTTGGATTAGGAGCTTTTTGCATTTTGTGTTTTCTTTGACAGTTGTGTCAATGTCTTCTATGGCATCTTCTTCACCTGAGATTCTCTCTTCTGTCTCTTGTATTCTGTTGATGATGCTTGGATTTATGACCCCTGTTCTCTCTCCTAGGTTTTCTATCTCCTGGGTAGTCTTCCTTTTTGATTTCTTTATGGTTTCTACTTCCATTTTTAGATTCTGAATGGGTTTGTTCAATTCCTTTACCTGTTTGCTTGTTTTTTCCTGTAATTTTTAAAGGGATTTTTGTGTTTCTTCTTTAAAGGCTTCTACCTGTTTACCTGTGTTCTTCTGGATTTTTTTATGGGAGTTACTTATGTCCTTCTTAAAGTCCTCTATCATCATCATGAGAAGTGATTTTAAATCTGAATCTTGCTTTTCCAATGTGATGGGGTGTCTTGTCCAGGACTTGCTATGATGGGAGAACTGGGTTCTGAGGATGCCAAGTAACCTTCCTTTCTGTTGCTTACATTCTTGCACTTGTCTTTCACTATCTGGTTGTCTCTAGTACTCCCTGCACTCACTGTCTCTAACTTGAGCCTGTGTCTCTGGATTTCTTGGTTATGTCAGTGCTCCTCAGAGTCTACCTGTCTCTGTGACCCTGCATGTCACAGCTCTTGGGAGTCAGGGTGCCTCTAGGATCATGTAATCCTATGATCTTGGGAGTGTTAAGGCTCCTGGGAGTCCAGCTTCCTCTGGGTTTTTGTGGAATTGGTTGCAGCTGTAGCAATAAGGTCTGCTCAGTGCACTGGCTAAGATCAGAATAAATTCATGCCAAAAGGTCAGGGTAAGATGTGTTCATGGGAGCAAACCAGCTATGAGTCAACTGCTCTTGGTGCAATGAATCCTCAACTGCTGTGAGTGAAGCAGATCCTCTGATATGGGTCAACTGCTCTGAGTAGAGTCAGTCCTCTGGAATGGGTCTGAATATGGTGTCTTCCTGGGAACAGACCAGCCATGATTTTGCTCAAGCAGGAAGGATCAGGGGGAGGGGGTGGAAATCATTGTTGGTTGCAGCTAATCATTGGACTGAGCATGGGGGCCCCAGTGGAGTTAGAGAAAGGACAAAAGGAGCTGAAGGGTTGCAAACCCCTTCATAGGAAGAACAACAATATCGACCAATCAGACCCAGAGCTCCCAGGGACTAAACCACCAACCAAAGAGTACGCATGTAAGGACACATGGCTCCGGCCACATATGTAGCAGAAGATGGCTTTGTCAGGCATCAGTGGGAAGAGAGGCCCTTGATCCTGTGAAGGCTTGATGCCCCAGTGTAGGGGAATGCCAGGGTGGAAAGGTGGGAGTGGGTTCGTGGATGCAGGAACACCCTCAGAGAAGTAAGGGGAAGGGGAATGGGATAAGGAGTTTCTGGAGGTAAAACTTGGAAACTGGAATATCATTTGAAATGTAAATAAAGAAAATATCCAATTAAAAAAAGAACACATTGTTTGATTTCTAGCTCTGTGGAAAATGTAACTACATTTTCTTATACTTCTTTCTTAAATTTTCCAAATTTCTGATTATGGGATATATGTTTATCATCATGGGTAAAAATGATATCACATACTTTTCTGTTCAGAAAGTTGGTATTTCATTATGATGAAAAAATTAAATGTTGTGTTTAAAGTTTTTGAACTACATTAGCATGTTAATTTTATTTTCATTGATTAAATTTGTAAATCATATTTGACTATATGCATCTGTTAAGTTTTAAATCTAGTTTTGAATTGCTTTTGCCTGGTAATTAATAATAGCAATGATTATACAATCTAATAACATGTTTACTTTTATACTCATGAGAATTTATGACCTAGTTCTGTAGCAGCTATAGCCATTTTTATGTTTATTCTTTATTTTATAGAAATATTTCCAATTGTATATTGGTGTTGATTAGTATCATATTAAGAATGAATGGGTCACAGTGTATCTTATATGCCAGACCACATTGCCAAGCATGTTCAAGCCAGAGATTTTATTCCCTTTAACTGTATAAACTGTCCTCTGAGTCACATGGTCACATGACTCTAACAGTAGCCTATGAGAGGACATACCATTATGTCCTCTTAAACCAAATGTTGCTTTTGGGTTTATTCATATATATATATATATATACATATATATATATATATATATATATACACACACATATATGTATATACATATATATATACATATATACATATATATATGCATGAAATACAAGGTTGAGATCTAGGAATCATATACTCAAGATTTGGCCTCTGAAATGCATCCTCTTTTATATTTTTATCATTTCCTTTTCTAAGAAATGTGTATGTAGCCAACATAAATTGAAAGTCAAGATTTATCAACAATTATCATGTCAGACAAAGCTGTTTTGCACCATATTCTGCTAATGTGATTACACCTGAGGCAGATTCCTTAGGCATCATCATTTTACAGCATGCATATACTATGAGAAACAGTGAGAAGTGGAAAGGAAGTGCCAGGGTAGATCACCTCATAATTAGAACGAACTCCAAACAAGTATGTTACCCCTTTTTAGAGCAATACCATACCTGTGAGTTTATGTATAGATTTGTAAAATGAAAATGAGGTGTATTTTTATTATTCATGAAAAATAATCATGCACTGGGTGAGAAAATGCTGTCTATGTATATTGAACATCAATATTCTATGATTCTATGTAAGCTTCAGTTCACATGTGTTTCTCAATAGTAATGAAAAGCCTAATTATGATGTTTGAAATATAGTTTTAGATTACTGTCCTATATCATCTAAAATTTTTTATGCAACTTTTATCTTTCTTTATAAATTCCTCCTGTCACATAATTATCAAAACATCAAATGCACAGAACAAAGAAAGAATATTAAAAGCAATAAGGGAAAAAAAGTCAAGAAGCATATAATGGCAGACCTATCAGAATTACACCAGACTTCTCACCAGAGACTCTAAAAGCCAGAATATCTTGGGCAGATGTCATAAAGACCCTAAGAGAAATAAAATTTCATCCCAGGCTACTATACCCAGCAAAACTCTCAATTACTATAGAGAAACCAAGATATTCCATGAGAAAACAAAAATTAATCAATATATTTCTACAAATCCAAGGCTATTAAGGATTATAGATAGAAAACTCAAATACATCTGGAAAGCTGTAGCCAAGAAAAAGAAAAAAAATTAATCTTACAACAAACTCAAAAGAAGATAGCCACACAAATGTAATTCCACCTCTAACAATGCAAATAACAGGAAGCAACAACCACTGGTTCTTAATATCTCTAAACATCTGGACTCATTTCCACAATGAAAGACATAGACTAACAGATTGGATATATAAACAGGACCCAGCATTTTACTGCACACAGGAAATGCATCTCAGTGAAAAAGACAGACAATAGCTCATTGTAAAAGGCTGGAATTTTTTCCCAAGCAAATGACGCAAGAAACAATCTGGAGCAGTCATTCTAATATCAAATAAAATCAAATTTAAAACCAAAAGTTATCAAAAAGGATGAAGAAAAACACATCATACTCATCAAAGGAAGAATCTATTGAGATAATAATGGTGGGAGACTTCAACACTACACTCTCAGCAATGGACAGATCATGGAAACAGAAACTAAACAGAGACACAGTGAAACTAACAGAAGTTATGAACCAAATGAATTTAACAGATATTTATAGAACTTTTCACCCTGAAACAAAGGAATATACCTTCTTCTCAGCACCTCATGGTATCTTTTCCAAAATTGACCATATAGTCAGTCACAATAGAAGCCTCAACAAATACAAGAATATTAAAATAATCCCATGCATCCTATTAGATTACCATAGACTAGGGGTGGCCTTTAATAACAACAAAAACAACAGAAAGCCCACATACAGATGGAAGCCCAGCATCTATTTACTCAAGGAAAACTTGCCCAGGGAAGAAATAAAGAAAGGAATAGAAGACTTTTTAGAATTTAATGAAAATGAAGGCACAACTTAAAAAAACTCATAGGTCTGAGTGCCTCCACAAAGAAACTGGAGAGAGCATACACTAGCAGCTTAATAGCATATCTGAAAGTTCTAGAACAAAAGAAACAAATATACCTAAGAGGAGTAGATGCCTGGAAATAATCAAACTCAGGAAATCAACCAAGTAAAAGCAAAGAGAACTATACAAATAATCAACAAAACCATGAGCTGGTTCTTTGAGAAAATCAACAAGTTTGATAAACTCTTACACAGACTAACCAGAGGGCACAGAGATAGTATCCAAATTAACAAAATCAGAAATGAAAATGGAGACATAAAAACGGAATCTGAAGAAATGTACAGGGGGTCAGAAAATTGAACAGAGTTGTGTAGCAATGGTGGGTGGGGATCTGTGTAGCAATGGTGGGTGGGGATCTGGGGCTAGCCAACAGATTGTTCCAGATGCCAGGAAAGCAAGAGGCTACCAGGACTGAACGAGGATGACATGTAGAGACCATATACAAAGGTTAGGCAATGCCTCAGTTGAGAGATGAGACCACCAACCCATCTTAAAAATATTTACCCAGAATTGCTCCTGTCTAAATGAAATACATGGGTAAAGAGTTGATCATAGCCTGAAGGAAAGGCCATCCAGAAACTGTCTCATATGGGGATCCATCCCATATGCAGACACTAAATACAGACACTATTGTTCATGCCAAGAAGTTCTTGCTGACAAGAGTCTGATATAGGTGTTTCCTGAAAGGCTCTGCCAGAACCTGACCAATATAGATTGTGAATGCTTGCAGCCAACCATTGGACTGAGTACAAGAAGCTCAATGGAGGAGCTAAGGGAAGGAGTGACATAGCTGAATTGGTTTGCAGCCCCACAGGAAGAACAAGAGTATCAACCAACGAGATTCCCCAGAATGCCTAAGAAGTAAACCACCAACCAAAAGGGCACATGGAAGGATTATGGTTCCAACTGCAAATATAGCAGATGATTGCTCTATTTGGCATCAATGAGAGGGGAGGCCCTTGACCCTGTGAAGACTCGGTGCCCCAGTGTAGGGGAATGTTAGGGCAGTGAGGCTGGAGTGGGTAGGTGGGTGGGTAGGGGATCACTCTCATAGAAGCAGGGGACAGGGGACTGGGACAGGGGAGTTGAAAAATGGAAACCTGGATGGGGGAAAACATTTGAAATGTAAATAAATAAAATATCCAATAGGAAAAAGAAGGAAGAAAAGGAATAACGAAGCTTTCCTTTTTGAACATTACATGTTGACAGTATAATTGTTTTCCTCCATATATGTGTAGGTCTTACCTTCCCAAGTGTAATTCATATAATTCTTCACTAGATGTCACTGCTATAAAAGTGATGGAGTGCCACAGCATAGACTGTTGTAATACAGGTGAGGGATGCATGTTTCACAGGAGCTCACATCACATTGGGAATGTTATTGCCCAGTTATATTGGAAGTACTCTTACAAGGAGATGGGAAGTTGTGACAGAAAAATTCCAAGAATTTTCATGACATGTATAAGGATGACAAAACAAATAAGTGAGCTCTTTCATAATAATTTATCTTAGAAGCCTGGTGGCATAGTGAAGAAATATATATTTTACGTAGTTTTGGACACTGGAAGAAAAGAAGAGTGGATATTCGGCAAGGTTCAGGGTTCCAAAGGCTGGGAGTCTGGAGGCAGGATCAGGAGACATATGGAGTCCAGTTTTCCAAAGCTTTTATTGTTCATGGCATGGTGAATGGGTGTAGATGGTTCATGCTCCCCCCAAAAGTCAGGGAAGCTTGGCTTTTAAAGGGAGGGGGAGGAGGGGAGGGAATAACTTAATTAGCTACTCCACCTCGGCCTTCAGATAACTCATTAATATTTTAATCTTTGGAGGTGGAGACCTGCTAATCACGCCCTCTACCTGTGTGTTACATGACTGAAGGGAGCAGGTTAAATGGAGTTACCTCATCCAAGGCCCAACATCCCACTCTCTTTTCTTTCATAAAAAGAGGGGCGACTCTGATTCATCTGTAGTCTACAAGGTGTAGGTTAAGGAGAGATGTGGTCTGGAATCCGGGAGCATGGGGAGATACTTGCTGTCCCTGACAGGCAATGTCCTGTTGGGTCCCTGGCTACCTCAAACCCAGTGCTCTACCAGGGAGGCCAAACCATCTCTTCACGTGGCCCAACATCTTACTCCCTTTTAGAGAAAATTTTGGATGAGGGAATCAAAAGAAAACATTATGTAGGCCAGAGTGCAGCACAACTAAGCCAAGGGTAATGGGAATTGAGGGTAGGGTTTGGAAGGCAGGGGATCATTGAATCAATTAAATATACATTGTACAGTTTGAGGGTAATGACATCTGATTAATCTAAATAGAGATTATGTTTTCCTCACTAACATGTAACTTTAGGTATGACTGGCAAAAGAGTTCATCTGCAGCTGTAAGGTCTGGATTTGTCTTCTGTAGTGGGTGTCTCTGGGTTTTGGTGTGCATCTCTGGATCTCAGCATGTCTCTGAGGTCTTCAGTCAGATGAGGTGGCTGGAAGAAGGCAGCTTGGCAGGTTCCAGGAGGTAGCACTGTCTCTGGGTCTGGGTGTGTCTCTGGAGTCTGCAGTCAGATGAGGTGGCTGGGAGAAAGCAGCTTGGTATCTCAGGCAGGTTCCAGAAGATGGTGTGGACTCTGTTGGATCTGTGGGTATACCTGTAGGATAATCACAGCAGGGAAGCCACATCTCTGGCAGAGAGATGTCTGTAAAGGCTAGATATTGAGCATTAAATTGCTTGGGAACAAGCACATTATGGTCTATCATTAAGATCCTGGAAAGGCAAAGGTGTTTGAGGAAATTTTAGTCCTGGAAGGTATCTTTGAGTCTGTTTTTGGATGGCTGAGGGAGAAAACAATGTTAATTTTGTATCTGGGATTGGCAGCAACAGTTTGTCTGTAAAAGAAATTAGTTGTTAATTAAGACTCAAGAAATGGTGATCAGCATGTTGACTTAACCTGTGGAAGTAAATTAGATGGCTTTTGAACCTTGAAGAAATCTTAAAAGTTGAAAAAAATGTTGGACATATATCACGAGTGTTAGAGAGAAAAGGAAGCATTAAAACAAAACAAAACAAAACAAAACAAAACAAAACAAAACAAAACAAAACAAAAACCAAGAAAATTTTTGGTTGGGAAGCACAAGCATTGTTGCTTTAGGTGTTTCTGTTAGGAAGAAAAGGAAACGTTTGGTTGAAAAATAGGTTGCAGGTCTTCCTGTTGGGGAGAAGAAACAGTGGGGGAGGGGCTTATTCAGCCATGTGGTTGCTGTTCTGCCACATGGTGGCTGGATGTTTCAGCAGAGAGGCCCCCTGTATTCCCTGTTCTTTTTTTCTTAGCCGGTAAATTTTAAATGTAGAGAAGAAGAGGAAAGGCCAACTTTGAAGAAAAGTTTAAAGCAAGAAGCACTGGGGCTTGATAGGAGAGCTAAGAGTCAGGAAGAGTGAGAGTCTGTGTCTATGGGAAAGACACGTGGAAGTTGAATTGAAGCCAGGCAGCTTTTAAAAGAAATTGGCAGGCAGCATGGGGGCAAAGGGTGCAGGTAGGATTTTAGATCTGCTGCTCCAGGCAAGCTGGCTAAGCTAAGTAGCTTTAGCAGGCTGCAAATGACTGAGAGGGAGAGGAAGTATAGGCTGGGTAAGGAACACAGGGCTGGGTAGCAAGCAGGGTCTCGCCCTGTTGCTTCAGGCAAGCAGGCTAAGCCAAATAGCCTGCCGCATATGATAGGGGATCAGGGGAAGAAGCTAACTGGCAGGGTGGTAGGGACTAGAGTTTGGAGCTGGCGATCTTGAGAGAGAGAGAGAGAGAGTTAGAGAGAGAGAGAGAGAGAGAGGGAGAGGGAGAGAGAGAGAGAGAGGACAGTCTCAGCTGCGAGAAGGAGTCTCTGAACCAAGGGAAACAGTCTTAGAAAGAGGGTTATAGCAGGTGTTGTGACTTGAAGGACAGTTGTTAGCTGTGAAGGAGCCCCCTCTGTGGAGCTGGGGGGATGGGAAGAGTGGGTGGCTAGGAACCCACCACCATCTTGCCCTTGAGCTGGAGAACATGTGGGGCGAGAAAGAGGCCTAGTCTTTTTTAACTAGGCAGGAGTTAGACTGTAGCTAAGAATCAGAAAGAGAGAAAGAGGGGGTAGGGTGGACAGAGAGAGACGTTACTCATGGTTTTTGTAGGCACCAGCAGGGGGCGCTTGTGGAGCTGGCTCTGCGTGCATTGTCCACCACCCATGGGAAACATTGTAGGCCTGTGTGTGGGTGCACGAGTGTGGATCTCTGTTGTGTCGCTGGTCTGCTCTGTCCTTTGTCAGGGGTGGGTGTCTCAGGGAGACTGGGTCTAGCACAGAGGAGCAGAGGCTAAGCAGGCGTGCTCACATAGCCAAAGCACACCTCAGCAGGGCTTGCACTTGGGCAGGGAGTGAACTCAGTTTGATTTTAGCAGGGGAGGGCGCAGAGCTCTAGGTGAGAATCTCCATTCTGGGTCTCAGCTGCCATGGGGGTGGGCGTGCAGCAGGGTGGAAACTGTGGGGGCACATGGAGACAGGTCCATGTGCCGAGATTGGCCACCATCTGCGGGGTCTTGGGATGCCTGTCAAAATAGAGGCAGGGAATGCATGGGTGAGCGCTGAGAGAGGACCCGGAGAGCTCTGGCACCACGCCTCGCAGGAAGTATACTTGCTTAGCAGACTCAGCCAGGATGGTTCTTGTAGACTTGTGGGTGTTCACGCCGCATGTTGGTCATGCCAGCTATGGGAAAAAACCACTCGTGGGGGAGAGTCCGGTGGCAGGGACAAAGTCACGAGGGCTGACAGCGGTGTCCAGGCGGGCTTCCCACACCTCCGGTGGAGGGTCACGCAGCCGCTGCTGCAGGCAGGCCGGTGGCTGCTGTTTAAGGTTCCAAAGGCTGGGAGTCTGGCGGCAGGCTCAAGAGACCCGTGGAGTTCAGTTTTCCAAAGCTTTTATTGTTCATGGCATGGTGAGTGGGTGTAGATGGTTCACGCTCCCCCCAAAAGCCAGGGGACCTTGGCTTTTATAGGGAGGGGAAAAAGGGGAGGGAATAACGTAATTAGTTACACCCCCGCCTTTAGATTAATATTAATATTAATATTAATTAATATTAATCATGCCCTACAGTGACTGAAGGGTGCAGGTTGAATGGAGATTAGACCTCTTGTCAGGAGCCTGTGTTCTGGGGGCGTGGCCAAACACTCACAACCCAAGAACCAGGACACCCTTTCATGCCCGACAAGTGATGTGCAGCCAGGTCTCTTTTCTCAGATACTTGCTGGATGCAAAACGAAAAGAAGAGATTTTGATTACTTATTTAAAAAAGCAACTGAAGAGACAAATAAAGACATCTTTTTTTGTTTACATATAGTAAGAAGGATGAACAATACACAAGGTGCTTTGAAAGCTTGAGTTTTTTTTTTTAGTAATTTTCTGAAAAGACTCAGGAAGTGAGATGTGATATTAAGAACTTTATAGCAGTTTCAAATTTATAATTTCAATTTTTTTTAAGACTAAGACAATATATAATGGCAATTCTTGTTCTCATTTTGAAAATACTGCATTCCTTTCAGCTTACTTTTGGGCCTGTTGATCACATTCAGATTGTCATAAATCCATTTCCATCTCTGTACCAGGTAGCCCTCAGACACACAGACCTGTTCTACGGTATTGCCTTTTTGATGCTACATTTCAGCTGGGACTGGGTGGGATTGCTCATCACAGAAGACCACAGAGGTTCTCAGTTTCTATTAGACTTGAGAAAGGAGCTGGACAAAAATGGAATCTGCATAGCTCTTATGGAAACAGTATGATTTGTGGGGGAATCACTATATTATCTGCTAACGAATAATCAGATGCGTATTCTAGATGTAATCAGCAAATGTGATTGTAATTTGTGGACCCATTGCTTTTCTATTAACTATAATAGAAAACAGACATAGAAAGTATAAAATGAACAAAATTTGGGTCATGAACTCAAAATGGGTTGGCCAAAACTTTAAACAATATACCATGTTAGAATTATCCCATGGGGCTTTCACTTTTTCACCTTATCATGGGGAGATTATTGGTTTCACAAATTTTATGCAGGAAGCCACCCCTATCAAGTACCCAGAAGATATTTTTCTTCATATCTTGTGGGCCAAACATTTCAATTGCTCACTTTTGCATTCTGAATGTAAAATCTCCAAAAACTGCCCAATGCCTCTTTGGAATTTTTGCCAGGGAATATTTTTAAAATGGTAGTGACTGAAGAGAGTTATAATGTATATAATGCTGTGTATGCAGTAGCCCACAGTTTCCATGAAAAAACTCTCAGTCAAGTATAAGTTCAATCACAGGCAAATGAATATTGTACTATGTTATTCCAGGTATTGTTCTTTTCATTGTATTTTAACATCAGTAACATGGCATCAGATGCTTTAAATGTTTTCTTTTCAATACTATACGAAAGGTAGTATATATTTCAGTGCTTAGATATCAATGTACTCTCATGTCTAAGTACATGATTAGTGAGCCTGTGGAAGTTATTATTTAACAAAATAATTTTGATTTTGGTAGAAAAAGCAACGAGATTTTTCTTCATAATTTTTCAGCAGTAAAGACCAGGTTTTCAAGGATGTGCCTTGGCCTGCAGAGACTTGATGTCCCAGGGTGGGAAACACCTAGAGAAGGCTCTATCCTGTCAAAGAAGAAAGGGATGACAGGAGGAGGTGTTGTGTGAGGGATGAGCCTGGAAAGTGGAATTGCAATTAGGATGAAATTGGCATTTGGAATTAACTAAAACCTGAGTGGATGACTGTTAGGTCTCATGGAGTTGCCCTGTTTTGTCTGATTCAAGAGGCACGTGCCATGATGTTTTTGAGGTTTGACTCTTTGTTTCCTTGGGCATTTTGTGTCTTTTGATTCTTAACAACCTGATGCACTCTCAAGCAGTGAAATATTCAGATATCTTGTGTGTCTCTGGGTTCCAGAAAATTCAGCAATCCATGTAAAACGTGGCTTAAAAATTTGAGTGATTCATTTGCTATCTATTTTGCAAATTGCCATTATATCCTATACTGATAAGTATATAAAAAGTCTGACTACTTGAAATAAACTTCTTAGTATTGAAAAAAAATTAAAAAATCCAGGTTTTTAATGTTAATTTCTCACAAAATATGGCCAATATTTCTATACATCATTAAAGTTGTTATATCCTGTAAACCAGTGCTGATTATCTGCCAAACTCATGTAACTTCATAGTCAAGTTGTGAAAATTTCCAAAAATAGGAAACTGATAGATTTTAAAGAAGCTGAGGTTTGTTCATTGTATATTACTTGATCATTTGGTACTGCTTGACATTGCAATAAAACAATTGAAAAATAATATAGCAAAGTAATAGGCTCTTTTCACAGTATTGTATGAATTCTTGGAATTAAACATTATTCCACTAGATTATAGTGATAGAAATGAAGCAGTTTGACTCTCTAGAAAAAAGAAGACACGGATATTTGTTTGCTGTCTATTCCTTGATCATTTGGTACTTCTTGGCAAACTACTTTCTGTAGAAACTGACATTTAAGAAACCAAATTACACTTACTTTTCCTAAGCCTTTTTTGTTCAACACTATAGATAATTAAATAAAACCAGCATTAACATGAAACACTACAGTGTGAAAATAACTTTATATGCATCATTCAGTTATAGCTCTATAACTGCAACTTCATCAGAGGATTTCATATATCTTTTAGCTTCACTCTTTTATGAAGTCCATTCAAGTGAAAAGTTCTGTTGGTGACCATGTGGCTCTAGACTGGAAAAGAAAGAAAGACACAGAATATGATATTTGCAATGTTTGAAATTTCCCAACAAGTTTGTCATTATTAGTGAAAGTGGGTACATTTTCTCCAAGTGCTCCCAAGGGGGAACAATTGTTGATATCTGAACCCATGATTAACTGGCCCATAGGATTTACAGAGGTGGGTGTGATTTTTACTTAAAGATTATAATATGAGTAAATAATGTATGTTTCTGCATCTAATGACCCTTGGTTGCTAATATAGTCCCCATCAATACATCAATAACTATCAAGATTAACCCATTTCTAAGTGTTTATTCTGGTGGATGTGTTTTAAATATTTTCAAATTATGTACTCATTTGATATTTAAAGGTAGTATATGAATTTGTCATTCCTGACATTGTTGTAACAAAAGAGCTGTCCAGATTTTTATATTAACTTTCAGTGTCATAATTTTTTTCTTCAAAGTGACAAAAATTGCAGTTACCTGGGAAGAGACTCTTAGTGGAGAAAATATTTCCAAATGTCTTACATCAAGCCAAAACCTATCAAGTATTGTTTTGAAATACAGGTTACACAAGAGGGACCATTAAAATGAGAGTGGAGATGTCTCCCTAATTTATAAAAAATTAAATGTGCTGAGAAAAAATAGAGAAATAACACTCTTCAAAATATTCACAAATAATATAAATATAAAATATTTGGTGTAACTCTACTTAAGCAAATAGCAATCCTGTATGAAAAACAAACAAACAAACAAACAAACAAAAAAAAAATCCCAAGATTTTAAGACACTGAAAAAAGAAATTGAAGAAGATTTCAGAAAATGGAAAGTTCTTCCATGCTCATTGATGAGTTGAATTAACCTATTGAAAGTGGACAATTTTTTTTCATATTTTTTATTGGATAGTATGTTTACATTTCAGAGTTTATCCCCTCACCCCACCCAGAAACCTCCATCCCATCCCCCCTCCTGCCTCCACAAGGGTGTGCCCCAACCTACCCCCACTCCTCCCTCCCCACCCTCGAATTCCCCCACACTCAGCATCCAGCCTTCATGGGCCAAGGATCTCCTTTCCCATCCATGCCTGACAAGTCCATCCTCCCCTAAGTATACAGCTGGAGTCATGGGTCCCTCCCTATGTGCTCCTAGACTGGTGGTTTAGACCCTGGGGAGCTCTGGTTGGTTGGTATTGTTGCTCTCCTCTTGGGGTCACCAACCCTTTCAGCTCCTTCAGTCCTCTAACTTCTCCTTTGGGAACCCTTGATCAGATCAATGGGTAGCTGCAAGCACCTGCCTCTGGATATGTCAGACTCTGGTAGACAACTCCGAGGAGACAACTACATCAGGTTCCTGTCATAATGCACTTCTTGACATCCATATTGCTGTCTATCTTTGGTAACTGCACATGGGACAGATACCAAGATAGAACGGTCTCCAGATGGCTCCTCCTTGACTTTCTGTCCCACACTTTGTCACCATATTTGCTCCCTTGAGTATTCTGTCACTCCTTCCAAGTAGGACCGAGGCATCCACACTTGGTCTTCCTTCTTCATGAACTTCATGTGGTCTGTTAGTTAAATCTTGGCTATTTCAAGCTTTTGGGCTAATATCTGCATACATATCAGTGAGTAAATACCATGTGTGTTCTTTTGTGATTGGGTTACCTCCCTCAGAATGATATTTTCTAGTTCCATCCATTTACCTAAGAATTTCTCAAATTCATTATTTTTAATAGGTGAGTAGTATTCCATTGTGTAAATGTACCACATTTTTTGTATCCATTCCTCTGTTGAGGGACATCTGGATTCTTTCCAGATTCTGGCTATTATAAATAAGGCTGCTATGAACATAGTGGAACATATGTCCTTGTTATATGTTGGAGTATCTTCTGAGTGTATGCCCAGGAGTGGTATATCTGGGTCCTCAGGTAGTGCTATGTCCAATTTTCTGAGGAACTGACAGAATGATTTCCAGAATGGTTGTACCAGCTTGCATGCCCACCAACAATGGAGGAGTGTTTCTCTTTCTCCACATCCTCGCCAGCATCTACCATCACTTGAATTTTTTATCTTAGCCATTGTGACTGGCGTTAGGTGGTATCTCAGGGTTGTTTTGATTTGCATTTCCCTGGTGACTAAGGATGTTGAGCATTTCTTAAGGTGCTTCTCAGCCATTCGAATTTCCTCAGTTGAGAATTTTTTGTTTAGCTCTGTTTCCCATTTTTTAATAGGGTTATTTGGTTGTCTGGAGTCTAATTTCTTGAGTTCTTTGTATATGTTGGATATTAGCCCTCTATCATATCTAGAATTGGTAATAATCTTTTCCCAATCTGTTGGTTGCTGTTTTGTCTTATTGACAGTGTCTTTGCCTTACAAAAGCTTTGCAATTTTATGAGGTCCCATTTGTCAATTCTTGATCTTAGAGTAAAAGCCATTGGTGTTCTGTTCAAGAACTTTCCCTCTGTGCCTAAGTATTCGAAGGTCTTCCCCACCTTCTCTTCTATTAGTTTCAGTGTATCTGGTTTTATGTGAAGGTCCTTTATCCACTTGGACTTGAGCTTTGTACAAGGAGATAAGAATGGATTGATTTGCACTCTTCTACATGCTGACCTCCAGTTGAGCCAGCACCACTTGTTGAAAATGCTGTCCTTTTTCCACTGGATGATTTTAGCTCCTTTGTCAAAGATCAAGTGACCATAGGTGTGTGAGTTCATTTCTGGATCTTCAATTCTATTCCATTGATCTTTCTGCCTGTCTCTGTACCAATACCATGCAGTTTTTATTACTACTGCTCTGTAGTACAGTTTGAGGTCAGGGATGGTGATTCCCCAAGAAGTTCTTTTATTGTTGAGAATAGTTCTTGATATCCTGGGTTTTTGTTATTCCAAATGAATTTGCAAATTGCTCTTTCTATCTCTATGAAGAATTGATTTGTAATTTTGATGAGGATTGCATTGAATCTGTAGATTGCTTTTGGCAAGATGGCCATTTTTACTATATTAATTCTGCCAATCCAGGAGCATGGGAGATCTTTCCATCTTCTGAGATCTTCTTCAATTTCTTTCTTCAGAGGCTTGAAGTTCTTGTCATACAGATCTTTCACTTGCTTGGTTAGATTCACTCCAAGATATTTTATATTATTTGTGGCTATTGTGAAGGGTGTCACTTCTCTAATTTCTTTCTCAGCCTGTTTATCCTTTGAGTAGAGGAAGGCTACTGATTTGTTCGAGTTGATTTTATATCCAGCCACTTTGCTGAAGTTGTTTATCAGGTTTAGAAGTTCTCTGGTGGAAATTTTAGGGTCACTTAAGTATACTATCATATCATCTGCAAGTAGTGAAATTTTGACTTCTTCCTTTTCTATTTGTATCCCTTTGACTTCCTTATGTTGTCTAATTGCTCTGGCTAGGACTTCCAGTAGTATATTAAATAGGTAGGGTGAGAGTGGGCAACTTTGTCTAGTCTCTGATCTTAGTGGGACACAGCTATACTTCTCCTGGGCATATACTCAGAAAGTGCTCCAACATATCACAAAGTCATTTGTTCCATTATGTTTATAGCTGCCTTATTTATAATAGCCATTAACTGAAAACAAGCCAGATATTCTTCAACCAAAAAGTGAATGCAGAATTAATAAAAAACTGGTTCATTCACATAATGGAATACTATTCAGCTACTAAAACAAGGACATCAGAAATTTCCGAGGTAAATAGATGGAACTAGAAAATATCATTGTTAATGAGATAACTTAGAAACTTAGACCCCAAATGACATGCATAGTATGTACTCATATATAAAAGGATATTATTCATTAAGTACATGATATCCATGATACAACCCACAGATACAAAAAGGTAAAAAAGAAGAAAGGCTCAAGTAAGGGTACTTGAATCTCACTTAGACAGGATATAAAATAGTCATAAGATGTAGAAAGACGGAAGTAACTGAGTGTGTGACGGAATGTGGTTTAGGAATGAAGGTGTCAGTATCAGGTGTCAGGAGAGTCTGGAGAGATGTTCAGAGGGTCAGGAGGATAAAAGGAAATCTACAGTTGCCAGGAGTGAAGGGGTTAGGGGAATCTCTAGGAAGTGCCAGAGATATGCATGGGGGAGGCTACCAGAAGCAAATGCAGATGACCATAGTTAAGATGAATACCAGAGCCGGGTGGTGGTGGTGCACGCCTTTAATCCCAGCACTTGGGAGGCAGAGGCAGGTGGATCTCTGAGTTCGAGGCCAGTCTGGTCTACAGAGTGAGTTCCAGGACAGCCAGGACTACACAGAGAAACCCTGTCTCGAAAACAAACAAACAAACAAAAGATGAATACCAGACACCTACTATAGCCAAACAGGTCCTGCAGTAGGGGGATAAGAACAACAAAACAGCCACAAAAAATTTGACTCAAAATTTGTCCTAGCTGAAAGAAATGCAGGGCTGGAACAGGGACTGAGAAAAATGCCCAAACAATAATTGGCTCAAATTGAGATCTATCCCAGGGACAATCATGAATCCCTGACACAATACTTTGTTATTGCAGAAAAGCACCTAGAATAAGTATCCTCCAAGATATCCACTCAGAAGCAGACTGACACAAACGAAGAGACCCATAGCCTAATTCTGGACAGAAATCAGAGACTCTTAAGGAAAGTTTGAGTGCCTGGAAAAGTATAGGAACACTGCAGTAAGACCAATGGTCAACTAACCTTGACCCTTGGGGGCTATCACATATTGAGCAATGAATCAAAGACGTAGGCTGAAACTAGCACTCCCTACATATATAGCAAATATGTAGCTCAATCTCCATGCGGGTTCCCCAACAGCTAAAATATGGTCTGTCCTTAAGCTGATAGCTGACTATGGAATCCATTATACAACTGGATTGCCTTGTTTGGCCAATGTGGGAGAGGATGAGGCTAACCCTGGAGTGATTTGATGTGAAAGGGAGACAGAATATCCAGGGTAGTTCCCACCCTCTAGACATCTAAGGTCAGATGATCAGAGGAGGAAGTATTTGAAGGGGGACCAGGAGGGGCAGCATTCAGCATGGAAAATGAATAAAATATTAATTAATAGAAAAATAACTAGCATAAAAAATGACCCATAAAAGTAGGAGGGATGGTAGATGGTCCTTAGTTGTTTAAGAACCAAATATGAGAGAACCATGATTAGCAAGACAATAAACAGAAATAGTGCATGTTCTCCATTTTAGTTACTTTTTCAAGTTTTCTGCTTCAACTCCCGCCCTTATTTCCATTGATGATAAACATTTCTGTCCACAATTTGCTACTGTCATGCTGTTTTATCACAACAATAGAAACCATAAATAAGACAAATAGCTTAGACAGTTAAATTCAATTTTCAGGTGGCCTTTGCTTCTAAAACTTGGACAAACAAACAAGAAAATGAGAGGGTTTCCCTTTTATGCTTAATTGTCATCTTGGAAAAATGGAGGCAACAAAATTAACATGAGGATAGTAGGATTCTATTCTTAAAATCAGTTCGAGGGTGAAATTCATCATGGCTGAAAATTATGACAGCACTGATTTTAGGAAACTAGGCAGATTTCATCGACATTCAGGAACATGAGAATCACAACTTTTGCTGACCAAACTTCTTTTCTAATTTTATTCAAATACCAAAAATGACAGTGACCATTATAAGCAGCTCATCAATACTTAGCTATACAAAATACAGGGATGTACAAAAATACAGGGTTGGTTCTACCTTCCAAAAATTTTTACAAATCTTACAAATTATAATTTTTAGGACTTTAAAAATATGTACTTTGTCACGCTACACGGAAACCTGAAGTAACACAGCAAGTACCTACATTTTTATATATAAAATTTAACTGCTATATGTTCTGTATTATGAAACACATATTTTACTTTGGCACAGATAAAGAACTAAGCATTTTGTATTTTATATTAATGTTTTTTCAGATTCTTCAGTCTTTCTGAAGTGAGAGGTGCAGTCCTAGATTTAGGAACTGGAGAGCAAGCATGGCTGTTGCTTTGACTGCACTCCTTGCCCAGACAATGAAATTTCCAATGAGGTAGGTGAATGATAAGTTCCTCAAAAGATTTTCTATCCTTTCTACAATGCTCTCCCAAAACTAAGTAAAGGAAAAGAATCAGGCAAGAGAGCCAAATGCCCATTTCTTTACTTCAGCTTAGCAATTTAAATATTTCATCTGTAGATTCTCTGAAAATAACACATATGAATGATTGAACTTTTTGATACATTGTAGGTATGGTGGCATCAAGGAATCACTTTCTCAGAGCAAAGAAGAATGTTCAACTTCAGCATAGAATTTAATTGATAATATTCTGAGTATTAAGTCTTCATAATCTTGAAGCCATGTTTTAATCAGATTATACTTATGTTTCTTTAGAAACTGGATATTTTTAGCTTCACTATAATAATTCCATCATAGTCTTATTTCATAAAGGAGACTTGGAAGAATTCATTTCCCCTGTGGGAATTTTTCTTTGTTTGGTCTTAGATGTATGACATAAGTAAGTTTTGAAATGAACTTAAGTACAACTTCATACTGCCAGGTTTTCTTCAGCATCATGTATGCATATGAAACAAAAGGTCATACAAAGAAATTAAGATATTGTGAATACTCTGCAAGACAAAGTCATTCACAGACTTAGGGGGTGCAATTAAAAAATACATATGTTGTATAGTATTTTATAAACTAATTCACATTTCCATGAAGCATTAAGAGTTAGATATTTAATATGTGAATATCTACTAATGAAGTTGAATCTATAATTATGTAACATCTGAAAATATTGTTATAATTGACTCAGCTCTGATGGTGTTCTCAAGGTTTGTAATATGTGATATTATATCATTGCCCAAATTTCAATAGTGTATAAAGATTCTCATTCGAGCTACTGAAAACCAAAATAAAAGTGTGCAAAAAGGTCATCTGACAGAATTTGAAATGAGAACCTGGCATGTTACCACCTTTAGATACAACATTAGGTGAGTGCAGGTACTGTTGCTGGAGTGAATATGTCAGACTCTGCTGCACACACCTGTGATCACACATCAAGATATTGAAGTGAAGGATAATTAGTTCCAGGAAAACTGGGGCAAAATTGGGAAACTGTGTAAACATGAGAAACTCACCAGGTATAAAACAAGCACTGTGTCACTCCATGTTGAATAATATGAAATGACTTGCTATCACTGTTGTTGATGTGAGAAGGAAGGCTATTTGTTGATTCAATGAGTATATTGGTTCTGGATCAGCAGGTCTTATGAAGATGGGCAGAGAAGTGGCAGGAGATTTAATGTCTGGCAGGGATAGCAAGCTACTTAGAGAGGTATTTGTATACCAGAGAGAGGTCATTGGTGCAGGAAGGGAATAAAACCTGAATTTGGGTCTGTAGGTCTGATGAAACTGAGCAAAGAGGAAGTGGGAGAATGAAGGTCTGGTGGGGATAGCTAGAGGAAATTATTTCTTAAGTATTAATTTCCCTTATTTCACAGTAATGGCATTGGACATATGTACTTTCTCTGGAACATATAGAGACTGAACACAAAGTCTACCTAACTGCCTAAGTGTGAATTTTATTATGGTTGCTCTGTACAGGTTAAAGACATAGTAATTTCATTCATGAATTTGATGTGGATGTAGAAGGATCATATCCCATGTCACTTTAATATAATTCCACCATTATTGAGTAAGTTTTAGGTTCTAGAGTGATAAGTACATTTGGAAGGATGGAATAGAATGAAGAAACTATTTACCTATACAACAATCTTTACTTGATTTTAAAAATGCAGCTAAACATCTAGTGAATGCCCAAACTTAATGAAATTACTAATCAAATATAGGAGAATATAGTAAATCTATATTTCAAGACAAATCATATATCTTATATAAAATGTATTTTGTGTCTTACAAGTTAATCACAATAAATGAATGAATATTCTAAATATAATACACTTATTAGATGCTAGCATAATACAGTAGCAAAATAATCTAAAGAATATATTAGTATAAGTCTGTGACAGTAGCATAAATAGACATGAGAAATGTTAACTATTGTAACAGACGAGTGTAAAAAGTATAAACAATATAGACAAAGGCAGAGTCTTTCTTTGTCTTATGTAAAAAATAATTCTATAATAATTTGAATTCTATAATAATTTTGAATGAATCCTTTACAAAAATATGGTTATACCTAACATGACATATGACACTAAATAACATCAGGAGCCTATTTTTTCTTACCTTTGTGTTTGATTCACAAGGATTTAGTTTTTAAATCTGTTTTGGGGGAACAAACAAAATATGAATTTAACTGTTACATAGGTGTTTTCCTGAAAAACTTTCACCGATTTGCCAAAATTTTAGTAAATTAATAGCCATAAAGTTCTCTCAATATGTAAAAGGACTTACATCCCTTACACTAACATTAATTTCATCATAGAACTCAGAAGTAGATGAGAGAGTTAAGTCCCACTAGCTTTTCTCTAACATCCACATATTCACTATAGCATTGGTGAGATCTTCCTGCCAACAAAAATGACAGAAGGTTGGGAAAGATAAAAAAAAGCTTTGGTCAAGTATTTAGTGGCATCCAATCAGCATCCACATGAGACAGAAAAATTTTCAAACCAAAAAGAATTCATAAATAGAAATAAATGTGTATCATACATCTCAGACTACACATTTTACATAGAAACTTCAAAGAGCAATATATTTCTTAAAATTTAAATCATATAATCTATTCAAAATTAAGCCATATTTTATGAGAACTGCTGTAAGAATTAAATTAATTTTTGATGTGTAACTTGGTATTCTCAAGATTGAAACATACACTTCAAGTATATTACAACATATAAACATAAGACAGGTAAAACCACAGAAAAACATAAGAATACTTCTGAAAGACTCATTAAGGGAGTCCCTCACTCAAGTCTTGGGATGCACAGCCACCCAAAAACTCACAAGAGTCTGATTCGATGCAACAGCAAGAGGCTTTATTAGCGGAAGCAGCTAGCTGGGTCTCAGTCACTGACTCATGCAGGAGCTCTGGACTGAGACCTCGAGCAGCTCTCAAACCAGGTTTATATAGGAAAAAACCCCACAACTCCTAGGGGGAAGGTGGGGGAGGAATGGAGTGTTACAGCAGTTGTTTTTCAGCCAGGGTGGAAAGTTTCGACCTAGGTGTTACAGGGTTCAAGGAATGGTCAGGGCGTTTTTAGTACAAACTGGAACAAACATCTCCTCTTGGCATAACATGTGGGCCCCAGTTCAGGGAACTGCAACTTGTTTATGCTAAGTTCACCTCTCTTGGGAATATTTTTTTTCACTCAGGCCGCTCATTCCCCAGTCCTTCTAGGAAAATAGTTTTAATCATAAAACTAGAGTCCTGAATACATGTCTCCCTCTTGGCTTGCTAGGGACTGATATTGTTGGCGAAGCATGAGAATCTGTACAGCACTAACTCTTTATCTAACAAAGGCCACTAACTTATTTAAAATGCAGGATCCTATGGTTAAAAGTAAAAGTAAGATCAGCAATAGACCCATCAGGGAAGAAATTAAAGTGGTCATCCATGGGGATCGTCCAGCCAACTTTCAAACCAGCCTTGTTGTGCCTCTCTATTTTGTTGTCTTTTATCTAGTCTTTCTCTAAGCTTGGACATCAAGTCACGGATGGCCCCTGAATGATCTACATAAAAGCAGCATTCCTCTCTTAAGGTTGCACATAATCCTTCATCTTTAAGGAATAGCAGGTCTAATCCTCTTCTATTCTGTAAGACTACTTCTGATAAAGAAGTTAGAGATTCTTATAATTTTGAAATGGACTGTTTCAGTGCCCAAAGATCTTCATCCATGGCTGTTCTTAACTCATGAAAATATTGGGGGGCTGCACAAGGGCAGCTAGCTATCCCTGTTCCCACCCTGTGGCTACCCCTAGACCCAAAATAATGGCCAAGGTCAGAGAAATAGGCTCTCTTCTGAAATGCCTGGGGTGTAGGTCAAATTCATCTTCAAATCAACTGGCTGGATGACAATAGATCCTAGGGACCAACTGGACCATCACACAATTATCTTTGGTTTCACTGAAGGCTGAGGTAAACACACAGGGGGTTAGACCTGTACTACAAGCTCACAACTTGTTGAGGCCTGGAAATAAGTATTGAGAGTCAGAAGTTTTAGGGCTTTTGAGCATCTCATGGCATAAATGTTTGTAGGCAACTGGGGGGCTTCCCAAGCAGGTACCTCTACCGGAGACCTCGGTGAACGTTAATCTGTTACTGGAACCCCAAGCACACATTTCATGGTGGGTGGTGTTGTTAAAAGCTCCAGATACTGCAATGACTTCATAATAAGGGTGTCCAGAGGCTAAGCAGAGCCAGCAAGATTCTGTCATGTTAGGATTGGAACCATTTAACACAGTGAAAGCCCCCTGAATTAAATTTAGCAATCTCTGCCCAGTGGAGGAGGATCCAGGTAAAGTGGTGGAGACTGGGGTATATCTGGAGACCAAAGTGGAACTCATGGTGGTATCTAGGGTCAGGTTTGTTCCCAGTACTAAGACTGGGATGGGGACTGGGGTGGGTGGCCCTTGTTCTGAAAGTACTTTATTGGGGCCCATTGGTTGGGCTGGAAGGTTCTTTATTTTTCAGTACAGGGTCACAATGATGTCATCATCATAACCATCTTTGTACAACCTAAGCCCCCAGTGTAGGTTCTGTCAATGAGACTGTCTCATTGTCTAGGCCTGCTCAATGAGTCCTGTTTCCCTTTTTCTGTGAATGCCACTTTTAAGGTAGGGTACCAGGGCTGTCCTCCATTATACTTATAATAAAAGTCTCCAAACCAGCCACTAGGCCCGGTGTAGTTGAGCAAAGAGAACTGGAGATAGTCTCCAGAACTAGGGGATCACTACATGTGCCCTGAGGTTTCACAGCCTCACTTAGCACAATAAAATGATCCCCTGCCTCCACATCCCCTCTTTAGAGCACTCTCTGCTGGGCAGGCATAAAAGCAGGCTCCCCAAAGCCTGTCCCCATTGTAGGCAATTGAAGAACTGGGCCCCAGATACAAACATATCTGGGAACCATTGTCTAGGGACTGGATGGAGGAATTACTAAAAAGTACCCTTTCATATCCATCTTGGAGGATCCAGGTTACCTTAAAGGGTTGGTGTGCGTTGTTGTTTGTCTGTGAAGCCCCAGCAGCAGAGATGCAGCTTAACAGGGTTATCAGTCTTCTCCAGTGTCCATTCATCTTTGGAGGGTTCAGGAGCTCTCTTCACATGAGACGCATGGATCCAGGTGGAGATGCCTTCAACCTTCACAGCTGTAGGAGTTGTCAGCAACACCAGGTACGGTCCCTTCCAATGGGGCTCTAGGTTTCTGGCTTGGTGTCGACAGACCAAAACAGCGTCTCCAACTTGGAACTGGTGTGGCACTTGGGGCTGAGTCACACCATAACAGTCTTTCAGCTGCTCCCAGATCTCCTTCTACACTGTCTCAAGGGCCGTCATGTGGGTAAAAAAGAGATTTAATAGGGATCCCCTCACCCGAGGGGAGGGACCCTCCAACAACCAACACGGGAGGGGGTGCCCCATATAGGATCTCGAAAGGAGTCAGCTCAAATCTCTCAGGAGTGTTCTGTGCTCAGAACAAAGCAAAGGGGATGAGAGCCATCCAATCTCTTCCTCCAGTCTCTAAATCTAATTTTGTCAAGATCTCCTTTAAGGTTCTATTCAGCCTCTCTAACTGTCCTAAGCTCTGGGGTCTATAGGCACAATGTAATTTCCAATTAGTCCCCAGATGGGTGGCAAGTCCCTGACTCATCTGGGCAACGAAGGCAGGTCCATTGTCAGACCCAATTACCTTGGGAATTCCAAACCTGGGGAAGATCTCTTCCAGGATCTTCTTGGCCACAATATTAGCAGTCCCTTTCTTTGTGGGGTAGGCTTCTACCCATCCTGAGAAGGTATCTACAAAAACTAGTAAAATATCTATTATCATATTTAGCAGGCTTGACCTCAGTGAAATCTACTTCCCAATAGAGGCCAGGTCAGTCTCCACAGAGCCGTCGACCAGGTGGCACCCTTGAATAACTAACATTAGTCATGGAGCAGGGTACACATCTCTCAACAGCACTTTGTGTTAGGTCTGATAACCCAAGCACATAATAATCAGATGCCTTCACCAAGGTCTTCAGATGTTTTGCCCCAAAGTGGGTCATCTTGTGGAGGCTCTGGACATACCTCTTCCCTTCTTGGTAGGGAAGAATAATCTTCCCTGATGGCCCTTTAACAACTCCTGTACTAGGATCTTCTCCCAAAAAGCTCAGTTTCTCAATCATTTCCCAATCTTCAGGGGAGTATTGCCACAGAGATGCTTCTGGGTCTGAGTCTTTTGCTGGTCCTTGGGCAGGAAGTACCAGAGCCCCTTGAGTGCAGCTGTCTTTGCTTCTCCGTCTACCATTTGGTTTCCTTTTGCTATAGCATCACATCCTTTTTGATGCCCTGGGCAGTGAATTATAGCTACTTTCTTGGGCAGATGTATGGCTTCTAGGAGGCTTAAAATTTCTTCTTTATTCTGGATATCTTTTCCAGCAGAAGTTAAAAGCCCTCTCTGTCTGTAAATAGCCCCATACACATGAGCAGTGGCGAAGGTATAGCTGCTGTCAGTATAGATATTGATGCACTTCTGCTCTGACAGTCTCAAGGCTTGTATTAAGGCTACCAGTTCTGCCTTCTGGGCTAAAGTTCCTTCCGGCAGCTGGCTCACCCAGATCACCTATTTTCCATCTACTACCACCACCCCAGCCCTCCTCTTACCTTCAATCACAAAACTGCTTCCACCCGTATACCAATTTGGACACCCCGGCCATGGTTGATCGGTCAAGTCTTTTTTTGTGCCTGTTTCTTCTGCCAGGATGTCCATGCCTTGATGAGCAGGCATGGAGTTGTCTGTTTCAGGCAGCAGGGTGGCGGGATTTAAAATGGCTGGCAGGGCAAAAACTATTCTTTCAGTCAGCAACAGGCTTTGATAATGGGTCATGCGAACATTAGTCATCCATTGGTATGGAAGCTGCCTCACAATGCTCTCCAGTGCATGGGGAGCTACTATGGTTAGCTGTTGGCCCAATGTCAGCTTGTCAGAGTCCTTGTCTAGTAACACAACTGTTGCTATGGCCTTCAAACATGTAGGCCATCTGCTGGCAACAGGATCAAGTTTCTTGGAGAGATAGGCTACTTACTGGATTGAGTTAGCACTCCTCTAGCCACACCTGCCTATTTATCAACATAGAGGGTAAAGGGTTTAATCACATCTGGCAGTGTCAAGGTAAGGGCAGAAAGCAGGGCTTTCTTGATCTCTTCAAAAGCCTGTTGATGTTGTTCAGTCCAAGTAAATGTTCCTCCTTTAGTTAGTGGATATAAAGGGGCTGTCAATGTTGCAAACCCAGGAATCCACAGTCTACAGAATGCAGCAGTCCCCAGGAATTCCCTTACCTGGCAAGGGTTAGTTGGAGAGGGGATCTGAGTGATGGTCTTTTTCCTGGCTTCAGTCAACCAGTGCTGTCCATCTTTAAGAGAGTACCCTAAATAGGTTACCTCTTGCTGGCAAACCTGAGCCTTTTTTGTCGAGGCCTGATATCCCAGTTTCCCTAGTTCTGTCAATAGAGCTCCGGTCCCTTGCAGACAGTCCTCCCAGGTAGCAGCCGCCAGAATAAGATCATCAACATACTGCACCAGAGTCACCTCAGGGTTATTGCTCCTGAAAAATGCCACATCCTGATGGAGGGCCTCATCAAATAGTGTAGGGGAGTTTTTAAACCCCTGTGGTAGCCAGGTCCAGGTCAGTTGTCCAGTGGACCCAGTATCCGGGTCCCTCCATTCAAAGGCAAATATAAGCTGGCTATTGGGATGAAGTCTTAAGCAGAAAAAAAGTATCTTTTGAGTTCAACACAGTATACCAGACTTGATCAGGTAGTAAAGAGCCCAAAAGGTTGTAAGGGTTGGGGGCTGTAGGATCTATATCTTGTACCCGTTTGTTTACCTCCCTCAAATCTTGAACAGGCCTATAATCATTGCTTCCAGGCTTCTTGACTGGGAGAAGGGTAATATTCCAGGGAGATTCACATGGGATCAACATGCCCAGTTGAAGCAGCCTTTGAATACAGGGCCTAATTCCTTCCCTGGCTCCCTTGTTCATAGGGTATTGTCATATCCCAATGGGGGATGCGTCTGTCTTAAGTCCAGTTATTATGGGTGGTACCTTTTTGGCCACGCCCATCCCTCCAGTTTCAGCCCAGGCTCCCTGGAATTCAGTCAGCCAGGTGTCCATTATGGAACTATGGGGTGTAGGTTCATACAATCTGCATTCTTCTATTTTGAGGGCCAAAATCGCAGTTACGGGTTGTTCAAAGTTCACCTGTGCTCCTTTTTTCTTTGAACTGAATTTGTGCCTTCAATTTAGTAAGTAAATCACGTCCCAATAATGAGGTAGGACATTAGAGGATGACCAAAAAGGAATGGGTGACCTTCTCCTGCCTTAAGTCCACAGTTTGGGATGTGGTCCAGGGATACTGTCTGTGACCCGTGGCCCCTATGACAGTAGTTTTCTTATCTCTCAGTCTTTCTAGAGGTTGTTTCAGAACAGAATATTAGGCCCTGGTATCGATCAAAAAGTTCATGGGGGTCCCCTCCACCTCAAGAGTTACCCTAGACTCGGGAAGGGGGGCCAAGCCCCGTCTCCCCTAATCATCATCTTCTAAGGCCAGCACCTTAGGTACTCGGGTTTTTTTCTTTGTGCAATCTCGAGCCCAATGTCTTTTTCCCTTGCAATCAGCACATTGATCTTTGTCTAGCAATTGTCTTCTCCCTGGTCCAGGGGGCCTTGGGTTGCCCAGGTGCCCTACCTGTCTTTGCCCTATTTCTCCCTTGTGATCTCCAACTACAGCTGCCAAGATTCTAGTTAAATTCTTCTCCTGTCTGTGATCTCACCGATCTTCCCTCCCTCCCTTTCTTTCTTCTCCCTGTCTCTTCTCTCCTCCTCCAGCTCCCTCTTGTGGGTAGATCTTTTCAGCTTCCTTAGTCAAGTTCTGAAAGTTCAAGTCCTGCAGTCCTTCAATATGCTGCAGCTTTTTCTTAATATCTGAGGCTGACTGCCCTATAAATGCCATGGCCACTGAGGCATGCTGGCCTTCAGATGTAGGATCAAATGGGGTATACCTCCTGTAGGCTTCCATCAGTCTTTCTAGAAAAACTGAAGGTCCAATGGTCAAGTGTCAAAGACAGGGGGGTTGTCACAGTCTGTCCCATGTCCACCAAATGAGACACACACAAAGACACAAAAGACAAGGAACAGACAAACACTGGTGCTGGTTTGCCAAAAGCAGGAACCCAGAAACAAGTAACAGATTTAGATAGCAGTGGGAACAGCCGTAGCTCCTCTGGCAAGAGGACTACTCTTTCCACCTCTGCTCCCAGATGGGACTCTGCCAAGCATCCTTGGCTTTCCTCTCCTCCAAGGTCGTCTCCCAGGGCTAGGCAGGGGCATATCTCCTGCTCCCACAAGTGGTAGTTGTGGCAGCTGTGCCTGCCGAAACCAAAAGTACACAAAATGACCAGCACGAACAAAAAAGACCTAAGATAAAAACCTGCCTCCAAGTGGGTTCTTGGAGATTAGGGTGGTTGCAAATCCCGGATGAGCCCCCAAATGAAAGACTCCCAAAGGGAGACCCTCACTCAAGTCTTGGGACACACGGCCACCCAAAAATTCACAGAGTCCTAACTCAATGCAACAGCAAGAGGCTTTATTAGTGAGAGCAGCTAGCTGGGTCTCGGTCACTGACTCATACAGGAGCTCTGGACTGAGACTCCTGAGCAGCTCTCAAACCAGGTTTATATAGGAAAAAACACAACCCATAGGGGGAATGCAGGGGAGGAATGGAATGTTACAGCAGTTGTTTTTCAGCCAGGGTGGAAATTTTTGACACAGGTGTTACAGGGTTCAAGGAATGGTCAGGGTGTTCTTAGTACAAACTGGAACAAACATCTCCTCTTGGCATAACATGTGGGCCCCAGTTCAGGGAACTGCAACTTGTTTATGTTAAGTTCACCTCTCTTGGGAGTATTTTTCCACTCAGGCCTCTCACTTCAATATATAACAAAAATAAATGGGCTCTAGTATTCTGAGTGTTTTCACTATCAATTTGACAAAATATAGATTTATGTGACAATGAAATGACAATTAAAAAATGCCTTCAAGAACTAGCCTGTAGGCAAGCCTTTTAGACGTACTTGTGGATAGTGATTGTTGTGTGCTGGACTATATCACTGGGTTGGTGTGATCTCATGAGTTACATAACAAAGCATGTTGAGGAAGATGGTAGAGGCAGGCAGACAACACCACACACCCATGGACTCAGCTTCAATTATTACTTTCATATCCTATATTCAGTTTCTGCCTGGTTTTCTGAATGATATATTTATAATGTGAAGTGTGAAAAGTACCCTTTTATCCAGAAAGTGCTTTTGCTCATGAAAGAATATAAACCTTGACTTGTGGGATTATTCTGACCAAGCCAGCTCAGTTGGTCAACAGGGTCTCAAGGGAGGGAGTGAGGATTAAAAAGAACTAGACAATCAGACAAACATTATAACAGGACTCCAGTCAGTGCTGAGGCTCAAGCAGCTTTAATATTTTTCTAGTCAATTTTTATACCACAGAGAATAGGGTCATTTCTTAGATCAAAGGCAAAGTGATCAAACAAAACAAAGAACAAAGAGAAAATACCATGTACTAATCAAACAAAGCAATAAACAATGTCCCCCAATCACTGGGTCTGGGGGCTTATCAGGATTATCAAGACAAAAGGGAACTCACACATTCACCTTGATCCTTGCATTAGCCCAAATACAAATACACTTATCTGATCCTACTTCCTCCTCTGAGACCAGTGACAAGTACTTGCCAAATTTTTATAAGCCTTCTATAAGCATCACCAAAAGCTCTCCACATTACTCACATTACAAAACTCATTTCTTTATACCTAAAGTGACAGGAGAACGTGATTGAAGAAAAAAAAAAAACAATCCAATGAGTTGGTATTATAAAACATGTTAGGGTAAGGGCAAAACTTGGCGATGAATTCCTGATCAACTTCATTTATACCAGGTGTGGGCCAGTGCATGAAATGTCCCAAAACTCATTATGCAAGCCAAGAGAAGAAACACTGTCTGAAGAAAACTGTAACCTTTCTGTCCTATAATGATTGCTTGGGAAAAGGACTCACACTCATGTCTCTGGGATTCTCAACACTCACTGCTCTTGTTATTGGGGTCTTTGTAAGTCACAGAGACACTCCAATAGTGAAGGCCAATAATAGATTTTTCAGTTACATCTTGTTCATTATGCTCACTTTTTGTTTCCTCTATCCATTGCTCTTCATTGGCCTTCCAAATATAGTCACATGTATCCTGCAACAGAACTTGTTTGGACTTCTGTTTATAGTGGCCCTATCTACTGTGTTGTCCAAAACCTCCACTGTAGTTATTACTGCTCCAGGAAGAAAGATAAAATGGTTGCTGTTATCACAGGCTCCTAATTTCATCATTCCAGTTTGTACCCTGAAACAAATACTTCTCTCTGTTATATGGCTAGGAATGTCTCCTCCATTTATTGACATGGATGCTCACTCTGAACATGGACACATCGTCATTCTATGCAACAAGGGCTCAGATATTGCCTTCTACTGCACTCTGGCCTACCTGGGAGTCATGGCCTTTGGTAGTTAACTCATGACTTTCTTGTCCAGGAATCTGCCTGACACATTTAATGAATTCAAGTCCCTGGCTTTCAACATGCTAGTGTTCTGCACTGTCTGGGTCACCTTCTTCCCTATCTACCATAGCACCAAAGGGAAGGTTGTGGAGGCTGTGAAAATGTTCTCTGTTTTGGCTTCTAGTGCAAGCATTCCAAGCCTAATCTTTGTGCCTAAGTGCTACATTGTTCTGTTCAGGCCAGAGTTAAACACAATTCCTTGAAATAGTGAACAAAATTTTCCTTAAAACATAGTTCATATGATTCTTCAGCTGAACTTAATATTGCTAGATCTCTATCATTCTAACAGTTGCATATAAGGTTATAATATGTAGTTCTCACTATGGATTTTTGAATATAGTTTTTTTTCCAAATCTTATAGTCTGAGTTTGATTTACTGGAATTACACGATTAAAAAAAGAACCAATTTTTCTGAGGCTGAACTAGTGATTTTTCAGTGTCCAAAATAAATTTACGTTTTTAATGCATCTTTAGGAAACATTTTTGAAAATAATCATATCACTGATAAATGATGGAGTGATCTTTCATTGTTTTAACTATCTTAAGATATTAATTTTCCTCTTGAAATCTGTTACATTTTGGAATTATGACTCTCTAATCACCAAACCATATGACGATTCTGAGGCTTTTCTTCTAATTTCTTATTTCTAATTCATGTTAGTTATTTCAACCAGTGGTGTTTTTCTTTAGAGAACTTCTGCATTTCACCCAGTGCCGATGCTTTAATATCTTGTTGATTCTACTAATTTCTGTTTTTTTTCAGATCTCATGAATTTCACACACTGATGGTAACATTAAACTTTATAGCACAATATTCCTAATCACATTTCACATTTTCAAATTTCTTGTTAATTTTTCTTCCATTTCAGATAAATTCTAAAACAGAGCAGTCAGTAAAAAGCTTGGCTTACATAAATGTGACCCATTCTTGATGTACTCCTGCTAAATAGCAATTAGTCCTTTGATTTAAAGGTCAGCATCACATGAAATAAGTCAGTGGTATAGCTTCAAATTATGTAAAATGTGTGAGATGATTATGTCCACCAATATAATCCTTGTTATTCTATGACCATAAAGTAACTGTGACTTCACTGTAACCATTTATTCTCTACTTTCTGATCATTCATTACCACGAAAAGGACAATTTAAAAATTCTTCCACCACATTTTGAAACTTCAAAGGCTTCCAGTTCTCTGTCTTTGACATGGCTCTTATAAAGAAGAACCAAATTTAAAGAACCACATTGTCTAATTTACTCCAAGAACAATCAACACAGAACTGATTTTAAGTATGTGTGACTTTTATTATCTATTAAAAATGAGTATAAATCATTTGTAGATTTGTATACTTATGTTGAAGATTTATGATAAAATTCACCAATTATGAAGACAAAGTTGTAATAAAGTTATGCATGAGATCACATTAGTCTTCCATCAGGACTCACAATGCCATGTATTCTGGAATTCAGGCCACTGGGCTCTTTTTATTCTAACTAGCATATGACCATAAGATTGTACATTCAAAGTTAAAGATAGATCTTTTGACATCAGCTAAATCTTTGTAAAATCACCCTTATACACACACAGAACTGTATTTCAAGTATGTCATGTAAAAATTTCAAACTGATAATTCAGACTTAACCTAATTTGGTCTGGTCTGGCTGAAGTTTACCTGTAGTTGATTTATTCTTTCTTTAATGTGAACTTCATACATAGAAAATGACATATATTTTACAGGTTATACATTATAGATTGGTTAGATATGATTTGAAGAAGTATTTGATGATGTTTTCATGGTTTTCCTGAAAAGTTTGCCTAACCCTTTCATTAGAGGTTTTGTGTATCTCAAAAACAGAAATAATTTTTGACACTATATATGGAAAACAGTGCTGGATTAAATTGTGGGTCTTTGTATACAAAACAGTGTGTTCTAAAACTGCTTAATTTAGAACATATAGGATTCTTTACTTTTAAAACTATTAGAAATAAGGGCATGTGGAAATCAGTTAACAGACTACTTGCCTAAAACTCACAAAGGTCATGGCTTGCTTTCCTTGTTTTCCTGTATTTCTTTAAGGGTTTTAAGGGTTTTTGTTTATTTCCTCTTTAAAGGCGTCTGTTATCTTCACAAGGTGAGATTAAGATCAGAGAATTACTCCTCAGATGTGTTAGGATATCCAGGGCTTGAAGTACAAGAGCTGGGTTCTGATGGTACCACATTGCACAGATTCCTGTTGATTGTGTTCTTGTGCTTGCCTTTAGTCATTGGGTTGCCTCTGATGTTGGCTAGCCTAGCTGTCCATGGGAGTACTAAATCTCTGGAATTTGTTGTCTTGTATGGCAGCAGGCCTCCCCAAATGCTCACAGACTTGTGGTATGTACTAGGGGTACAGATCCTTGATTGTAATTAGACAGGTGGACTAGAAGAGCTGGTTATCCTGGGTATTCCCGGTAGAAGCAGGCCTCCTAGGCATAGCTATTTAGTGCTAAACTGAGATTATAGGTAGAGGTCTAGACAAGATGGAAAATGGAGTTCTGAAAGGATGGGTAGAGTTTGTGCATGATAGGCTGCTTGGTCACCACAGGTAGGGAATAGAGGAATGGGTATATCCCTTGGGTGACCCTGTTGGAAGTAGGCCTCCAAGGAGTCAAGTGGAGCTGTGGGTTGAGGAGTGGGATTCCAGTGTTCAATTACAGGTCCAGCTGTGGCTAATTCTTGGCCTAAAAATGTTCAGTGTATTCCTGCTGGAGTAGGCAACTCTCATGAATATTTCTAATCCTCTGCTCCATTATTAGCTTTATTTGAAATGTTGAGCGTTACTTCAAGAAAACCATAAAAGTGAGAGCTTAAGCACATGAGAGAATAATTGCAAGGCACAAAGCTGGTAAGACAATGGCTTAGATCATGTGCATGTATTGACTCAAACACTATTTTGCCAGGGCATTATGGTGGGCCTAGGTAAAGCTGAGCCATGTTAATGACATTGAGAGGTGTTTTCAGTTGGAGGATACCTGCTCTATAAACAACCAGCTCTATATATCTGTTCTGTTGAAGAGTTGGTGTTAATCCACCAAGGGATGGAGGCTATTGACAATTATCTCATTTTACATCATGCATGATGTGGCAAAGTGAATTCATGGAACTTCAAGTGTGGAAACAGGAGAGGATATATGTATTCCTAGGATTTAATTATTGTTTTAAATTCTTAACACGTAAGCAATACACTTTTATTTTAACATTTTAAAATATTTGTTAAGTTCTTCTTTTCCATTGCATCAAATTTCTCTGCATTTTAAGGCAGGTGAAGTGTTATTGAATTTGATTTTTCTCTATCCAAAATTACACACACATCTGTGAATGGGTGCCTGTACTTGTCAATGCCAACAAGACACATATGCATAAGACTTATCTGTGGAGGCCCAATGATGATAGTTTCTGTCATCACTTCTTTTTAAAAGGCACAGAGAGACTGTCAGTTTCCACAACAGTTAACGACAGATTAGTATCTCTCAGTGATGTGCGATTGCGTTATGCAATCTTCCATCCCCTCATTAAATACTTAGTATATTAATATATAGTCTTATATACAGAATTTTCCTTCATTGACACCCTAGCCAAAACAAAAACAAAAACAAAAACAAAAACACAAAATCAAACAAACAACAAAGAATGTCTTTAAAGTATGTATATGCCAGAATACTCTAGGGAAAACTCTCTGCCTGAATGCTCTTTTGCAGCCTGTACATATCAGAATGTATCTGATGTCCATGTAATCAATAGGCAATTTCAAAAAAAGTCTGCTAGGGCATAGTTCACACATTTCTATAAATAACATCTTCACTAACTGAGGATAGGGAAACGAACTGTGTTTTATACTTGCAAGACTGTGTGTGCTTCAGTTTAAGTTCTATGTAAGTCACTTTTCACAAGTTTTCTTCCATAAAAATCAGTCAGTCCAGTTGTCTTTTTCCAGTGAGCTTTATGAAGAACAGTGATAATCTTTCTGCAAGAAGTCAGTATAGAGTCCTCAAAAGTTTCCACCATTTTCTTATTAGTGGGAACACTTGGCTACTATTTTTTACTTGTTTTAATTTTTTACATTCCAAATGTTGTCCCCCACTTCCCAGTTCCCCTTGAATAATTCTCCAACAATTCCCCCTCCCCTTTGCCTATGAGAGGGTGCTCCACCACCCACCCACCTGCACATCAGCACCTTGCATCCTACCTCTCTGGACCATAAAGTTTCTAAAGGATTAGGAACAGCCTCTCCCACTGAGAACAAACAAGGCAATCCTAGTTACATATATGCTGGGCCTATGGCTCAGCCCTTGTATGTTCTTTGGTAATTGGCTTAGTCTCTGGGAGCTCCCAGAATACTGGGTTAGTTGAAAGTGTTGGTTGTCCTATGAGCTTGATCCTTCAATCCTTCACCTCCCTACACCCCAACCTCAGTCCCATGGTTAGCTGTATCCACCATTGTCTCAGTCAGCTTCTGGTAGAACCTCTCATAGGACAGCCATGTTAGGCTCTTGTCTGCAAGCACAACATGTCAGTAATA
This sequence comes from Rhabdomys pumilio, assembly GCA_030674055.1. Lineage (NCBI taxonomy): Eukaryota > Metazoa > Chordata > Mammalia > Rodentia > Muridae > Rhabdomys > Rhabdomys pumilio. Next base: position 5,158,359 of record JANHMN010000021.1, read on the forward strand.
GTGTTGGTGTTTGGTGCTTGCCAGTCACTTGATGACCCTTCCACAAATTTTTGCTCCATTTTCAACCTTGCATTTCTTTTAGACTGGGACAATTCTGGGTCAAAATTTTAGAAGATAGATTGGTGACTCCACTCATCCATCGGGAGCACTGTCTATTGGAGGTGGTCCCTTCAGGTTGCATCTCCATACTCTAGGGCATTTTGGAAATGGTCACCCCCATTGAGTCCTGAGAGACTTACATCCCATGTCCCTGGGACTTTCTAGACGTTCACCATACCCTGCCCCATCCCAGGCAGCTGCAAATTCTCATTCATGCAGCCACATATTCCCATTCATTCCCTTGGTTCTATGGCCTTCTCTTCTGTCTCTCAAATACCTGATTCTGTCCCCTTTTCCCATCCCCTCTCATCTCCCACCTAGGTCCCTTTCTATCTCCAGACTACAAGGATGAATTTCTTTCCCCTTTTAAATGGTACTGAAGCATCCTAACTTGGGTCTTGCTTCTCATTAAACTTCTGACACTCTGTGGGTTTTATCATAGGTATTTTGTACTTTTTGGCTAATTGCTTATCAGTGAGTGTTGGTATCAGGCTCCGAACCCAGTGACATCTAGGCTATCCCCACATCATTGCCAAGGCACCTGCCATACATTCTCAGGATCCACCTGGCTACCTCACCTTTACCTGGGCGAAGCCACGTCACCACCCATATAAATCAGGCAGAACCTCCTGACCTCGCTCTCTTCTTTCATCTTCTTCCCCCACCTTTGCCCTATCTCCTGAATACCCCCCCCCCCTTGGAGCTGTTTCATCTGGAGTGGTCTGTTCTAAGCTGCCCACAGATGTCTAACACTGGACATCTAACACTGGTGCATTGGGCTGAGACTGAATACTTAGAGACTTCAACCTGCTGTGCTGCTGGCTGCCACAGCTGTTGGCTGCTATAACCATGCAGGACTGACACTACATGGCCTGCCGCTACCTCTGCCAACCCCCACCCCCCCCATCCAAGTGAATTTCCACTGCTGCTGCAGACCAACTCCACCACCGCCATGAGGCTCACAAAACTACCATGTGAGCTGTGCCACTGCATCCCTGATGTGGTGCTCTGCCACATGGACTAGGCAGCCAGACAGGCCTACACAGACCTTATGGTTCCACCTTTCCTGATACCAGACTATGGAAGCCGGCAAACACACACTGGCATATTGATTGGTAAGGAGCTTTCAATTGGCGGGAGGGACCCTAGATGCCCAGTTAGTGTCTGGCCAGCCTTTCCTGGGCTGAGGGGTTGGCATTTCAATGCCCCAGTCCATATGACTGGCCTCCTGGCTGACCTACAACTTAGGACTTTGGCTATTGGGTCATCTTCCCTTGGAAGCAGTTTACAGCCCCCGCCCCCCAAGATCTTGCAGCAGTCAGAAAATCCTGGTATCAGGTTGAACTGCTTTCTGGCTATCTCCAGGAGACCACTGAGGCCCCTAGATATTCTTGTGATGACCTGATATCGAGGCTGCCTGCCTGATTCGTTACCGACTCTTCTCTCAGGACGCTGATACAAATAGTTCAGTAACAGCCCCCAGTCACCCAATGGGCACTACATTGTCTTCGACTGCACCCTCAGAAACCCCACTGGGTTGTCTCCTGAAAAATCTCAAATCTCTAAAATTAACACCTGACTTGAGGTCTTCCAAACTGATACACCTCTGTAATAAGGTCTGAATTCAGTACCCTCTAGATAATGGTTTAAAATGGCCACCTAATGGCATGCTAGACCTAATCATTTTAAAGAGTCCATACATACTACCAGCAGTCTGGTAAATGGAAAGAGGTTTCCTATATCCAAGCATTCATCTACCTTCACTCTAATCCCTCTATGTGTTCTGCCTGTTCCCCACCCCAGATTCTCTTAGTCATGAAACCTACTCAACTACCATTAGACGACACTACACCCTCAGATTCAGCTGATGAACTGCCTTCCATCCGTAGCAGACGGATGTTTCATACCACCAAAAACCCAAACTGCAGCCTCAGTTTCTTCTTCTCACCAGGATACCTCAGAGTCTACTAGCCTGACCTCTCCAGACCCTCCCCTCTTTCTGTGCCTGCTGCAGGCCACTCTAATCACCCTGTGTTGGTACCAACCTTTACCCCTCCTATCATGTGTTCTAAGGCCACAGCCAAATCTCCAATTTCTTCTCCTCCAGGGACACCTAAACCAGCATCAGTCCTTCCTCTAAGGGAAGTGGCTTGAGTTGATGGTCTGGTCAGAGTGCATGTCCCTTTTTCGCTGAATGAACTTTCTCAAATGGAGAGCAGACTGGGGTTCTATACCTCTAACTCCTCCGCCTTTATTAAAGAGTTCCAGTACATCACTCAATCTTATAGCTTGATTTTCCATGATGTTCATGTGATTCTCACTAACAATTTACTTCCTGATGAATGCAGGCGAGTTTGGGAAGAGGCAAAAACGCATGCAGATCAGATTCATCAGACAGACAGAACCTATGCAATTGGATCTGAGGCAGTTCCTGACCAGGATCCTCGATGGAATTATAATTCTGCAGGTGGTATCTTAGCTAGAGATATATTTATAACATGTCTTTTGGCAGGCCTAAGAAAGGCAGACTTAAAGCCAGTAAACTTTGAGAAAATCCAAGAGGTTGTCCAGGACAAATAGGAAAACCCATCTCAGATTTTAGAATGCCTTACAAAGGCTTTATTGCAGTGTACTAATCTGGGCCCTTGAAAACCCAGAAGGTAAGCAACTTCTGATGACCTACTTTTCCCCCGAGCTACCCTGACATGAAAGCTAAACTTTGGCTATTGGAGAAGGGGCCCCTAACTCTACAGGCAGAAGTCTTGGCACTGGTCTTCAAGGTGTACCATGAAAGAAACGAGAAAACCTGAAAGCAGAAATACCACATGCTGGCAAAAGCTATCTGACCAGACTCAGCTGCTACCTGACTCCTGGTCTTTGAAGGCTCAGGGACCACCAGGCCCCTACTATAAATGTGGTCAACATGGTCATTGGGTGAAGGCTTGCCAAGGGGACTGTGTCCTAGGTGCCATCAGAAGGGACATTGGGGTGTTGATTGCCCTCATGTCACCCAGAACAGAGGGAAATCACTCCCAGAAAACCCTTCAGCTGACCTTCTAGGGTTGGCTATGGAGGACTGACAGGGCCAGAGCTCTCTTGACCCAACCACGCCTATCACTAGCAGGGAGCCCCTGGTAGATATTATGGTATCTATAATATGTGGAAGACCAATCTCCTTCCTCTTGGACACTGAGGCCACCTACTGAGTTCTGATGGAGTTTTGGAGATCCACCTCACCTTCATGTTTTCCTATTGTTGGGGTAGGAGGACAACCTTACCTTCCTCACCAGACCCCCCACCCCCCACTTAGTTGCACTTTTAGGGGTGTACCTCTCTCCCATTCCTTTTTGCTAGCACTACATGTCCTGTCCCCTTGTTGGGAAGGAATATTTTAGCTAAGTTGGGAGCCTCTATTTCCTTTGCTCCCCCAATTCACCTAAACCCAATCTTGCCAGCAGTTCCTTTGCTCCTTCTTCTAGCCAGTCAACCTATTAACACTAACATATTATTTCCCTTACCAGCTTCTCAGGTAGACCCCTGAGTTTGGGACATCCAGAACCCCTCTGTTGCTAAATATCATTCTCCTGTTGTCATCCAGTTACTGTACTCTACCAGGTATATCACCCAAGGTCAATACCTTCTCTCTCTCCAGAACCTCAGAGGACTTAAGCCTATCATTTCTGACCTCTTAAGGAAAAAATTCCTTTGCCCTACCTCTTCCCTCTTTAACAGCCCTATACTAGCAGTTAAGAAACCTAATGGTACCAATGGACTGGTTCAAAACCTCAGATGCATTAATTCTGCAGTGGTTCCTCTCTACCCCATTGTGGCTAATCCTTACACACTTCTTTCTACTATCCCCTCAGGGACTCCTCATTTTTCAGTCCTAGATCTCAAGGATGCATTTTTCTCTATCTCTCTAGATACCCAATCACAGGACATATTTGCCTTTACCTGGACAAATCCTGACACCCATTTTTCTACCCAACTTACCTGAACTGTTCTACCTCAGGGATCTGGGACAGCTCACACCTATTTGACCAGACCCTGGCTTCTGATTTACTCTCTTTGTCTGTCCCTAGATCTAAGATTGTACTGTATGTAGATGATGTCCTCCTCTGTAGCCCCTCTCTAGAGATTAGCCAAGCTGACACCTCTGCTCTTCTTAATTTCCAGTTGAGGCTACAGGGTCTCACCTTCTAAAGTCCAACTGTCCACTCCTCAGATCACCTACTTGGGACTAACAGTTACCCCAACCCACAAGGCTATTACCTTAGATAGAAAGAATCTGATTCAGTCTCTAATTGTTCCTTCTACAAAGGAAGAGATTTTATCATTCTAGGAATGGCTAGCTTTTTTTGTTCCTGGGTTCCTTCCTTTTCCCTACTTTCTCACCCCTTATATGAAGCAGCATTAGGTCTCACCCACTAACCTCTTCTCAAACCTGTTACTAAGCCCTTTCAAAGGCTCCAACAGGCTCTCCTTAAGGCCCCAGCCTTATATCTCCCTGACCTGACTCATCCTTTTTCTCTCTACATAACCAAAAAGGAGGGATTTGTCCTTGGAGGTCACTAACTGGGACTATCTTTTGCACCTGTAGCATACTTGTAAAAAGGACTACATCTAACCATCCAGGAATGGGCACCTTGTATTTGTACCTTAGCAGCTGCTGAACTCCTTATTCGAGAGTCAAAGAAACTAACCTTGAGATTGACTATAACTGTTCTCTCTTCTCATAACCTGCCACAGCTCCTAATTTATAAAGGCTTATAGACTCTACCTCCCTCCAGGGTTCTTTCTCCACAGGTAGCTCTAATAGAAGACTCCACCCTCACCTTTCAATCATGCCCACCTCTTAATATTTTCAATCTTCTTCCTTGACCTAATACTAACTACTCCCTATCTCACTCCTGCACGGAAACTTTAGAGGAACTATTACCTCATCCTTCACACATACAGGAGGGCACATTGCCCCAAGCCATCTATACCTGGTATACAGATGGAAGCTCCTTTCTACATGAATAAAGCCATGAAAGCTGGCTATGCCATAGTGTCAGACACCAGGGTGATGGAGGCACAGGCCCTTCCTGCTTATACCACCAACCAACAGGCTGAACTAATAGCCCTTACCTGTGCCTTCCAGCTGGCACAGGGACAATCCCTCAACATCTACACAGATTCCAAATATGCTTTCCATATCCTGTCTCACGCTGCTATCTGGAAGGAGTGTGGGTTACCTACCACAAAAGGAGGATCAGTAACTTATGCAACCCAAATTATGGCCATGTTAAAGGCCATATTGGAATTGTCCACTGCAGATCCCACAGGATGGATGACTCTATTGTCTCCAAGGGAAACAACCGAGCTGATGAGGTAGCTAGAGCTGCGGCCCTTAGGGGTCTAGACTCATCTCACCCTCCCCAGGACATTCTTACACTACAACTCACATCCCCACCTACACCCCTGATACTTGTCAAACTCTGTCCTATCTTCACCAGCTCTTTCATCCTAACAGCCAAGCATTATCTTATTTTGTTAAGACCCACTTATAGCCTACTCCTGAGGACTTAACTTTCTTCAAATCTATCACTGCTTCTTGCAAAATCTGTCGGATGTCAGATCACAACTCAAGGTATCGCAGCACCGCTTTTCCTACCCATTAGGCTAGAGGTTCCCTTCCTGGAACTGACTGGCAACTTGACTTTACCCACATGCTTGCTGTCAAACTTGCCAAGTACCTCCTGGTCTTGATGGACACCATCTCAGGTTGGGTAGAGGCTTTTCCCACAACTAACAAAAGGGCTCAGACAGTCTCTGATCTCCTCCTCCTAGAGACCATCCCCCAATTTGGTGTCCCAGCCTCCCTCCAGTCAGACAATGGTCCTGAATTTACTTCCCAGGTTTCTCAAATTCTATCTAAGGCCCTAGACATTCCCTGGCATTTTCACATTCCCTATCACCCTCAATCTTCAGGTAAGGTAGAAATAACTAACTGCTCTTTGAAAACCACTCTTGTCAAGCTGTCACAGGAACTTCATCTTGACTGGGTAAAACTCTTACCTCTGGCTTTTTTCAGGCTACAAGCTCTCCCCGAGCGGCCTCTCCTCATCTCACCCTTTGAACTCGTGTATGGACATCCAGTTCTAACTCTTGGTCTTTCACCTAAATGCTCTCCCCTTTCAGACCATCTACTCACCCTATGACTTTGCCACCTCCTTTGTCTCTTGTTGAACTTTACAGACCACCATCTACCTCAACCACACAGTGTCTCCTGTCCACTGCCTGTCAACATTGAAGACCAAGTCCTTCTCTTCCCTCCAGATCATTGGCCCTCACCCCTCTCTCTCAAATAACAGGGCCCTTTTAAGGTAATTCTTGTGACCCCTACAGCTGCTAAACTTTAGGGACTCCCTCATTGGGTCCACTTGTCTTACCTCAAACCTTTCATTCCTCGATCTAAAATTGACTCTTCTGCATACACATTGACCCTAACAGGACCATGCTCTATTAAGTTCTAGAGGACTTCAAAATAATCCACCTTGTCCTCAATTCCAGAAAATGAGACTCAACTCCAGCAGCCAAGCTCGACCTCACTGGACTAGACATGGGTTTCTCGTCCTCCCCCTACTGCTTGTTTCTATCCAGGTCAACCCTTACATCTAGAGGTTTGAAGCAAGAGACTCCCACAGATAACAGTCTTTCCAAACAGGGTCAGGAAACTGCTCCATAGCCGGATGCCAAGAACCAATCCAAATTGCTATCATCCCTCTATCTGTTGTCCCATCTAAATATTATGTTCTCTATACTTGCTTTCTCTTTGACCAGATAGAAGATTATTGCAGAAACTGGCCAGATGATTATGGGGGCTGCCCATATTGGTCTTGTCAGATATATATATGCTAGGATCACGGACCAAGCATTTCTTCTACCAATACTGCAAGACACTCTTTTCTACATAAAAGACCTGCAGGATTCCAGCTGTGGTGCTTCAGAACCGATGGAGGCCAGATGTCCTGACAGCTACAGAAGATGGAGTTTGCCAGTTCCTCAAAGGAGAATGCTGTTTTTAGGGAACATGAGACCCCCAATTCTGAGATTTTTAAAAACCCATATAAAAGCAGATACTCTCTTTTGTAACACCCTTTTTAGTCATCCTTTTAGTGTTAGTGTTATTATTTCTAACCAAACTATTAATTAGTTCCTGTTACAAGAGTACCAGCCACTGTCCACAAAGGAACCTGATGCACACATCTACCATGGACCCTGATGGTGAAAGCCAGCTACTCCCCACAACGGACTACACCCCTACACAGCAGAAAATAGTTTAAGAGACACTGTGCCCCAACTTCCCTTTCATCATTGGCTTCCCCTCCCCCTTTTTCTTCTCTTTATAATAAGAAAAAGAGAGGTATATTGGTACCAGGCTCTGAACCCAGTGACATATCTAGGCTATCCACACATCGTTGTCAAGGCAACCGCCATACATTCCTAGGATCCACCTGGCTACCTCACATTTACCTGGGAGAAGCTATATCACCACCCATATAAAACAAGCAGAACCTCCTGACCTCGCTCTCTTCTTCCATCTTCTTCCCCCACTTTTGCCCTATCTCCTGAATAAATAGACCCTCTTGGAACCATTTGGTCTGAAGTGTTCTGCTGCACACAGATGTCTAACACCAGAGGTCTAACAGTGAGTACATACCATGCATGTCCATTTGGTGTGGGTTACTTCACCATTTGCCTGCAAAGGTCATGTTGTCAATGTTTTTAATACCTGAATAGCATTCCATTGTTTAAATGAACCATATTTTCTGTATCCATTCTTCTCTTGAGGAACATCTGGGTTGTTTTCAGCTTCTGGAAATTATGAATAAAACTGATATGAACATAGAGGAGCATGTGTCCTTGTGGTATGGTGGACCATTCTTTTAGGTATATGCCCAAGAGCAATATACCTGAGCCTTCAGGGATAACTATTTCCAGTTTTCTGAGGAACTGGCAAATTGATTTCCAGAGTGGTGGCTTGCATTTCTAGCTCCTGATTTCTCTCCTATATTTTTCATTTCCAGGGTTACCTGTGTTTCTGTTTTGTTTATTTTTTCTATTTCCATTTTTATGTCTTGGGACATTTTGTTCAGTTCCTTCACCTGTTTGGTTGTGTTTTCCTCTATTTCTTTAAGGGAGTTATTTATACAATAGTTTGAGCCCTCTCTCATCTTCATAAGATAGGATTTTGAGTCAGAATCTTGTTTTTCAGGTGTATTAGGTTAGCCAGGGTTTGCTGTGGTAGAAAAAGCAGGTTCTGATGATGCCAAATTGCACTGACTTCTGTTGCTGATGTTCTTTCACTTGCCTTTCACTATCTGGATATCTCTTGTGTTAGCTGGACTGTGTGTCTCAGAGTGGACCAGGCCTCCTTGCAGGCAGGTAGAAGCCTATAATCTGGGTTAAAACAGGCCTCCTGGGAGGTAGGCAGTGCTCTCTCTGGTTATACCAGGCTTCCTGGGTTGTGGGGCTGTGTTGGGTGTCTTGGTTTTTGGTGTGGCATAGGCCTTGGACCCTGACCCCAATGGGGCAATGGTAGGTGTTCAGCCATGCCCCCAGAACCCAGAGTCCTGACACGTGGTCTAGATCTCCATTAACCTGCACCATTCAGTCATGTAAGGACAATGCAGCCCTTCCCAAAGAGCACAGGTAGAGGGTGTGACCACAGGCCTTAGCTCTAGAGAGATTTCTGTATTAATGAGTTAACTAAAGGCCAGAGGGTGTAGCAAATTACCTATTCCTTTTCCCAGACCTCCCCCTCCCTATTTAACTCAAATCAGCCCTGAGTTTTGGGGGGTACACATCTAGACCATATACCATCTGCCATGCCAATAAAGCCATTTTGGAAACCCACAGACTTTCTCATGTTACTGGGGCATGCTGTCATGTTGCCGTCATGGAGGACTTCCCTGAATCTCACACACCTGTTCCCAAACTGGGTTTCTGGTTGAGCATGCCTCCTGTGTCTCTGCTTGGAGTAGGCCACAGGCCTGCCAGGAGACCTGAAGCAAACCTGAAATATAAGAGGCAGGCTCCAGACAGAGACACCCAGACCAGCAAACAGCAGTGATAACCAGATGATAAGAGACAATCACAAGACAATAAGTAACAGAAGCCAATATATTTTGACATTATCAGAATTCAGTTCTGCCACAACAACAGCAATGTACCTGAAAATCAGGAATCTGATATAAAATCCTACTACATGTAGAAAATAGAGTCCTTTAAGGAGCATATAAATAACTCACTGAAAAATCCAGGAAAACATAGGTAAATAGGTAGAAGTTTTGGAAGAGAAAACAAATAAATTCCTTAAAGAAATATAGGAAATCACAAATAGGTGAAGGAATTTAACAGTGCTTTCTGAGACCTAAACTCTAACCAACTTTGACAAGTGAAAGATCTCTATAACAACAACTTTATGTCTCTCAAGAAAGATATCAAAGAAAATCTCAGAAAATGGTCAGATCTCCAAAGCTCATGGATTGGCAGAATTAACATTGTACCTGAAAATCAGGAATCTGATATAAAATTCTACTATATGTAGAAAATAGAGTCCTTTTGTCAGAGGCAGCCCTGCTTATACACTGAAGGCCTGGAGTCAGCTATAGGCCTAACATATATATGCCTGCTAACACAAAGTCTTAGGTCTCTGTGTAAAAACACTGAAACAGATGGCTAGAAGCTATTGCAGACAAGCAGTTTTGATGGAAAATTGCCAGGCTAAATAGTCATAGACTTTATAGATAGGTAGCCTTGGTGAATAGTACCAACTTAGATAAGGACAAGTGAATCATAGGCAATCATAGTGATCTGTCCCCCGAACCTTCACCCAGCTGACACTCTGTTCTGGAAGATAACTGTACTCCCCCTGAACACCTACACTCCTGTGTCATCCCCTTCCCCACATCCTGCCTTTTTGTGTATATAACCCCTGTGTGAAAAAGTAAAAATTGCAATTTGATCAGCCTATAGACAAATTGCCATTCTTTGCATTGGTCTGTTTTCCCCCACTTACTCTTTCAGGTGACCTCCCCAACCCCTGTTTAATGCCCTGCTGGACAAGACATTTTGGTGCCCAAAGTGGGGCTTAAACACGTTCTGCCCTTCAGCATTTAGGGGCTCGAGGAGATTGCAGAAGAGGAAGAGTTGACTCTTACAGAAGAAGGTAGGCCTATCAGTTTTTCAGGAGTGTTGAGGGTGGCTGCCCAGAGTGCATGAAGGCACTTCGAATCTCAGAGCACTTTTTAGAATGACTCCCAGAGGCTTGGCTCTGGAGGTTCGCCTGAGAGCTGCCTCGACTCAGAAGGACACCACAGTCCATCCAACCTTGAGATGAACCTGGGGAGGATCAGAGTGGCAAGGCCCTGAGATAAAGGGTATTGGGACAGGTATTTTAGCAAATTACTATTCATGATGAACTCAGGTAGAGAGTCAACCCAGGACACAAGGAATTAGGGTTAAAGATGAAGCATGGGACAAATATTTTCTAAGCCGTCACTCTTTGTGACATGGCTCAAGGAGCCTATCTTCAGAACATGGGGAACTAGAGTTAAAAAAAAAGGATCTTTAAAAATTCTTTGCTTCCATTAGTGTTGTTTTCCTAAGAGGAGACTATTGATAAAAAATGTTATACCTCCTAAGGAGGAGATAAAAAGTTAAACCTTGAAAATGAGAGAGAGAAGGGGCAAAAGTGAAAGGAGTTACCCACTCTCTGGTGTGTTAACCTAAGAAAAACAAAAAGCTTATTACAGAGCCCTTCTGAGAGCAAGAGATGACTGGGGGACACCCTGGACTCTCTGGCTCTCTCTAGGAGAGATTCTCAGTTCTGTTTCTCTGTCTGTTGTCTGTCGTTGGCATGCCATATGTGTCAATTGTCTGTCTTTGTCTTGTTGTTTGAATGATTGATTGTTCTATCTTTCTTGTTAAAAAGAAAAACTGGTTAAAACTGCTTGCTTGATTTAGTTTAAAACTTGCTTGGGAGGCAGTCTCAATTTACACAACAAAAATTCATAATTTACTCTGCTCTGTGGCTGGGAGAAGGGCACCTGCATAAATAACCTTGGGAAGAGTTAACTTTTTTCCTAAGAGGCTCTTGGAAGGAGGCCAACAGTTTTTTGGCTTCTGTAGTAAGGGAGTTGATAGTGGTTTTTCCCAGTTTGATAACTGAAAAAGTGCTTTTCTCTTAAAATTATAGCTAAAAAGGTAAAAAAATTGTTTAGATGTGTATTTATTTTTATTCTTGATAGGTATTAGAAATATAAGTATGTTCTATATGTCCTGGTTATATATTATTGGGTATTATTACAAATTTATAATTTTGGTGACAAAAAAAACTAGATTAAAACTGGTAATTCAAAGTTAGAGTCATTCAAAAACCAGATACATAAAAGAGATCTCAGTAAGAGTTTTATCTGGGATCAAACAAGAACACCTTCCTTTTGTTACACAATTGGCTAATCAATTGATCCCTCTAAAGGAGTTTTAATACAAGCCTGTGCTCTCATACAATGAGCTTTAAAATTTTTAAAAAGTGCTTGTTGCTCCAGAAAACATCCAAAACAGTATCTTTTCAATATCTGAGACATCAATTATATTCCTAAATAAATTGTGACACAAAAAAATCAAATGAAAAAAGAAAGATTACTTATTTAAAATTATTTTCAAAAGTTTCTGAGAGATGCTAATTGGCTAAGATATTATTTTAAGCTTACCACAAAAGAACTTAAGTCTCTGTTTAATATTCTCAAGAGAGATACAAATCCTAATTTTTCTTAACAATTAATTGACAAAAGAAGAGTAATTTTACAAAAAGTAGAAAAAATTATTAGTAGTAGATATATTATATAGATGGATTGGTTGTTGGCTGTTTTATAACAGTCCTTTGATAAAAAGATTATTAACATAGATTTGTATTTCTTTATTTCCAAAAGAAGTTTTAGCATCCCGATTTAAAGCTGTTGCTGTGTTAATACAAAATTATAGGTCATGATCACAAAGGAATCTTAAGAAAGAACTTAATGAAATATTTCTTATTCCAAACAGTAGTATAATTGGTTATTAAAGAATACTTATATTTGGACTAATACATGATCAGTTTACTACAGTTTTTCTCTATACATGCTCTTGTATTTCTTATGAATATATATATATATATATATATATATATATATATATCCCATAAAAAGGTGTGTTTACTGTATTAATAAACAGCTCATTTAATGAGGAGACAATATACATAATTAGATTACATATTTACTCTCTTGAGTTTCCCCTGCTTCATCAAAGATAGTTGAATTATGTGCTGTAGCCACTACTTAAAATACGAAAAATTAAGTTTTCAGTTGGCATACTTATAGACAGTATATGGCTTATGCTTTATAATTGCTTAAAATTGTTTCTCTTTTAGATATTGCTAATTTTCAAATTTTACAAATACAGCTCAATCTAAAAATCATATATTTTCCCTTAATTTTTAAAGACATTTAAGAGCTCATACTAGATTGCCTGGACCCCAAGAAAATGCCATAACAAGTTTGTATATCAGATAGATTATAGACCCTACAAAAACAATTGGCCATACAATTTTATTCTTTACATTGGGGTTACTATATAATAAGAGTTTGTCTATCTAGATTGCTGTGCCACTGTAGCTGATCTGTCTTTTGTGATCCCTGAGACCAGAAGCTGCAGTTTCTTGGCACTTAGCACCTCATTCTACAAACAGCCAAAGACTAAGTAAACAGCTTTTGTTTTGTGTTGTGAACTGCTCTGCCCCATGCTTGGAGGCCAAAATGTCATGAGCTGCTCTGTCAATATTAGAACCCGCACTGCCAAAAGCCTTGGGGGCTAAGTTGTTAGAGCCTGCACTTCCTCAAGCTGTTCTAGTCTGCAGGTTGGGGTTCAGCAAGAGAGAGAGTGAGGACAAATGTGAAGAATGGAGACCAGACAGAGTGTGATTCAATCCCATTTATTTTTCAGTCTCTCTTCTTTCCAAGTCCCTATTTCCTAGTACCAATTCTCAGGTCCTGTGCTTTGGCACCAAGTCTCGAGTCCTAATCCTAGTTCTAAGTTGCTAGTCTTTTTCCCAGTTCCAAGTTACCTGCCTCAAGTCTCAAGTCTCAAGTACTCTTTCAAGTACAAGTGTCTAATAATTTCTTCTGTCTGCCTCTTGCCTTTTATATGTCTCACTTCTAAGCCATGCTTTTAACTCACACCTTTAAGTCTTATCTCTAAATTACACCTTTAAGTCATGCCTTTAAGTCACACACCTTTAAGTCTCACACACCCAAGGGAAAATCCTGGGTATCTAAAACAAGATGTTATCAGAGTGTGCTAAGCTGTTGTAGGCTATTGTAAACAAGTTTCTTGTTAGGGTATATGGCTCAAGATGGCTGCAAGGATGATAGCCACCTGTTTTGTGTCAGCAAAAATTGCTGGGCTCTAACTTATGCCTGTAAGACTGAGACCACATAAAAGTTATTAAAGAGTTTATTATTAAGTATAAAAAAAGGTTTTCTATGAAAGCTATCTAAAGAAAAAGTACAAAGAAAACTTCTATTTTATTTGAGAAAGGGAAAATAGTTCTGTTTTATGTGCTATCCTAAGTGGGAAAAAACAGAGTTCTGTTTTATCTCCCCGTTACATTTGCCCTCTTATCCTTTTGTCCTCAGTATTCATATATTTTTTAAAATGTAAAATTACGCATTATAAAGTTCATTACAAATTTATACCAAAATTAAATCATAAATTGAAATAAAAGTTTATAGTACAAAATGTTATACATATTTAGTAAAAGTAATTATCTGACCAAACATCTGTTGCCTGCCTGAGTTCACTGAAGGTTTAAAACTATAACTAAGATTATTAGTGAAAATTTGTGTGGCTAAGCCCAGACAGTATTTTATTTTCTGTCCTAACACCTATAGTAAATTGTTGGTTCCCTTTTTATTAATCTTCAACAAATTGTTTTATAATCTTTTGGAATGTGCTCTGAGTAAAAGTCTGGTCATTGTCTAAAAACTATTAACTGATATTGAGAGACTGACAAAATTCTTATTACAGTTTTGATTATCAGATAAAGGCCTAATAACAGTCTCATTATAAAAGAGCTTAATAATCATAGATATAATTAAAATGTTTTATAAGATCATCATTAAGATTTAAAAAGTCATTTATTTATCGATACAACATCACCACCAGACAGTACATCTTTATAAGTCTATGTTTAATAATAGCTTGAGACAACAATTTGATATTTTCAGAGAGCATATAAGTACAATTAAAAAATCTGGTTTTAGTGTCCTCAATTTTTTCATAATAGTATTAATACTTGAGGACTTATACCTAATCAATTATGACAAGTAGATGTTATTCATTTTTGATTTTAGAAAATTAAAATATATACATGTGATTTGACACCTTTTAAAGATTTCTAGTTACAATTACTTTAACAACAAAAACAATTAAAAATGTAATTAGTTATTGCCTATATTATCTTTTTATGCTGGGTGTTCCATATCAGATTAAGATAAACAAACTGATTGTTGCAGTTTGGAACTTTAAAATAGTGACTTCAGAACTCTCTGAGTGTGGAAGAAGTGGCTGACCATTTCTAATGATGTAGATCATTTTTTCTTTTTCTTTAGGTCTTTAATATTTTATTTATTTTTATTTTATGCCCCAGATTTTATTCCTGCTGCCAACCCATCCACCCTCCAACTGTTTTACATCCCATACCTCCTCCCTATCCCCTGTCTCCATGATGATGTCTCTACCACACATGCCCACACCCAGCCAGACCTCTAATCTCACTGGGGCCTCTAGTCTCTTGAGAGTTGGGTGCAACTTCTCTGACTGAATCCATTTCCAGCAGTCCTTTACTGAATATGTGTTGGGGTCCTCATATCAGCTAGTGTATGCTGCATGGTTGGTGGTCCAATGTTTGTGAGATCCCGGGGGTTCAGATAAATTGAGATTGCTGGTATTTCTACAGGGTTGCCCTCCTCCTCAGCTTCTTCCAGCCTTTCCCTAATTCAACCACAGGGGGCAGCAGCATCTGTCAATTGGTTGGGTGTAAATATCTGCATCTGGCTCTTTCAGCTGCTTGTTGGGTCATCTGGAGTGTGCTCATGCTAGGTCCCTTTTTGTGAGCACTCCATAGCCTCATAGTGTCAGGCCTTGAGACCTTCCCTTGAACTGGATTCCACTCTTGGACCTGCTGCTGGACCTTCTTTTCCTCAGCCTCCTCCCCACTTCCATCCCTGCAATTCGTTCAGACAGGAACAATTATGGGTCAGAGTTTTGACTGTGGGATGGCAACCCTCTCTCTCATTTCTTTAAGTTCTTCTCAGCTGTTCAATATTGCTCACTTGAGAATTTTTTTTATTAGTGTATAGATTTTTATTTTTGGCATAAGTGGTAGCTTAGTTACCCAAAATTAACAATTAAAATTTTTTTCCTCCAACTCTCATTTTCTTTTCTTTTTTTTTTTTATTTTTAATGTGAAAATCTTTTTTGGATATTTTATTTACATTTCAGATGCCATCCCCTTTCCCCATTTCCCCTCCCTAGAAAACCAGTATCCCATCCCCACTTCTCCTTTTTGCTTTTATATTATATTTTAATGTTAATCAAAGGCTTTATAAGTTTGGTAATGCTCAATATAAATCAGAAGTGTAACCTAATATCCAACATAGATATATCAACTATCTTTGACTGGCGAAGACAAGTACATATCCACCTGCCTGCCCCCCCCCTTTGTCAACTATCTCCTCCTCTCCTTCTCCTCCTCTCCTTCCTCCTTATCTTCCTCTCCTTACTCCTCCCACATTAGCTCCTCCTAAATATCACCATTTCTGTTAAAATAAAACTTTTCTCTTAGAATACAATTAGAGCATAACTATACCAATTTGTGTCAGTAAGGTGCAAGATAGACCTAATACCCAGTCCATCATTTTGTTGACTAAACAGAACCTCTGTCATCCCTTCTAACTAAAAGACTTAATTCTGAACTTGGTTTTTTTTCTTGGCTTTAGAATGAAAGTCAGCTGAAAACTATCCTCTTAAATCTTTTCTCTCAAAGTAAATAGCCAGGATTGGCTATGAGACTATAAGTCTTCAACCTCGTCAGAAATCCAGAATGACTGAGTTAACTGAAATTATGGGAAGCACAAAGCATAGCTTCTAAAACTTAGCCAAATTATAGAGACTGCTGAGTACCTGGTCAGTTCCTATACTACAAAATGTTGGAGCATTCGATCTTCAGCCTTCTGGCCCAGGATCATCTGACAGACCAAGTCATGCAGAATTATTAAGGGCTGATTACTCTGTCTTGGCAGATATATTCAGTTGACTATTCCGCAAGTGTGTCCTTATCTGGACAGTGATTTGTCTGTAGATGAAAAGAGGTAATTCTTTCCTAGTGGCTCTCTCACCACAACTTGAGTAAATTTAAAGATGCTCAATTTCTTCTTAGAATCCAAGACAGGAAGTTGTCAGGAGCAGACAGGTCTCTAATCAAAATGGACATTAATACAGAAATGTTTGTGAAGTCAATTCTGTGGACTTCTGATGTTTTGAAAACCAACTATCCATGTAAGGCAATCTCGACTATTGTTTGTTAACTCCTCTCAGCTAAATAAAATATAGAAAACACCCTAACAATAAACTCAGAGCCATGAATTTGCTATAGGCCCTTAACTCATAGGCTAACCATCTCAAATCAGTTTAAAAAGTTAAAGAAGGACTGGGTGTAAGCCTTGTATTTCTAAGTGTGTTATACAGGCACAATGCCTATGAGAGTAACATTATTAATCTCACTTTATATCAATAATAAGCTCATACCAATGAAAACTTAAATTAGAAATCAAAATAAATTTTGTACCATTTAAGAAATTATAACTTCATCTTAATAACAATTATACATATTTCTACATATAGGTTATGACTATTCAATAAATCCTAGTTAATCCTCCCTGTTCCAACAAAACCACTACTTTTCTCTAGAAAGACAGCCCAATATTAGCTACTTTAGTCCCCAAGCCCAGGGAATAGGGGTGCCGACTCTTCATTGACTTCTTCAAGCTGATTATGGGCGTTGAGATATTAGAAGAGGGGCAGGGGGAAGAATAAATTGATAAGCCTCTGATGTCTGTGTCTTTACTGCATCCAGCTGCAATTCCAGGACGTCAGAAGTTTGAGCAGGTCTGCTTAGCTCACTTGATGAGTAGATACACTGAGACTGTGTATTCTGCAATATACAATTCTCAAAACAAATTTTAGTGTCAAGATAATTTTTTGTTTGAATTATGGAATCTAGTCTTCTGATGGCCTGCCTCTGTCATGTCTAATCCATATAATTCTGGAAGTTTCTATGCGGATGTACTCCCACCATCCTCCCATTTTCACCTCCCTGCTCTCAAATTCCCTAACACTAGGGAATCCAAACTTTCAGGCACCAAGGTGGTCCACTTCCACTGATGCCTGGCAAGGCCACCCTCAACTACCTATACAGGTGGAGCCATGAGTCCCTCCCTTTGTGTTCTTAGGCTAGAGATTGTAGAATGGCTACTCCAGCTTGTTTCTTAGGACCATTTGCTTGAAAAATTGTTTTCCAGGCTTTTACTCTAAGGTAGTCTGTCTTTGTCACTGAGGTGGGTTTCCTATATGCAGTAAAATGCTGGGCCCTGTTTATGTATTCAGTCCATTAGCCTATGTGTTTTAATTGGGTATTGAGTCCATTGATGTTAAGAGATGTTAGAGAACAGTGATTGTTGCTTCTTGTTATTTTTGTTATTAGAGGTGAAATTACCTTTGTGTGGCTATTTTCTTTTGGATTCGTTGGAAGAGGATTACTATTTTTGCTCTTTCTAGGGTATAATTTCTCTCCTTGTATTGGAGCTTTCCTGATATTATCCTTTGTAATGCTGGGTTTGTGGAAAGATATTGTGTAAATTTGGTTTTGTCATGGAATATCTTGGTTTTTCCATCTATGGTAATTGAGGGTTTTGCTGGGTTTAGTAGCCTGGGCTGGCATTTGTGTTCTCTTAGGGTCTGTATGTCATCTGTCCAGCATCTTCTAGCTTTTATAGTATCTGGTGAGAAGTCTGGTGTAATTCTGATAGGTCTGCCTTTATATGTTACTTGGCCATTTTCCCTTACTGCATTTAATATTCTTTCTTTGTTTTGTGCAGGTGGTGTTTCGATTATTATGTGATGGGGGGTATTTCTTTTCTGGTCTAGTCTATTTGGCATTCTATAGACTTCTTGTATGTTTATGGGCATCTTGTTCTTTAGATTAGGTAAATTTTCTTCTATAATTTTGTTGAAGATATTTTTTGGCCCTTTAAGTTGGGAATCTTCACTCTCATCTATACCTATTATCCTTATGTTTGGTCTCCTCATTGTGCTGGATTTCCTGGATATTTTGTTAAGAGCTGTTTGCATTTTGCATTTTCTTTGACAGTTGTGTCAATATTTTCTATGGTATCTTCTGCACCTGAGATTCTCTCTTCTAGCTCTTGTATTCTTTTGGTGATGCTTGTGTCTATGACTCCTGATTTCTTTCCTCGGTTTTCTATCTGCAGGGTAGTTTCCCTTTGTGATTTCTTGATTGTTTCTACTTCCATTTTTATGTCCTGGATGGTTTTGTTCAATTCCTTCACCTGTTTGGTTGTGTTCTCTTATAATTCTTTAAGGGATTTTTGTGTTTACACTTTAAGGGCTTCTACCTGTCTACCTGTGTTCTCCTCAAATTCTTTTAGAGTGTTATTTATGTCCTTCTTAAACTCCTCTATCATCATCATTAGAAGTGATTTTAAATCTGAATCTTGCTTTCCTAGTACTATGGGAAATTCAAGACTTTCTTGTGTGGGAGAACTAGGTTCTAATGATGCCAAGTTCCCTGGGTTGCTGATGCTTATGTTCTTGCTCTTGCCTTTCGCCATCTGAATCTCCTTAGTACTACCTGCCTTGTCAGTGACTGGAGCCTGTCTTTCTTATTATCTTTGTTTTATCAGAACTGTGTGGGTTGGGTGTTTCTACTGGGGTAAGAGCTGAGGCCCAAAATCTGTTCAGGCCAGGAGTGACTTCCTGGGTCCTTGTGTGTCCCAGTTACTCCCTCTTTGGGGCAGGCATTGCTGTCTGCTTACCTAAAATAATACCAGGGCTAGAGCACCTGGGGTCCCGCTTCCTTTGGATTCTTAGAAGTTGAGGGCAGAACTGCTGCCCAGGATCTGCTTAGTACTCAGGCCCAGACTGGAAGGAAATCGTGTTCTGGGCCAGGAGTGACTTCCTGGTTCTTTGTGGGTCCCAGTTACTCCCTGTTTGGGGCAGGCATTGTTGTTTGCTTTTCTAAGATAATGCCAGGATTAGAGCACCTGGGGGCCTGCTTCCTTTGGATTCTTAGAAGTTGGGGGCAGAGCTGTTGCCCAGGATCTGCTCAGTGCTCATAAATGAATTTCTTATATCCATTGTACACCATTGTAAGGTTTATTCTTGTTAGAACGACTTACATTTAGATTTTGTGATAACATATTTTACATTAGGAACTGAAAAATATCACCCATTCTTGAAGATACATGATGAATTCAAACTTACTCATACTGCAAGATTTAAAAAGCATTGTGGGAGTGAATGGGTGGGTTGGGGCACATCCTTATAGAAGCATGAGGAAGGGTGATGGGATAGGGAGTTTCTGGGTGAGGGGAAAGTGGGGAAAGGGGATAACATCTGAAATGTAAATAAAATATCAGGATGCAGAAACACTCAGAAAGAACTCCAGGCAGCAGTAAATTTCTAAGAACCTAAATAGTCTAAATATTGATAAATAAATAAATAAATTTCCAAGAACCTAAATAGTCTAAATATAAATAAATAAATAAATAAATAAATAGTCTAAATAGTCTAAGAAACTAAATAGTCTTCCCCAAAGAAGAGCACACCAACAAATTATCTAATACCAAGTATTCATACATGTAACATTACAGAGACTGAAAAAGATGTTCTTAACTACTTAGGAATTGAAATGTATAGGAACACACACACACACACACACACACACACACACACACACACAAATCATTATGTATTTTTGAAATTATATGTACATATACATATGAGCCAACAAGTAATGAAAAATTCTCTGAAATTGAAAAGGAGCAAGGGACTATGGGAACATTTTTGGGGAAAGAAGTGAAAATAATGTAATGATACTATAATCTCCAAAAATAGTGGAACTAATTAAAAACAATCATCAAATGAGACTAGGTATGGAGATTTCATCCATGCCCAAAATATCCCAGGGGTACAGAAGCACAGTAGAGATCTCAACAATCACAAAAGTCTGAGACAGTGGCTAGTTAAAATCCCTATTCATATGTCATCATCAATTAGTTTTTAAAGTATAGGAAACATTTATTGTAGAAAATAACAGAAATTGTTGCAAGAACAAAATGCAAAAGTAGAGAAAACTAATATGTATTTTGTTCCCAATATAAGTGCTTATTCTTCTATAAATTAAAGGCTACTAAGTGTGGATTTAAAAAATATTTACGGCTGGGCGGTGGTGGTGCACACCTTTAGTTCCAGCATTTTGGAGGCAGAGGCAGGCAGATTTCTGAGTTCTAGGCCAGCCTGGTCTACAGAGTGAGTTCCAGGATAGCCAGGGCTACACAGAGAAACCCTGTCTCAAAAACCCCCCAAAAATATTTACTAAGAACAAATTGATACCTTTTTATCTTTTTGAGTGCTTAATGTTTGTGATGAACATAAAATGTATGAAACATTTTTGAATAATATCAGCATTTCTAAATTTAACTCTTATTTTTGTCTGAATTTCATGCATGAGTACTATAGATAACATTATTTGTATCATTCCCTCCAACCTTTTCAGTAGTGCTTGTGTGACTCCTAATTCCCTCTCAAATTCATGTTCTTGTTTATTTAAATATTTTTGTTAGACACAGCTATAGCTAGACATACATACACACACATATATATTTTTTCTTGCTGAATTCATTTAAAGTTTCTCGTATATATACATATTTAGAAATGCTATTGGATAGCCATTAGTGGCCTCCCTGGATAATAACACATTTCCTTCTTTTAGCAGTCCTTAATTGCCTTCAAATGACTCTTTATCTTGGGGTAGAGCCTTTTGATATTTCCTAGTTCATGGTGGTATATGGACTGCCACCACAGTACTGATTTTGTTTAGATAGACATAATATTGATATTTAATGGTTCACATATACAAGTCACTATCTCATAGTAGATGTACTGGTCTTTTAACCTCTGACCTTCTTCTGTGGTTTACCCAAATCCTTAGATATAGGAGTTGTATTGTACACATATCAATTGTGGTAGAACCATCCCTTGGTGCCTACTCCCTAAGGAGCAGCTTTCATAATATCTGAAGGTGCTATACAAGCCGCCAAAGCAAGAGATGCAATCAGTAATCTTGCCTACATGTAAAGACTGTGAGCCACAAAAATGACTGGCATGGTAACATATCCACAGGGCACGTTATTAGCACTTCTAACAAACAACTGTATTATTGGATTTAAGGCTCTCACAAGACATGATTTATTCCTGATTCTCTATGGTTAGCCAAATACCACTGTCTAGTGATATCATGAATCTTAGGAGAAAACTTACTTTTGCCACTTTCCTAAACCAGTATAATTCTAGACAGCATTCTAAATATTTAGCCTTATACTTCTAAAAATTATAGCTTTTATTTCTTATCAGAGAAGCTTTCTTTTTTCAGCAGATAGAGGACATTACTTAAATCCACAACTGGTCAAAGTACAGAAAATAAATACTAAATTATTCTTTCTTCTTCCATTTAATTAGAAGTTAATGTATTAGTATGACATTTCTAATAGAAAAAAATATCCAGAGAAAATTGGAGAAAACAAAATTTTGGAATAATAAATTACTTTAAATGCCCATTAAAACTTATTCTTCTCTGTGGTAAGAAGTACACAAATCAACAGCCTCAGAAACACATGTTTTCTTCCATCTATGCAATTCTATCATAGTTCTAAAAAATAAGAAAAACAAAAAAGAAAACAAACAAAAATCCTAGTATCCATATTTATTTACTTTTTCTTTACAGGATTGAACATAGTTGAAAATTTTTGTTTTACTTTGCTTGTTTCCATTTTATATACTTAGATAGTAAATATGCTTCTGATGTAGTAAATCAATTCGTCTACCATGTATTTTGCATAATATTGTATAAGGACAAATAATGCATCTAAGGAAGAATGAGCATATCTCATGCTTCAAAACTTTATTTATTTTTTAAAAATTTTTATTGGATATTTTATTTATTTACAATACAGATGTCATCCCATTTCCCAATTTCCCCTCCCTAGAACCTCCTATCCGATCGCCCCTCCTTCTTTATACAATAGATGCAAATAGTCAAGGAACAAGCAAGACAATAAACACAAATAGTCAAAGAAAAAGCAAGGCATTAAACCCAATTACATGAACACTCCCAGGATAACTTTTTCTAAGGGCTTATCAGGATGACCAAAGTATCTGAGCCTACTTCCCTGTCCTAGTGCAAGGTCATTTTCATGTCTGAAGCCTACTTCCTTGTTTCTAGCCTAAAATTTAGAATTATGTCTGAAATTACATCTTTGTTCTAGCCTAATATTTGTATTTCTTCTTTGTTCTAGCCTAAGATTTAGATTCCTACCTGAAATTACTTCTTTGTTCTTGCCTAATGTCAGATTCCTGCCTCAGGCATACTTTCTTGTCCTTGGTCAATGTCATATTCCTGCCAAGAAGCCCATTTCCTTGTTCTTGGCCCACGTCAGACTCTTGCCAGGTAGCCCCAAGGGCTCTCCACCTCTTCCCCCTTTTAATTTCATTAACAAGACTGAGCCTGTTTTTGGTCATTCTGACAATAATGCCTTCCTTAAGCATCATGGAATATGCATTATCAAAAGCAATGTACTTATGTCTTAGGTTGGTAAGGCTCTGTGCAGAATCTTACCCACCCCTGGCTTGCCAGCTTGTTAATTAAATAACTCTGTCTGGGGGTCCATTTTCAGGTTCAAGCCATATGCTTTAGCTGCCAACATGTTGATGTTATTAAAGAAAATCTTTATCATGATGGGCAGGGAAAAAAATATTCCCAGGACAAAAAGGGCACATATATAGCATGATCAAGCTATATATGCCAGTTTTGAGACTTGCCCCAAATAGAAATACTGACCTCAGGCTATGGGTAATTTTATCAGCAGTATCTGCAGCATCAACACTCAGCAGAATAGCGTTCTTGAAATTCACAAGCTCCTTATGTATCGTTAAAACTTCCAGAGAGCTGTTAGAATTATGCCAAATACACTGTGTCATTAAACTTCTTCCTATTTATAATGACTATCAATGTAAATTTTAGAACTAACATGAATCCAATGGTATTTGGCATGATATTCAAGATGGCTCCTCACCCTTAAATTCTACACCTCCTTCCAGTAATTTGAATAGGATAAAGAGCATCAATCCATTCTTCCAAATGCCTATCTAAATCCTCTTGTATATTCAACACATTAGTAATATTTTTTTGTTAAATGATTAACAAAAGTAGCTGTCTTAACTCTTTGTGTCAATGTTCTTGCAGAAGCAGTGGTGCTAGCAATTAATGTAATTAAAGCTGTTACACCAGCAATAATCAAGCCCACTACCCTCTTGCTTCTGCTTAAAGCTTGTGTCATTTCTTCCAGTACTTGCAAGCTATTTTTAGAATACCAAGGTTTTGTGATATTCAGGGCACTAAAACAAAAGCTAGTTGATAGACCTTCATAACTGACATGCAGATTTCAAAACACAAACACAATTAGAACGTGTACAATCAATGCAGCTTACATTAAATACTGTTGAAGAAACTAATGTTTTTTTTTTTTTTTTTGGTTTTTCAAGACAGGGTTTCTCTGTGTAGTCCTGGCTGTCCTGGAACTCACTCTGTAGACCAGGGTGGCCTCGAACTCAGAAATCTGCCTGCCTCTGCCTCCCAAGTGCTGAAATTAAAGGCGTGCGGCACCACTGCCTGGCTGAAACTAATGTATTTTTAACTTGACAATTACAAAAGCCTTAGCACACATGTTAAGACCTGTTTGAAATCCAGGTCCTGTCCCAACTTTATCTCTTGCTAGTATAATATCATAGAGAACTGCAGCTTCCAAATATGTCTCTAAAAATGTGCAGAAGCAGCCTTCCAATTGAAGACTGTTACTTTCAATATTAGGTTGTTTTCTAGAACAGTCCATGATTGAGTCTGAATAACTGGTCACATTTAATAACAATACAAGAGGCATTATAACTTCTCTTTTTGATTCCCTGTTCCACAAGATCTAAGAACTTGAGACAAGGCAGCTTGTCCCATCATGGTTATAGGTAAGCAATGGTAGGTCGGGAACTTATGTCCAATACAGCTTCCCAGTCACCATTGTCAGGGCACTCATCAAGCTCACAAGTCAGCTTCATTCTTTGTCCTGGTATCAGCATCAGCATCAACATGTCATCAGCATAGCTCTAGTGGCCACCATGCTCTTTCAGCATCCTGCAGAGAAAACACAAACATACTCTCTTCCCCATATTTAGTATCTGATCGGGATCATGCCTTATGCTAGTATGCGAAGCCTTTCCTTTCACTTATGCATAAGTATGCCTAGTTGTAGAGGACCATAGACACTCAGTAGAAAGTCCCTTGTCATCCAATTTTTTAAAAAAAATTTCAAATAAAAAATAAAAAGAACATGATTTAAATAAATTTGTGGTGTATAGGCATATATCACCCCCTTTTATTTTATGAAGATGTTGTTTTAAAATTCCATTGGTCTATTCCACAGTCTCTTGTCCTTGACAATTTTAAGGAATCCCTGAAATGTGGGTAATGTTAAATTGCTGCTAAAAATTCTCAAATGTTGGACTGTTATAGCCAGTTCCATTATCTGTTTTTTTTTGTTTGTTTGTTTCTCTTTTTTTATTATTGGGTATTTTATTTATCTCTTCAGATGTTATCCCCTTTTCCCGTTATTCCCACCCCCAGAAACTCCTTAACCCATCCTCCTTCCTCCTATTTCTATGAGAGTGTGGCCCCACTCATCCACCCACTCCCACCTCCCTTCCCTCTAATTTTTGGATGCCTCCATTGCCCCAGCTCTCTGTTTTCTCTGCAGATACCTGCCATCTACTCACCCTAGTCAGTTGCAAATATCTGTTCCTTTTCATTGCCATTTCTAATGTCTCTCCTGTCATTCTCTTTCATCCCCTTAAATCACATATTCCCCCTCCCTATCACCCTCCTCCCCAGTTCCCTCCATCTGCCTCATTTGAGTATTTCATTTCCCCTTCAAAGTGATACAGTCTTGGGCTTTCCTGTTTAGTTTCTTTGAGTCTGTGGAGTGTAACATGGTATGTGCATTTTATGACTACTATAAACTGATAATTGAGTCCATACCATATATATCATCAAGATGATATTCTCAAGTTTGATTTTTGCTTGCAAAGTTCATGCTGTCTTTGTTTTTTATGGCTGAATACTATGCCATTGCTTAAATATACTACATCTCTTTATTTGTTTGGTTGTATGTCTTTTTTTTTGTTTGTTTTTCCATCATACGTTTGAGAATCACATTGATTTTTTTTTTTTTTTAGTTTCTGACTATTACAAATGAAACTACTATGCACATAATTAAGCAAGTATGTTTGAGGAATGTTGGAGCAAATTTGTATATTCCCAAAAGTGGTATAGCTGGGTCTTGAGATAGAACTGTCCCCAGCTTTCTGGGGCATCTCCATTTGATTTTTAAATAGATGTACCAGTTTGCACTCCCAACAACAATGAAGAAGTGTTCCCCTTGCTCCACATTCTCTTAGGCATCTTCTAGCTCTTGAGTTTTTGATCTTAGGCATTCTGATGTGTGAAGATTAAACTTCATATTTGTTTTGATTTGCTTTTCCCTGATGATAAAGGACTTTGAATCTATATTTGTTTTTCTTTAATTTTTGATTTAATTTTGTATAATCCCTTTTTAGACTCCAGATTTTATCCCTTCTCTGTCCACCCTCTGACTGTTCCACATCCTATCCCTCTTTTCCCTGTCTCCACAAGGATAAAACTACCCTCCACGCAACTACCCCACCAGAACTCTCCACAAGCTGAGTCCTCTAGTGTCTTGTGGTTTAGGTGCATCTTCTCTGACTGAACCCTGTCCAGCCTCTCTCTAATTCAAGCAGCTTTGTCCATCGGTTAGGTGTAACTTTCTGCATCTGACTCTTTCAGCTGGTTGTTGGGTGTTTAGGAGGACAATGGGTCCCCTTTTGTGAGAACTCCATAACCTCAGTAATAGTGTCAGGCCTTGAAGCCTCCATTGAGCTTGACCCCACTCAGGGGCTGTCACTGACCTCATTTTCTTCAGGCTCTTCTCCATTTCTCTCCTTGCAGTTCTTTCAAACAGGAACAATTTATGGCTCAGAGTTTTTGACTGTGGGATGGCAACCTCACCACTCAATTGGAGCCCTGTCTTTCTGCTGGAGAAGGACTCTACAAGTTCCCATTCTCCACTGGAGGGCATTTCATCTAAGATGGCTCCCTTTTAGTTCTGGGATTCTCTCAGCTCCCAGGTCTCTGGTACATTCTGGAGGGTTCTCTCACCTCCTACCTCTTGAGGTTGCATATTTCCATTCATTCTGCTGGCCCTCAGAGCCTCAGTTCTTTCTTCTTACCCAATTCCTGATCATGTTACCCCATTCCCTCTGTGTCCCCTTTCCTACCTGGGTATCTCCCTCCTTCTGCCCTCCTATGATCACGTTCCTCTCCCTCCCAAGTGGGACTAAAGAGTCCTCACTTGGTCCCTCTGGCTCATCAATCTTTGAGTTCTGTGGACTGTATCTTGGGTGTTCTGTACTTTTGTTGGTTAACATCCTCTTAGTGACTACATACCACACATGTCCTTTTGGGTCTGAGTTACCTCACTCAGGATGATGTTTTCTCGTTCCATCCATTTGACTTCAAAACTCAGGATGTCCTCGTTCTTAATAGCTGAGTAGTATTCCATTGTGTAAATAAAAACCAGGAAGCTGAATATTTTTTAAGTGCTACTTAGCCACTCAAGATTCCACTGTTGAGAATTCTCTGTTCAGTTCTGTACCTCACTTTAAAATTGGATTCTTTGCATTGTGGTGTTTAACTTCTTGAGTTTTTGCAAATTTTGCATATTAGCCCTATCTATCCTCTTAAAAGTTGACTGTATCTTAAGGAAGATTTGCAGTTTCATGATGAATTTATCAATTGTTGGTCTTAGAGCCTGAGCCATTGATATTTTGCTCAGAAAATTGTCTCCTGTACCAATACTTTAAAGGAATTTCACACATTCTCTTCTATGAGAATTGGTATATTTTGTTTTATGTTGAGTTTCTTGCTCCACTTAGACCTGAGTTTCATGCAGAGTGATAAGTATGGATGGATTTTGACTTTTCTACATGTAGACATCCTGTTCGTCCTGCACTATTAGTGGAAGAGGATTTTATTTTGACAATGTATGATTTTGGCTTCTTTACCAAAAAAGAAGTTTAATAGGTGTATGGGTTTGTTTTTTTTTTTTTGTGCCTTGATTTGAATCCGTTGATCAGCTTGTTTCTGTACCAATACCATTCATTTTAAAATTACTGTTTTTTGTACTACAGCTTAAGGTCAGGGATGGTGATGCCTCCCAAAGTTCTTTTATTCTTCAGAATTGGTTGAGATAACTAATAGGGTT
Source organism: Rhabdomys pumilio (assembly GCA_030674055.1). Taxonomy (NCBI): domain Eukaryota; kingdom Metazoa; phylum Chordata; class Mammalia; order Rodentia; family Muridae; genus Rhabdomys; species Rhabdomys pumilio. The sequence continues at coordinate 5,186,285 of JANHMN010000021.1, forward strand.
TATTATTTCCTTATATAAAATTTAGAAATAATTGTAGAGTAAAAACCTGGTTGGATTTTGATGGGGATCACATTGAATCAGTAGATTATTTGTCTAAGATGGTCATTTCCACTCTGTAAATCTTACCTATATATGACCACGAAACATCTTTCCATCTTCTGATATCTTCTTCAATTTATTTATCCAGAAACATGAAGTCCTTGTCATACAGCTCTTTTACCTGTTTGATTACAATTACACCAAATATTTTATAGTATTTGTAGCTTTTGTAAAGTGTGTTGTTTTCCAAATTTCCTTCTCAGTCTGTTTGCCATTTGTATAAAGGAGAGCTACTGGTTTCTTTAAGTTTGTATTCAGCCACTTTGCTGAAAATGTTTATCAGCTGTAGAAGTTCTCTAGTAGAACTTTTGGGATCATTTATTTATTCTATCATATCCCCTTAAAATAGCGATACCTTGACTTCTTCCTTGCCAGTTTTTTCTTTTTTTTATTGGATATTTTATTTACATTTCAGATGTTATCTTTTTACTCCATTTCCCCCTGGCTCCCCAGAAACCCCCAATCCCATCCCCCCTCCTCCTGCTTCTATAAGGATGTGCCTTCCACCACCCTCACTCCCATCTCCCCACCCTAGAATTCCCCCACACTTAGGGTCCAGCCTTCATGGCACCAAGGATCTCCTCTCCCACTTATGCCAGACAGGGCCATCGTCCCTTATATACAGCTGGAACCATGGGTCCCTCCCTGTGTGCTCCCAGGCTGGTGTTTTAGACCCTGAAGAGCTCTGGTTGGTTTGTATTGTTGCTCTCCTCATGGGGCCACAAACCATTTCAGCTCCTTCAGTCTTCTCTCTAATTCTTCCATTGGAAACTCCTTGATCAGTACATTGGTTAGCTGTGAGCATTCACCTCTGAATATGTCAGACTCTGACCAATCTATAAGGACACAGCAGGCTCCTGTCAGCATGCACTTTCTGACATCCACACCAGTGTCTACCTTTGGTGAGTGCACATGGGATGGATAACCAAGTGGAATGATCTCCAAATGACACCTCCTTCAGTTTCTTTCCCACACTTTGTCTCCACATTTTTTCCCATGAATATTTTGTTACTCCTTCTAAGAAGGACTAAAGCACCCACACTTGGTTTTCCTTCTTCATGAGCTTCATGTGGTCTGTGAGTTGAATCTTGGCTTTTGGGCTAATATCCAATAATCAGTGAGTGAATACCATGTGTGTTCTTTGTGATTGGGTTACCTCACTCAGAATATTTTCTAGTTCCACCCATTTACCTAAGAATTTCTGCAACTCATTCTTTTTAGTAGCTGAGTAATACTCCATTGTGTAAATGTACCACATTTTATGTATCCATTCCTCTGTTGAAGGACATCTGGGTTCTTTCCAGCTTCTGGCTATTATAAATAAGGCTGCTATAAATGTAGTGGAACATATGTCCTTGTTATATGTTGGAACATCTTCTGGGTATATTCCCAGGAGTGGTATAGCTGGGTCCTCAGGTAGTGCTATGTCCAGTTTTTTTGAGGAACTGCCAGACTGATTTCTAAAGTGGTTGCACCATCTTGCAATCCCACCAACAATGGAGGAGTGTTCCTCTTTCTCCACATCTTTGCCAGCATCTACTATCACCTGAGTTTTTGATCTTAGCCATTCTGACTGGTGTGAGGTAGAATCTCAGGGTTGTTTTGATTTGCATTTCCCTGATGACTAAGGATGCTGAACATTTCTTTAGGTACTTCTTGGTGATTTGAGTTTCCTCAGTTGAGAATTCGTTGTTTAGCTCTATACCCCATTTTTAATAGAGTTATTTAGTTGTCAGGACTCTAATTGCTTGAGTTCTTTGTATATATTGGATATTAGCCCTGTATCGAGTGTGGCATTGGTAAAGATTTTTTCCTAACCTGTTGGTTGCCGTTCAGTGTCCTTTGCCTTACAGAAACTTTGCAATTTTATGAAGTCCCATTTGTCAATTCTTGATCTTAGAGTATAAGCCATTGATGTTCTGTTCAGGAATTTTTCTTCTGTGCTCAAGTATTCAAGGTTCTTCCCCACCTTGTCTTTTATTAGTTTCAGTGTATCTGGTATTATGTGGAGGTCCTTTATCCACTTGGACTTGAGCTTTGTACAAGGAGATAAGAACAGATCTATGTGCATTATTCTACATGTTGTTCTCCAGTTGAACCAGCACTATCTGTTGAAAATGCTGTCCTTTTTCCACTGGACAGTTTTAACTCCTTTGTCAAAGATCAAGTGACTGTGTAGGTTTGTGGGCTCATTTCTGGGTCTTCAGTTCTATTCCATTGATCTTCCTGTCTGTCTATGTACCAGTACTATGTAGTTTTTATCACTATTGGTTTGTAGTACTGCTTGAGGTCAGGGATGGTAATAGCTCCAGAAGTTCTGTTATTGTTGAGAATATTTTTCGCTATGCTGGGTTTTTAATTATTCCAAATGATTTTGAAAATTTCTCTTTCTAACTCAGTGAAGAATTGAGTTGAAATTTTAATGTGGATTACATTGAATCTGTAGATTGCTTTTGACAAGATGGCCATCTTTACTATATTAAGCCTGTCAATTCATGAGCACGGGAGATCTTTTCATTTTCTGAGATCTTCTTTGATTTCTTTCTTCAAAGACTTGAAGATCTTCTTGTCATACAGATCTTCCACTTGCTTGGTTAGATTCACAACAAGGTATTTTTATATTATTTGTGACTATTGTGAAGTTCTCTTTCTCTGTTGGGTCTTTGTGAGGTTTAGGTGTGAGTGTGATTGTAGCTTCATAGGAGGAATTGGGTAGTGTTCCTTTTGTTCTATTTTGTGCAATAATTTGAAGAGAATTGGTATTAGGTCTTCTTTGAAGGTCTGATAGAATTCCGCAATAAAACCATCTGATCCTGGGCTTTTTTTGGTAGGGAGACTTTTAATGACTTGGTATTTCCCAAGGGCTTATGGGATTGTTTAGATGGTTTATTTGCTCCTGATTTAACTTTGGTACCTGGTATCTGTTTAGAAAATTGTCCATTTCATCCGGATTTTCCAGTTTTGTTGAGTATAGGCTTTGTAGTAGGATCTGATGATGTTTTTAATTTCCTCAGTTTCTGTTGTTATGTCTCCCTTTTCAGTTCTGATTGTTTTAATTTGGATACTGTCTCTGTGCCGTCTGGTTAGTCTGGCTAAGGGTTTATCTATTTTGTTGATTTTCTCACAGAACCTGCTCCTGGTTTTGTTGATATTTTGTATAGTTCTTTCTGTTTCTACTTGGTTGATTTCAGCCCTAAGTTCAATTATTTCCTGTTGTCTACTCCTCTTGGGTGTATTTGCTTCTTTTTGTTCTAGAGCTTTTTTTTTGTTGTTGTTAAGATTAATGTATACTTTCTTCAGTTTTCTTTTGTAGCTACTTAGAGCTATGAGTTTTTTTCTTAACACTACTTTCATGGAGTCCCACAAGTTTTGGTATGATGTTTCCTCATTTTCATTAAATTCTAACAAGTCTTTAATTTCTTTCTTTATTTCTTTCTTGACCAAGTCATCATTGAGTAGAGATTGTTCAGTTTCCACATGCATGTGGGTTTTTTCATTATTAAAGTCCAGCCTTAGTTCATGGTTATCTGATAGAGTGCAAGGAATTATTTCAATCTTTTTGTATCTGTTGAGGTCTGTTTTGTGACCAATTATATAGTCTGTTTTGGAGAAGGTACCATGAGGTGCTGAGAAAAAGGTATATTCTTTTGTTTTAGGATGAAATGTTCTATAGGTATCTGCTAAATCCATTTGTTTCATAACTTCTGTCAATTTCACTGTGTATTCGTTTAGTTCCTGCTTCCATAATCTGTCCATTGCTGAGAGTGGAGTGTTGAAATCCCCCACTATTATTGTGTGAGGTGCAATGTGTGTTTTTAGCTTAGTAAAGTTTCTTTTATGTATGTGGGTGCCCTTGCATTTGGGGCATAGATGTTCAGAATTGAGAGTTCATCTTGGTACATTTTTCCTTTGATAAATATTAAGTGGCCTTTCTAACCTTCTTGATTACTTTTGGTTGAAAGTCGATTTTATTTGCTATTAGAATTGCTACTCCATCTTGTTTCTTGGGACCATTTGCTTGGAAATTTGTTTTTCATCCTTTTACTCTGAGGTAGTGTCTTTCTTCGTCACTGAGGTGTGTTTCTTGTATGCAACAAATTCTGGGTCCTGTTTGTGTATCCAGTCTGATAGTCTATGTCTTTTTATTGGAGAATTGAGTCCATTGATATTAAGAGATATTAAAGAAAAATGATTGTTGCTTCCTGTTATTTTTGTTATTAGAAGTGGAATTATGTTTGTGTAGCTATTTTTTTGGGGGGAGGTTGTTGGAAGATTACTTTCTTGCTTCTTCTAGGTTGTAGTTTCCCCCCTTATGTTGGAGTTTTCCATCAATTATCCTTTGCAGTGCTGGATTTGTGGGAAGATATTGTACAAATTTGGTTTTGTCATGGAATATCTTAGTTTCTCCATCTATAGTGATTGAGAGTTTTACTGGGTATAGTAGTCTTGGCTGGCATTTTTGTTCTCTTAGGATCTGTATGATTTCAGTCCAGGATCTTCTGCTTTTATAGTCTCTGGTGAGAAGTCTGGTGTAATTCTTATAGGTCTGACTTTATATGTTACTTGATTGTTTTCCCTTACTGCTTTTAGTATTTTTTTTTTTTTTGTTTTGTGTATTTGATGTTTTGATCATTATGTGACGGGAGGTATTTCTATTCTGGTCTTGTCTATTTGGCATTCTGTGGGCTTCTTGTATATATTTATGGGTATCTCATTCTTTAGGTTAGGGAAGTTTTCCTCTATAATTTTGTTGAAGATATTTATTGGCCCTTTAAGTTGGGAATCTTCACTCTCATCTATACCTATGATCCTTAGGGTTGGTCTTCTCATTGTGTCTTAGATTTCCTGGTTGCATTGGGTTAGGAGTTTTTTGCATTTTCTTTGACAGTTGTGTCAATGTTTTCCATGGTATCTTCTGCACATGAGATTCTCTCTCCTATCTCTTGTATTCTGTTGGTGTTGCTTGCATCTATAACTCC
>JANHMN010000021.1:5191372-5201952 GCA_030674055.1 Rhabdomys pumilio
GTTGTGTTTTCTTGCAATTCTTTAAGGGATTCTTGTGTTTCCTCTTTAAGGGCTTCTACCTGTTTACCTATGTTCTCCTGTACTTCTTTAAGGGCGTTATGTATGTCATTCTTAAAGTCTTCTATCATCTTCATGAGAAGTGATTTTAATTCTGAATTCTGCTTTTCCAGTGTGATGGGGTGTCCAGGGCTTGCTATGTTGGAGGAACTGGGTTCTGATGATGCCAAGTAACTTTAGTTTCTGTTGCTTATGTTCTTGCACTTGCCTTTCACCCATCTGGTCAACTCTAGTGTTAGCTGCACTCACTGGCTCTGACTGGAGTCTGTTTTTTCAGTTATCTTGCTTGTGTCAGAACTCCTCAGAGTCCAGATGTCTCTGTGATCCTGTGATCCTAAGCTCATGGGTGGAAGAACTCCTGGAACTCAAGACACCTCTGGGATCCTGAAATCCTGCTGCTCTGAGTGTAGTTGTTCCTTTATGATGTCTCAGGATGTGGTGTCTTCACAGGAGCAGACCAGCTAGGTGTTCACTGGTCTGAGTGAAGTAACTCCTCTAGAATGGCTCAGGATACAGTGTCTACTGCTCTGAGTGCAGTGGCTCCTCTAGGATGGCTCAGGGATGGTGTCTCCACGGGAGCAAACCAACTTTACATGTCTGCCCCAGCCAAAAGGATCAGGCAAGGGGCGTAAGAATCCTTGCCAGTTTTTATCACCTTAATCTCTATTCATTTTCTTATTGTTTTGGTTAAAACATCAAGTACTATATTGAACAAATATGGAGAGAGTTGGCAGCCTTGATAAAAAATTCCCTGATTTTACTGGAATTACATTAAGTTTCTCTCCATTTACCTCAATGGTGGGTATTTGCTTGCTGTATTTTGCTTTGCTTGTGTTTAGCTTTATGCCCTGTATTTATGATTTCTTTAAAACTTTTCACATGAAGTGGTATTGGATTTTATCAAATCTTTTTTAGTGTCTAATGAGATAATCATGTGACCTTTTTCATTTAGTTTGTTTATATGGTAGATTTTCTTCATTTTTTCTATTAAACTCTCTTCATCCCTACTTGATCTTGATTGATGATGTCTTTGATATGTTCTTGGATTCTGTGTTTGAATATCTTATTGAGTTTATTTTGCATCAATGTTCGTATCAGAAATCAAACTGGAGTTCTCTTCTTTGTAGAGAGTTTGTGTGGTTTGGGTATCTGGATGGCTATGGCCTCACAGAATGAAGTTAGCAGTGTTTTTTCTGTTTTTATTTTGTGAAACCATTTGAGGATTATTGGTATTAGCAACTATATAGGCAGTTTTGGAGAAAGATCTATGAATTGGTGAGAAGATGTACATTCTTTTGTGTTTTAGTTTATTGATGCTTGTTTGGTCAATTTGATATCTATCTGTTAGTTTCATTATGTCTCTATACTGTTTTCTCTTCATGTCCTGTAAATTGGTGAGAGTGGGCTGTTGATGTCTCCCAGTATCAATGTGTTGTGTTCAATGTATAATTTAAGTTTTAGCAATGTTTCTTTTTACATGTGAGTGACCATGTCTTGAAGTATAGATGTTCAGAATTAAGACTGCTTCATGCTAGATTTTTCCTTTGATGAGTATGAAGTGTCCTTTCCTGTGTCTTTTGATTAATTTTGGATGAAAGTCTGTTGTATTAGATATTACAATGTCTATCCCAACTTGTTTCTTGTATTTGTTTGCGTGGAAATTTTTTAGCCCTTTACTCTGAAGTCTATCTTTATGGTTGAGGTGAGTTTCTTGTATGCACCAGAATGATGAATTCTACTTTTTTGTCCATTCTGTTAGCATATTTCTTATTATTATGGAAATGAGTCCATTGATGTTGAGAGGTATTAATGACCAGTGATTGTTTTTTCTTGTTACTTTGATGCTGGTGATTGTGTCTGTGTGTGTGTGTGTGTGTGTGTGTGTGTGTGTGTGCATGTGTATGGATTTGTGTGTGTTTTCTCTGTTTTTGATGGATTGAATTACTTATTTCCTATGTTTTCTTGGATATAGTTATCATCCTGGTGTTGAAATTTCCTTCTAGTATTTTTTGTAGGACTGGATTTGTGGATAGATATTGATTGAATTAGGATTTGTCTTGAAATATATTGTTTTTTTCATCTATGGTGATTAAGATTTTTGTCTAGTGTTGCATTTTAGCTTCTCAAGCTGTTTTTTTTTTTTGAGATTGTAAGATATGTGGCCAGGCCCTTTTAGCTTTTACAGTCTCTGTTGAGAAGTCTTGTGCAATTCTGACAGATCTGCCTTTATATGTTACCTTCCCCTCCCCCCTTGCTTCTTTTAATCTTTTTTTCTGTAGATTTTGTTTTCATTATTTGTGATGGGATGATTTACTTCTTATGGTCCAGTATCATTGAAGTTCTCTAAGCTTCTCATATGTTTATAGGTATTACTTTAAGTTTTGTATTTTTTAAAAGTTTTTTGAAAATATTTTCTGGCTCAGAGAGCTTGGATTCTTCTTCTGCTATTCCTATTATTCTTAACTTAGGTCTTTTTATGTTATCCCAGTTTTCCTGGGTGATTTTTGTCAGGAATTTTAGATTTAACATGTCTTTTAGAGATAATCTATTTCATTTTTTCTTTTTTATTAGATATTATATTTACATTTCAGATTTTATCTCCTTACCCCATTCCCCCCCCCCCAGGAACCCCTTATACCATCCCTTCTCCTCTTGCTTCTATGATGATGTGCTCCACCAACCCCCCAACTCCCACCTCCCCACCCTCAAATTTCCCCACACTCGGTGTCCAGCTTTCATGGCACCAAGGATCTCCTCTCTCATCTATGCCCAACAAGGCCATCTGCCCCTACATATACAGCTGGAGTCATGGGTTCCTCCCTATGTGCTCCCAGGCTAGTAGTTTAGACCCTGAGAGCTCTCTTTAGTTGGTATTGTTGCTCTCCTCACGGGGCCACAAACCCTTTCAGTTCCTTCAGTCTTCTCTCTAACTCTTCCATTGAGAACCCCTTCATCAGTTCATTGGTTAGATGTGAGCATCCACCTGTGAGTATGTCATACTCTGGCAGACCTCTAAAGAGACAGCTATATCAGGCTCTTGTCAGCATGCACTTCCTGACATCCACATCAGTATCTACCTTTGGTGACTTCACATGGGATGGATACCCAGGTGGAATGGTTTCCAAATGGATGCTCTTTCAGTTTCTGTCCCACACTGTCTCCATATTTGCTCTTGAGTATGTCGTTAATCCTTTTAAGTAGGAACGAGGCACCCACACTTGGTATTCCTTCTTCATGAGCTTCCTGTGGTCTGTGAGTTGAATCTTTGCTATTTCAAGCTTCTGGCCTAATATCTACTTATCAGTAAGTAAATACCATGTGTGTTTCTTTGTGATTGGGTTACCTCACTCAGGATAATATTTTCTAATTCCATTCATTTACCTAAGAACTTCTCAAATTCATTGTTTTAAATAGCTGAGTAATACTTCATTGTGTAAATGTACCACATTTTTGTATTCATTCCTATAATCTATTTCTTATATTGTGTCTTCTATGCTTCAGAGTCTCTCTTCCATTTTTTGGATCCATTGGTGATGTTTGCATATTTAGTTGCTGTTATCTTTCCTTGGTTTTTCACATTGAAGAGTCCCTCAGTTTGTGGCTTTTTAAAAATTGCTTTAATTTGCACATTAAGGTCTTACACAATTTTATTTCCTTCATCTGTTTAACTGTATTTTACTGTATATCTTTAAAGAATTTGCTTCCTCTTTAAAGACTTTCAGATGTTTGTATTTTCTTGTGTTGTTGGCAGCTTATTTATTTATTTCTTTGGTTTTTGAAGACAGGGTTCCTCTGTGTAGTCCTGGATGTCCTGGAACTCACTCTGTAGACTAGGCTGGCTTCAAACTCAGAAATATGGCTGCCTCTGCCTCTGAGTCCCAAGTGCTGGGATTAAAGGTGTGTGCCACTACTGCCTGGTGTGGCAGGTTATTTTATTATCACTTTAAATGCTTCTCCTTTCCCAGTTTCCCTCCACAATGCCCATCATTTCTATTCTTGCTTTAATGTGGGTACTCACTCCTACACTCCTACCTTACTGCTCAAGCATTCTCCTATGCTTGGGCATCGAACGTCTACAGTACCAAGAGTCTCCTCTCTCATTGATGCCAGATAAGTCAATCCTCTGCTACATATGCAGTTTGGGCCATGGGTGCTCCCTCTATACTCTTTGGTTGGGGGTTTGGTCCCTGGGATCTTTGGGTGGTCCAGTTAGTTGATATTGTTCTAACTATAGGGTTGCAAACACCTTCAACTCCTCCAGTCTTTCTTTTAAATCCTCCATTCCTTTACTTCTCTAGTAGGTATATTTCTTTATTATTTTAAGGTCTCTATCATCTTTATAAAATTGGATTTATGGTCATTTACCTTTTGTGTGTTTTGCTTGTGCTAGGATATCCATTTGTGCTGTAGTGGGGATAGCTTTACTTTGGATGTGTCATATTGCTCTGGTTTTTGTTGACTGGGCTCTTTTGAGATCCTTTAGCCATCTAGACAAACTTGGTCCATTGATGTTCCTGTTGTAGTAGGTACTGAGAAGTGGTTAACCTCAATGGTCCAGATATGGCAGGCCTTTGGTGAGTATCCTGGATCTGTATGACTGCAGATAAGTAAGAAGTGGTTAACTTCAATGATCCTAATGTGGCAGGCCTCTGACGAGTATCCTGGATCTGTATGACTGAAGACCAGCAGGCCTGTATGGTAAAAATCCATAGGTCTGTATGGTCAAGATCTGCAGGTCTGATGAGGTTGACAGAGAGATTGAAGGAAAATGGAAGTCCTGAGGGGATAGCAGGCTATTTGGGCAGTTAGGGCTCAAGTGGAGTGACCTTTGCTGAAGTGCACTACAGTGGAGAGGGGGAACTTGTAGAGTCCACCTCCAGTAGAGGGACAGGATATCAAGTGCAGGGATGGGGTTGACTTCCTACAGTCCAAAACTCTGACCCAGAATTTTTCCTTCTGAAGGAATTGCAAGGACAAAAACAGAGAAGAGCTTGAGAGAAAGAAGGTCCAGTCACAGGCCCAAATTGGGATCCAGCACAAAAATGGATTTCAAAACAATTTTCATCAGTAAAAATTAAAAGATGACTATAGGAGTAGAGAGGCAATCTGTGACTCTAGTAACATTTTTTAAAATATATAAAAAACCGATGGTAAAAAATTAGCAAAACGGCATAATTATATCCACTGATTAAAATGCTAAGATTTCCTGGATTTGATGTGAGAGTACACAAAAATTATGAGAAGTTCACATGTTTCTGACTTACAGTTTTGGTCCTGGTTTTGAAATCATGAAGGGATGTTAGGGAGCAGCTGAGTCTTGGGAAGTATTATAAGGCAGGGGAGGACAATAATGGGGTGCAGCCTCAGTTTCTGTAGAAGACCAAAGCATGAAGTATTCATGGTAAAAAATTAGTGACTGACAACACATGAGATAGTGTTCCTCCTGAGATCCCAACACAGCCTATTGGTGAGGTGCAGTCCATTTGCAAGAGAAATTCTAACATTTTATAGCTACTTGTACTATGGGATCTGTACAATCATGGAGTGCAGATAACCTGAATGAGCATAACAAAATGTGTCCTGCTAACAGTAGATCTGGAGAAACGGTGAGGTTTGTAACACAGAAGATAGTGAGACTAAGAGGCAGCACACCTGACAGGGTGGTTTGAAATCTCAGAAAATGGATGCAAAACCGCAATGATGGCAATATCAATGCAGTGTTAATGCAATGGTCATAATTCATGTGTCAAAATATTACAGGCAACTGAAGTTGGCAGGCAGAATATTAGCCTTTTCTACAAGTAATAGTTTAAAGGACTGTCCAATACAGACTATTCACCTTGGAAACCATATATATAAACACAAAAAGGTGGACTCAAGTGTTTCTATTTTTAATAGATAAAATCTTAAACAAATAATCACACTTATATAACAATACTGAAACAATAAGTTTGAGAGTGGGGTGCATGCAACAGACTAAAGGGAGGAAAGGTAAGTCACAGTGCTTTAATTCAATTTTCAATAAAAATTTAAAATAATAATAGCGATAAATGAAAAATTTCAAATGTGTGTTGATGGGAGTGCAGGAGGGTCCTAGAAATAATTAACGTGGTATTTATGAATTCCTTTACTAGGGATTTTTTCTATAATTTCCATATCTGAAATTTTGAATCACAGACTCTTTCTAGAAACACAAACCATGAATAAAGAATGCTTGGCATTGAGATAAGGGTCTCAGTTTATGAAGAGAGATACTACATCAAATATACTGTATACGTATGTGGGTTTCTGAGTATATGTGATGCATGTGCAAAAGTATATAACCTCTCTCTGTCTCTGTCTCTGTCTCTGTGTGTGTGTGTGTGCACGTGCGCATGAGCACATGCACGCGCATGTAAGATACATAACTCACTGGCAATATATTTAGAGTTTTGGCCTTATTTATATATTAGAGGGCAGAGTCAAGTATTGGTCTTTTTCCCATCTCTTTTTGACACACAATCTCTTTTGGTCACTGCAGAACAACATGTTCATTCCAATCTGCAAATTTCATCTCCAGGTAGAAACTTCTAGTTTACACATGATTGTGGTACAATACCTAGTTTTGTTTATTTTTTAATGTAAGTTTTGATGACCTGAATTCATGTCACAAATCCTGTATCTCAACTGCATTAGACACTGACCTTTCGTTTCAGACCATTTCCAATATTCTTTACATTGTGATTCAATGCTAATTTTATCATGTGTGAGGATTAATGTTGATTGTCAGTAGAATTTTATTTAGAACTATTTATGAAAAAGGATTCTGAGCACAACTCTGAGGGAATATTTAATGTCATTAGTTTCTGTCTGTGCTTAATTAATTGATATGGGCAAAGTAACACTGTAACTGGGCTGTACTGTTCCTTAGGCAAGCTTCCTGGAATGTATAAAAGAAGTTTACTGAATATGAACATTCATTGTCCTCTGCTTCTCAATTAGGTGACTGACTTCACTAGCCCCATTCTCCTGACATCAGATCTGCTGTATGATGATACCCTGAGTCCTCAAATAATGACCTGTTTTTCCTAATAAAAATAATTATCTAGAGTACCTATTCACAAAAATAGGAACATAAATTCTTTTTAAAAAAAACTGTTGCTCTAATGCCCAGGAGCGAGTCTGATTTTATTGTACTACTACATAGTTGATTCTGAGCAATGGGGACTGTTTTATGGTGAGAATCTAGAAGAATTTGGTCAGATAAACCCCCAACATCCATTTCTTGAGCAGTACTTAGAATGTCATTTTGATTGTAGTTTGGAAAAGAAATAAAAATTGACTCTAGTGGATCTGTCACATGAATACAGGTGCCTTAGCAAAAGATGTAGAGGGGAATATTGAAAATGCCGTTTTCCAAAGACCATGGAAAATCATGAATCAGGCACACTGAAGTCTAAGCAATAACACAGTTTAATAAAGTTTATTATAATAGATAAACATATATAATACACAACAGAAAAAGAGTATAATGAGTGAAACTATTTGGAACAAATAGTTCCTTTGTGGAACATTATATGTTGAAGTTTTTCCATTGTCCCATCCTAAATAAAACATAAAATGTCTTCATTAGACAAATATTCTCAGATGATAGATTCACCTCACTTCAAGTAAGACTACTTTTTCCGTGCATTTTCTGAACTCTACACAAAAAATTCCTTGAGGTAACACTCTATCATCTTTTGAATGGTGTTACCTGTTAAATCAAGTATGTTTTATTTAGCATCTTTATTATTCTTCACCTATATTTGGAATGGATCCTGTGCAGCTTAATATTTATAGCAAATGCTAAGCATCTGACAAGATTGTTTCCCAAAGTAAATTAAACAGTAATTAGTATTTTTACACAAGGATAGCAAAGCTCGTTGGCACATGCTTCAGTCTTGTAGTACATTTAATGGAATTTAAAATCAAATAATTCTTAAAGCATTTGTTTTTTTCTTAAGATATCTACATGACTTGTGGACCATGAGAAGAAAGTGAGAAATATAGCAGGTAATATTATGAAAGTCTTACAGGGGCTAAATAAGGAGTCCCTGTCATACACACATATAAGTATCTGTGTGTGTCTGTGTGTGTCTCTGTGTATGCATAAGTGTGTGTGTCTATATGTATACATATGTATATATACATATATTCACATATAATTTAATTAAAGTGTTGTTTAAAAAAACTTTTCCCATACTTTAATATCATGATATGCCCCAATGCTGCTCTGATATTTACAAATTTATGAAATCAGGAAATTTTATCATCCTTCCCTTCATCTAGTGAGTAATTAAAACTTCTCTTACAAGTAGGACCTTTCTCTTGAGAAAGAGCAGATGAAATCTTTAATTCTTCAGTAATAGCATTTGAGGTTTTCCCACTGTGGCCACCTATGGCCTTTTCACAACAGGTGACTTACCAGCAGTATTTAGTGACATCTTTGAGTCATCAGATCTCTTTTGAATATCATTACAAATTGTACTGTCATCATCTCCCAAAACTTCTACATTGTTGTTAATCATGATTTGTATAAAAGACATCTGTGACACCAAAAGGCAAAAACAAGATCCTCTGTCAAATCAAATAGTTTAAAATTTTGAAATCAATAAAAAATTAAAATCTAAAATGATAAAGAAAATAGTAGTTAGTACAAGCAGATATGAACCAGTGAAATGAAGTCTGTGTCTAAAATGGAGACACTTTTGCAATGTAGATAACATAGTTAAAATTTCATACGTATTGCAAAGAATGGAGAAACTAGTAAAGCAAAGTAACATTTCAGAACTGATATGCTTCCAAAATACCTGTGAGTGAATCAAATTAACGAGTTCAAATGTTTCTCAAATCAGTGATTTTTGAGGGGTGTGGGGCGGAGGTGGAGTTTCATTGTGATGGTCTAATTGCAGGCATCACAATATATGATACCATCTTGGTGAGACCTTTTGGGTGGTTTCAGTGGCTTGGCTTTCCTGGAGGAAGTATGTCATTGGTTAGATTTAAAGTCACAGAGTCTGGTGCCATTGGCTGTTTACTCTATGTGCTTCTTGTTTGCTGCCTAAGATGAGAGCCACTAGTTCTCTGATTCCTGTTTGGTTGTCCTTCCTTCCTGCAGCCATACTCCTCTCTCATGAGTCTGAAAGAATGTAATCTCTCTCTCATGAGTCTGAAAGGATGTAATCTCTGTACATCTTTAAGTTCCAAATAAATGTTTACTTCTATAAGTTGCCTTACTCCTGGTGTTTTATTAAATAAATAGAAAAATGACTAAGAAGTTGGTGAGAAGAGGGATCTTTGTTGAGAAAATGCCTACATCCGATTGTCCTAGTGTGTAGGGAAGTCTATGGGATATTGTCTGATGAACTATGGAAATTGTAGGGCCCAGATCTCCAGGGTGGTGCCACCCTTGAGCCATTAATCAGACAAAGCAAGATATGAGGTGCAGGACAGGAAGCACAACTCTTACACAGTCTCTGCTTCAGTTCTTGCCTCCAGGTTCCCACCCTGCTTCAGTTTCGACCCTGACATTTCTCCATAGTTAACTGATAACTAGAAATAAATCATGAAGTGTAATGTGTCCTCCATAAGTTGCTTTTCATCAGTGTGTTATCATAGCAATAGTAGCAAATTAAGCCACTTTCTAAAGTGAACAAGCTGTTCCCTGGGCTATGCTACTTCATTATGAGTAACATCACCATGACTTCCTTCCTGTGGACCTTATTCCTGGAAACCACTAGTTTAAATATACCCTTGCTTTCATTTTGTTGTCTTTTTTGTTGTTTATCTTTTTCCTTTTCAAAATGTATATTCTTCACTGATGCTCTGTGAATTTCTCATCATGCAACCCAGTAACACTCATTTTCCTGTCCTTCCACATCTGCCTTCTCCCTTGAAAACTTCTCCCCAAAATTAAAAAAAAATTAAATCAAGTTTTAAATTTAAATTAAACTGATAGAGGAGGAGGTTGTGAGGAGTAGACTTAGTGGAGGGTACTGCAATCAGGATATAAAGTAAGCAAATAAAGTTATAAAAATATTAAAGCATATGGGTTTATACTAAACTCAAAAGCTACAGAAAACCTGAGGTAAATATACTTGAACTAATGCAAACATACACAATTCTTTTTTATATAAGTAGGGTTTGGTGCTAAAATAATAGAAAGTATATAAAAGATACAACCTTTTTATCAATATTTCTTATATCACATATTGTGTGTTTATAAATATGTACGTAATTATATATAATTATATATGTACACAACACACACACACATATTGCACACAATTGTATGCAATTTGCTTTTCTATGACCAGAAGTGCAGTTGGGGTGAGTTTTCATAACTCTAATAATCTCATAACAATGAAGCATAACTATCATGTGCTCCCAGTACATCTACAATAGAAAACCAATAAACAAACAGAACCCTATTTTATCTGGATTTTTTCAACTTCTCTGTAGTCTTTTGGACACAGCATGTTGTTGGTTAAACATCAGTATCT
>JANHMN010000021.1:5202052-5219335 GCA_030674055.1 Rhabdomys pumilio
GGCATACTTTATGAATGAAATCTGGGCCTGGAAGATAAGAGAGTCTACGTCTCCTTCAGAAAGACTTGAGTTCAAGTCTCAGCACCCACATCAGGCAGCTTACAACTGCCTATAACTACAGCTCCAAGGGATCCACCGCCTCCAGTCTCTGCAGTAACACACGATACACACACACACACACACACACACACACACACACACACACACAATTTAAATGAAGTCTTTATTTTAAAAATGACATTCTTCATAACCTTGGAAAAATTACTATTTTTGTCAACTTACAGGACGAATGCAGGGCAGTGGGGTGTACAGGCACAGGCACAGGCACAGGCACAGGCACAGGCACAGGCACAGGCACAGGCACAGGCACAGGCACAGGCACAGGCACAGGCACAGGCACAGGCACAGGCACAGGCAGCACATCCATGAACTACATGGGGAGCACACACAGGAACCTAATCTAGAAATGGCTGGCCAGAGCAGACCTGTCTGTGTGCTTCCTTCTGGACTGAGGAGAGCAGCAAACACAGGCAACAATAACAACTATCTCTTCTGACTCTTGGGCAATGCAAGCTCAAGGCAGCAAAAACATTGTGAGTGGGTGCCCTGTTTACCAGCAGGGAGAAAGATGGCTCCCTGGGCAAGTGGCTGCTTTACCATTCCCGAAAACCTCACACAACCAGTGTTTACACTATAGCATACTGGTGTGTTCTGGGAGCTGTGGGACTTCATCATCTAGACTGGAGTCTGGGTTCCAGTACTAGTTATAGCACTCTCCTAATTAATTAATTAATTAATTAATAAAAAATGGAAGACCAAGCATGGTGACACATGCATAATCCCAAAACAGAGAAGGCAGAAGCATCCAGGCCCCTAGAGTTTCAATAGTTTTCAGCCAAGTTGGTGAGTTTCAGGTGAACGAGAGATCCTGCCTCATAAACACAATGAAAGCAACCAAGTTGGCATACACGCGCACACACACACACACACACACACACACACACACACACACACACTTGCACACACAGTGAAACTAAAGATAAAATCTCACCTGAACTATGTCCAAACCCAGCCGGCAAGAATGGCATGAGTATCTGCAGAGCCATGACCCCACTGGACCCCTTCAGGAGCCTCTGGCTTGTTTCCACAATAACATCATCGCCCTCACTGGACAGATCTTCGTCCTGTAACATGGCGATGGTTTCTGAAGCCTCTCTTCCATCACAGTAGTTATAACCGGCATAGTCGTTGTACTTGGGGCTGCAGCTGGCTGGAGCATGCCCACCGCTGCTATGGAAGGCCTGCTCTGAGAACTCGTGGTAGTCCAGATGTGGTTGTGATTGATTCCTGAAGGTCTGTGCTGCACCCGACAGCTTGACTTGTCAAATGCCATTCACTTTTTTAAGCCTGTCTTCCTGATTTTTCTGGTAAATGACTGGCATCATGCTTAAAAGAAAGTTTAAAAACTTGTCAGATTGCATTGTATTTAAATTTAAAGTCCAATGTACAAAACCTCCTCCACTCTCAGGACTGGCACTTGTCTTGTAAGTGAGAGGTCTTCCTTTACTGTGGGTCATATTGTCATCACAAACAGCCCTGTATCCTTCAGACTCGAGCTTCCTGTAGCGGAACCAATGCCACAGCAAGGCCTGCTCAAATTAAGCCATTGACTGCTCTGTAGAAAATGTTTCCACCAGTAAAAATATTCAGAAGTTTAAGAGAGGAATTCAATCTGCCAAGTAAAAGATAAAATGTAAAACTTAGATAAATTACACGTAGACTGATTTTCATACAAATGCGGAGTTATACTCTATTCTATGAGTTGGATGCAGATCTGTTCTGTGACATAAAAGTGAGGGGGGGTTGTTCTGTTTTGTTTTATAAAATACAGTGCAGAAGCCAGTTGTACAGGTGCATGCCTTTAATCTCAGCACTTGGGAGGCAGAGGCAGGCAGCCTGGGTCACTGTGAGTTTGAAGCCAGCCTGGTCTATGTAGGGAGTTCCAAGCCAGATAGAACTACACAGATCCTGCATCAAAAACAAAACAAACAAAAAATTTAAGAATGTTTTATAATCTACCTTGAATAAGAGTGCTTTTACTTTTATATAATTCCTGTAACTGAAGCTCACCCATATGAGGTCTTTGACTGCCTTGGAAGATACAGTGATGAAATAAAGTAACAGCATTTGCTGGACACAGCAGTACCATCCTGTGATATCAGCACTAAGGATGCTGAGGTAAGTGGATTGCCCAAAGATAGAGGCCAGCCTGGGCTATATAGTGACACCTTCTTTTGAACAAAATCACAAAGAGAAGGAGGAGAGGAGGAAGAAGAGGAAGAAAAGAAGGAGGTGGAAGAGATGCCATGGCACCTACCACTACAGAGGACTGAAACTTAACATTGTACTTGTTCCAGAGTTTTGGCACCAATCAATTTAAATTGTCAATATAAATGACACGATATAATATTATACTGTGTAAATATTAAATAATAAGCTATATTCCTTTATTTATCAGTTACTGCATATTAATTTCATCAGAATAGAAGGAGACAAAGATGACACTGATCATAAAAACATTTCACTGGTGTCCTGAATACAATATAAGACATTTATTCTACAGATAAATTTAGGTTATCATCGTCTATCACTCTCATATACATAAAAATAGCATTAAATTAACTTAAATATATATCCCTTTGATTATTTAGGAAATAACTCAAAAGAATGATTACAAATACTCAGGCCTCCATTTTGTAAGCCAACCAGTACAAAGTTTGGAATGCCCTTGCACGCTCCTCAAGTCTGCTCTGGTCTACAGCCTTCAAGTAGGTCTCTGACCAGCTGGCTAGTGACTGGAGTCTCAAAGGCCAGAAAAGACAGACACAGATAGATACTGGAATTAGTCACCAACTGGCACTGAGCTGCAAGGCCAGACACTTGGGCAGGCAGAACCCAACTGCACAGTGACTTCATGGCCACACCTATCACAACGGGGCTAGAAGCCTCAGATGCTTCTCAGGAACACCTAAGCCTGTCTTATACTTTCTCGAGAATCAAGGGAGCACTGACTTGATAGAGGACACATGGCCCCAGTACCCACCATACTGTTGACTTTAACGAAGACACTCTGAGTCTTCAATCCTGGGACAGGAAGACTGACCACAAGAAATGACCAGAGGAGAAGAAGATGAAGGTCGGGAAGACAAGCAGGTATGAAGGCTGCATTTCATTCTTTCCTCTTCTTTACTTATGGGAGAAACCTGGTAACTCCTGAGACAGAACTTTCTTTCAGCATTGGCTCAAAGACCCCAGGTCTCCTGATTCAGAACATGATGTATGCATGGGTCCTTCATCCTTTTTACATCCTTTGTCCTTCACCACAGGATTATGGTACCGACTTCCTATGGAGTTGCCCCAGGAATCTAGTGACTAGATTAAGTACCACAGTTGGACCTCCATGTTCCAGGGTTGTTACACACTTGCAAATTCAGCCAATCACAGATGGAAAACACTTGTGGGGGGATGTTACAAGGGCTGGTGATATAGTTCAATGGAATGGTTCTTGTCTAAATATGCACTATGGCCTAGGTCTAAAGCCCAACACCACAAAACTGGACATGGTGGCACATGATGCAGTCCCAGCACTAAGGAGGTACAGGCAGGAGAATCAAAAGTTCAGACTCATCCTGAGATTTACTGAGTTTGAGGCCATCATGGGTTACATGAGATCCCATGACAATGGTGGAAAAACAAGAATCTGTACTACTGGTTGCTCTTGCCCTCGGTCACTGACCAATATAATATAATTTATAATTTATAAATTTATAAACTCTAGTGGCTTGAATGACATTGCCCACCAATCTGTGGATGCTTGGTCCACAGTACATGAGCTGTCAGGGAAGGACTAGGACTGGCCTTATTGGAGGAGGCATGTCACTGAAGATGGGCTTTGAGGTTTCCAAAGTCCTCATCAGGGCCAGTGTGTCTCTCTTTGCCTGTGCTTGCTTGCTGATCAGCTATGTCTCCAGCACCATGCCTGCCTGTGTGCTTCCATGCTCCCTACTCTGATAAGGGACTTGCCCTCTGACACTGTAAGCAAGCCAACCACTAAATGCTTCTTTTGTAAGACCTGCCGTGGTCATGGTGTCTGTCTGCAGCAATAGAATGCTCATTTAAGATGTGCCATTTCTATCATTTCAAGTATTCTAAGCAGTTTGAGAGCTTTTGTGTTAGTTTCTGTGGCACTGAGGACTGAACAAAGTGTTTCATGTTTGTTGTGGTAAGTGGTCCACCACTGAGACATCACCTCGCTGTTTTCACTTTTTTATTTTGAGACAGAGTCTCACTAAGATGCCAAGACAAATCTTAAATTTGCAATCCTCCTGCCTCACTGTCCAGAGTAGTTAGTATCATAGGCCTGTGCAACCAGACACAGGCCTAAATTAGAGAGAGAAGCTGGGCTGTGGTGGGGTACATACACCTTTACCCCAACCCTCTTGGCATCGGATCTCCTTGACTTCAAAGCCAGCCTGGTCTACATAGTAAGTTCTAGGACAGCCAGGGTTACATAGTGAACCCTTGTCTCAATAAAGGAGAGGAGTGAGGAAGAAAATATAAATCAGAAGCTGCACTTTCCTAATTTCCCTGGTGATTTGCTTATACCAACAAGTGTATGAAGCACTTTCTAATACATCTGATAATCTGGTCTGTCCTCATGAGACCAAACGTGAAAACGAATTTGTACGTAAACAGTGTGAATACACACACTCCTCCTAGTCAGAGTGGGAACAGTGGGGGACAACTTGGAACAATCTACTAAAAACGAAGCAGCACACGCCCTACAAGCTAAGAAATGTACCATAAGCACATACCCTGAAGAAACCCCATGCTTTACACAAGAGACAGACAGAGACAGAGAGACAGAGACAGAGACACAGAGACAGGAATACACTGGGATGGTTCCATGAGAGGATTCAATACAAGTTACATATTAGTGGTTTTGTTTGAGCAATGGTATAAAAGTGTGGGGTCCTTCAAGGGTAGGGGTGAAGGGTAGGGTCAAGTGAAGGGGTCCTTCAACTGTTTGTTTCTTCAGCTTTATAGTCTGTGCAAGCACGTACTACTGTTCTTTGAATTGTGCAAACATCTTTAAAAAGCACTTGGCACATTAGTTAACAGAACTTTTTGCTCCTGCAAAGAATCCAGTTCCAATATGGCTGCTCACAACCACCTTTAACTCCAGATCCAGGGGGATCCAACACCCTCTTTTGATCCTTGAAAACAAGACCCATGCACCGTGCACATGTATGTATATACATGTAGATAAAACACTTATAACTGTAAGGTTTTTTTAAGTGTTCCAGTCTGAGTGGTGCTGTGGTAGATTTTATCATTAGTCCCAACATTGCTCCCTTCCTATGAGAGGAGGATGATCTCTACCTGTTGCCATGGTTTCCTGGACACATCTTCATTTCCACTGGCATCCGGTCTAGCCATATGATTCATTTTGGCTGCTGGAAAGGCAGCCGCCACACATACCAGGAAGAGTAAACCAGCTGACCCACCTCAAATGTGTACTGTCTTTCCTCTAGGGCAGTGTCTCTAACATACTGAGCAACTGCAGGTTACAATCCATGGTCAAGAGCTTTAAAAACAGTTTCCAAAGACCTGAATCTCAAAACCAGAACAGTTTCTTCTGAAATTTTACCAAGTTGAAAGCACTTCCTGGGGCCAGTTAGATGACTCAACAGATAAAGGTGATTTGTAGCCTGGGCAAGGGAGCCCTGAGGACTCTGAGTTCAATACATGGAGCCCATGGAAGTGTTAAAAGAGAGAATCAACTCAAAGAAACTGAACCCTACCGATTCTATACTTCTATCTTCTTTATTTAAACTTCTATTTTTGTTGTTGTCTGTGATTTCTTAAGCTATGGTCTCACTGTATAGCCCTGGCTGTCCTGGAACTCAACGAGAGATCCACATGCCTGCCCCTACCTCTCATAGACACCTATACTTCTTTAAAATAACACATAGTCAGGTATGGTGGCTCACACCCAGAATCCCAGCACTCAAGTGGAACTATTGTAAATTTGAGGCCCAACCTGGGCTACAGTTCAGATAATGCCATAAATAAATAAATAAATAAATAAATAAATAAATAAATAAATAAAATTATCTGTATTATATACACAACTGAAATTGCCCAAAAAGAAACCGAAAGTAAAATCAATCATTCTTCTAAGGTCCTTCTTTAGCCCACAAGATGCTATAGAAAAATTAACATGAATCACATCTCTTCATGGTTTCTCCAGCTCTTGGAACCCTAGACAGCCACATGATGAAGCTAAGACAGCCATTCATTCACCAGGGTTCCAGTAAGAAGCCTCTGTCACTCAGAAACCATATCAACGTGTGCTTTTCTATTTTTCCCTTTTTACATACCACCCCCAAATCTTAGGGTTCAATTTTTTTCAAAGCAAGCCCACTTCTAAAACCACCTTAACACCTATACTTGACTCATTGTATAATTAAAATGAGAAGTAATGAAAAAGCTTCCGGAATGGCCAGGTACAGAGAAGATGCAAACAGGTTAACGTTCAAAATAGAGAAAAAGAGAAAGAGATCGAGAAAGGACAAAGCCAAAATGACAAAGTTTAAAAGAGAAACAAAGCTGTCCCTTTACAAAGAAGAATTCCTTGCTCCGTGTAAAGTTTTCATTTTTATTCTCCAGTTTAAGTTCAAAGATGTCCCATAGAAAGTCATATGCATATATATGTATGAAAGTGTCGTGAATTCCGTTATTCTGTAAGCTTGCTAATAAACAATAAATACAATAAGGCCCGATCACATTCACAGGTCAAATGTCTACTCAGCATGACCAGCCAGCTGAGAGAGAGAGAGAGCCAGGTCTCATTTCTGTCCTGAACTAGCAGAGCTCCCATCTGACCACGCCCACCACACCTCAGGACCTCACATCCTTAGGTGGTGAAATGAGAGAGGCAGCCTGCTCCCACATGGAGGCAGGTCTAACTCAGACAACCGCCTACCAAACTCACCTTCCCAAGCTGGGCCACCTTCACAGTGGTGAGTTCCTTCCGGGAAAGATAACAGAAGCCAGATCTCACCCCAAGCAGCTCTGCTTTCCTTCAGTCAGATCTGGTGCTCGAACTCACTGGAAAAGTCTGCATGCCAATTAGGCCAATTGCAGGAACCTGGATGTGTGTGGAGTCAGGGAACTACTTTCAAGGGGTTGGTTCTCTCTGTCCACTACAGGGGTCCTGGGGATCAAACTCAGCTTGTCAGGCTTGGTGACCAGAGCCTTCACCTGCTGAGCTACCTCCTGCCCTGTTTTGCTTTTGTTTTATTCTTTTGAGATGGGGTCTCTCTCCTTAACCCAGGCTGTCCTCAAACTCATGACAGTCCTCCTGGATCAATCTTTCCAAGTGCTGGAAATACAGAAATAAGTCACCACAGGAGGCTCCCTGTGTCATATGTCATAAGACTCAACTAGGTACACTTAGTACCAACTCTGCACCAGGCACGAACTGGTTACAAATGTGTTTAGTCCCTACTATGCACCAGGTATTGTACAGTTACCAGGGGCAATGCAAACAGGCAGAAGCAAGGTCTTAGACCTTTCTATCTTGGAGCAAAAAAAGGGAAGACAAATGGGAAAGCTTTATGAAATGGGACAAAAACAAAGGGAAGATTCTTCAGATCAGATTGGAAGCAGATTTTGGAATGCCTGTATCACTAGGCCAAGAAATCTAAAGTTTCTGACTGAGTTGAGAAAGACAAAGGACCTAAAGAGATCTTCAGGAGACAGCAATCTCACCAGTCAGGTCCTGACTAGATCAGGAGCCTCTTACTTCCTCTATGATGAACGCAGGTTTCTTAAGAAGGCTAACTGAATCTTACCAACAAGCCCTTAACCCTGCGGTCCAGCAATATCTATGCTCAATACATTCTTGTTTTCTACTTTATTTACCAATGTAGCCCAGGCTGGCATGGAACTTGCTGTAGAGAAATGGCCTCACACTCACAGAGATCTTCCTGCCTCTATCTACCGAGGTCTAAAAGCATGTGTCACCATGCCTGGCCTACTTTAAGTTTTCAAGATGGGTTGGTCACACAAACTTCTACTTTGTTTGATAACCTATTAGTAGGTGCTTAGAGTTGGAAAGATGACCTAGTGCACTGCGTTCTCCTTAGCATGAGGGTTGTTTTGCTGTGTTTTATTGAGAAGGGGTTTCATGTAGCTCAGGCTTTCCTACACTATATCCATGTAAGGTGGTTCACTGTTGGTGCTCTTGCTGTCACCCTCCTGAGTCCTGGGACTGCAGAGTGCTAGGGGTGGAATCCAGGACTTCTGAAACACTAGGCAGGTACTCTGCAAATGGAGCTACGCCTCAACCCCTCTTCTTAGTTTTCTTACAGGAGTTTCTTCCCTCATGTAGCTGTTGCATGGTGGGTTTGTTTGGTTTGGCCTAAAACATGTCTGCTCAGTTCTAGTCTCTCCTTTAACCTGGCTACCTACCACTCCACTTAAGATCTCTGCTTTTCAATGTTAGTTCCTCAGCCTTCCAACACCATTTCCTTCTCCACAGCCCAGAGGACTATACACTTCAGCAGGTATCTCCCTAGGTTACAAACTCCATGGACCCTAGGGCTGGCCAACGCCTGTTACCTATCACTCAATAATTAAAGATGACGGCTAAGAAGAGAGTGGACTTGATGACCTAATGCTTAGCCACATAATGAAATGCACCTCAAATAACTTTTTAAGGCATTATTTTCAAGGAATATACATCATTGGTTCCTCTTTTAAATGTTGACTAAATTCCTGGGCTAGCCTAAAGACCCCACAACCCACAACTCTGCAAAGGAGAGGATGGCTGTTTGTTTCCCTTTCTTGCTGACCACCAGTAAGCAGGAGAGAGAGAACTAAGAGAATGATTCTCTGGCTGTATCAGTGGTCTCTCCACCCGGATCTAAGGCTGAGGTAGGGGAAAGGTCAGTGCTGCAGAGGGCTCTACCCCAGGCTCTCCTGGCTCTCACTGAGTCTCTTCATTGCTTGCATTCCTGGAAGGAGACTGCTTTTTTGTTTCTTATCCAAGTCCCATCATTAAGCTCAGGAAAGCCTTGGCTTTCCTTCCTGGAGTTTTTTCAGGTTTTACAATTTCATGTGAGTAAGTATATTGGTCACACAACTCTACATTGTTTGGCAACCTATTAGGTGCTTATGGTTGGAAAGATTACAAAGTGTACCTCGTTCTCCTTAGCCTGGGGGTTGTTTTTGTTGTTTTGTTGTGTTTCCTTGAAAATGGGTCTCATGTAGCCAAGGCTTTCCCACACTCTATAGCCAAGAAATCAGCTGAGTGAGTAAGAGGACTCATTTCTTCTACAAGCATGAGGACCTGAGTTTGAATCCCAGACCCTCGTCAAAAAGCCAGATGTGTTGGGCTGGAGAGATGGCTCAGCAGATAAGAGCACCGACTGCTCTTCCAGAGGTCCTGAGTTCAATTCCTAGCAACCACATGGTGGCTCACAACCATCTGTAATGGAGTCTGATGCCCTCTTCTGGTGTGTCTGAAGAGAACAATGGTGGTATACTCATACGGGTAAAATAAATAAATCTGCTTTTAAAAAGCCAGATGTGGCCACACCTGTATGCATGACCCCAACACTGTGGAAGACTGAGACAGACTAACCGCTAGACCTTGCTACCTGTCAGCAGATACCCAGTTTCAACAAGAGACCTTCTCTCAAGGGAATATATGGCAAAGGGTGACACTGCAAGACATCTGTGTGTAACCACCCAGGCATCTACTCAGACCACATACACATAAACACCAAAAAAAAGGGAAGAAGAAACCAAATGTGGACTGAATCTTAATTCTCCAACTAGCTTCTACCAGAAATGAATTCTAGAGTATTTTATCAGTATTTTAAGTCTCATCTGACTTCTTGAGTCTAACCTTAGTTTTTTTTTCTTGATGTGTTGTTGAACTCAGGACCCTTATGCCTCAGCCTTCGTCCAGAGTAACTGGAGCTACAAGAATCCCACCACACACTCTACTTGATCT
Source organism: Rhabdomys pumilio (assembly GCA_030674055.1). Taxonomy (NCBI): domain Eukaryota; kingdom Metazoa; phylum Chordata; class Mammalia; order Rodentia; family Muridae; genus Rhabdomys; species Rhabdomys pumilio. The sequence goes on from JANHMN010000021.1 coordinate 5,212,140, forward strand.
CAACTGTTGTGTCTGCTGAAGACCTTGTATCAATCCAAAGGCCTGGTACATGGTCCTTCAAGCAGGGACCAAGCTATACCCTCAGGCCTGATTTCAATTTTACTAGGCTCTGGAGAGAGAAAGAGAGTAACTACTGAAAAAAGTCAACAGAATTAATTATACTTACTTCTGGATCTTAAGATAGGTAGGTCATCATGAAGATGCAAGATGAGACAAAGGAAAGATGGAATGGGTCAGGCATAGCAGCATCTACCTTTAATCCTGGCTCTAGGAAGGCAGAGGCAAGTGGTTTCTTGGGAGTATGAGGTCAGCCTGGTCTCAGGCCAGCCAGGGTTACAGTGAGAGCCTCTCTGTCTCCCAATGTCTCTATGTCTACCCACTTCCCCCACCATTTGTGGTACCTCTTAGGCAGTCAGCAGTATATAAAAGAAGATGAATTTCTGCTCCCCAGCCACAGGCTGTTGGAAACTTATTGCAGTGGACCATGAAATGCAAACATTGTACATTTTATGGGAGAAGTGCATGGCCACAGTAGCTGTTCATGCTCTGGGTGAACAGTGAGGGTTGTGTGATCTGAATCAGTGGTGGGAATGACAAATGTGGTTTTCCCATCATGGCAGTGTGCATGCCATTCAATCAGGGCCTTCTTGTAACAGACCAAGAAGTGGAGAGAGGAATAACAAACGTGTTTGAGGATGCAGGCGGATGCCAATCTGAGTTGGTTACTGCAAATTCTTATTGCAAGAAGAGAACAGTTTTCCTGGACTACAACTTGTCGGCTGGGACTCAAAAGAGTTAGTAGGATCTGAAAGTTTCTCATTATGCTGCCATACAGCCCTTACACAAAGAAGAAAAGAAGCCTTTAGGACCAAACCCAGAATTCAGCATTGTCATTCCACGTGTCCTGAACACAAATGTGTTACTCTGAAGAAACAACACACTAACACAAACATGGAGGAGGCACAGGTCGTCAAGAGATATGAGCTGTGCTCAATGAGAGCTTCCACTTGAGCCCGAATTCAAAGTAAGGTTTGAAAAATGCATATATGTGTGTGCATGTGCATACCTGTGTGTATACATGTATATTAAAAAGAGTAGCAAACACTGAGCCAACCTTGGGGAAAAAGAACAAGGAACTGAATGAAGGAAAGCTTTTCCCATTTTTCCTACTCAGATATTTCCTTGGAGAAAAATCTCTGGACTTAACTACAATATTACCTTCTAATAATTTCTTATTCTTGTTTTTTTTCTCTCCATCTTCTGACCCCTACATTTTTTTAAAGAAAACAACTTTTACTCAAAGCTCTAGAACATTCCTCTTTTAATTAATGTTTTAAAATTTTTTTGGTTGGTTTGTCTGTTTCTTTTTGTTTGTTTGTGTTTTGAGACATGGTCTTTCTATAAAACCCTGGCTATAGACCAGGCTGACCTCAAATTCAGAGAGATTATCATGCCTCTGTTTCCACCAAGCCTGGCTAAGCGTTTGGTATTCATTAGATCATTGGGTGTAGTGGGGTGTTCTGAAGCTGCTTGTTTTGTAATAACAAATACTGTACCCTAAAGCCTGGTTGCTCCCAGACAGGAGAAAAACTATATATAGGCCCAAGTGTTGTTAAGTGTCCTTGTCCTGCAAGTTAATATTGATAGGTGAATAAAGATGCCTACAGCTTATAGCTGGACAGAATTGAAATCAGTAGAGCATGGGATTCCTGGTCTTGGGGTTGAAAAGAAGATGGAAAGGCATTTTGAGCACATTGATTGAGGTAGTCTCCATGGTCAGGTGGCTCTATTGGCAAACATGATCTGCTAATAAACCTCCATTTGCACTGAGAGTCCAGTTACATTCATCACAGACAAGAATCTTGTCTTACTGAACGACAAAATTCCTTCATCAGCCAAAGTATTCCTAAACAGAAAGCAGTCCTGTCAGGAGTGTTGGGTAGACCAATAATTCTAGCCCTGGCAAAAAGGAAGAGGTGAGAGATCTTGAGCTTGAAGCCAGACTGGTATGCATATCAAGTTCTAGAGATGCAGAACAACACAAAACAAAAGATGAGATGTAAGAGAAAGCAAAAGAATACCTGAAGGTGAAGAATGAAGAAAAGAAGGAAAAAGTAGAAGGAACTGAAAAGGATGAAGAGGAAGATAAAGAAAAAATGGAGGAGGAAGGAAAACAGCAAGAGGAGAAGAAAGGAGGAGGAAGAGGAAGAGGAGGAAGAAAAGGGAGAGGAAGAGGAAGAAAGCACCATGCTAGAGAAATCCCAACAGTCCACATTAGTAGAATGGAAAACAGTGTGGTGTGGCTCAGAAACACAGGTCACTGACCCAGAGTGGATCACCTAAAAATGAACCCACAGAGTAAGAGACATCTAATTCTACATAAAGGTAGTGATGGAAATCTGCAGAAAAAGGCTCACATTGGTCAATAAATGGTGCTGGGAATATCAAATTTCCAAATATGAGAGATTGAAGTTGCCCTCACCACACATTAAGATTATTCCAAATGAATCAAAACCACAAAGGTAAGACCTAAAAATGCTTCAGAAAATCGCAGCACACTTAAGCACATAGCTAAGTAAGCCTAGAACTTTGAAAATGTTATGGGTAAGGTGGAAAATGTGCTCAAAAATAAACAAGTGAGCTTCCCTGAAAGTTAAAATCTTCTGAACAACGAAAGAAAAGTGACCAAAGGAAATAGATACCCTGAAAAAAATGCAAAATATAAAAACAGAAAACTGGTTGTCAAGTCTAAATCTGGTTGATATTTCAAACTCACTGAACTATGTACAACTGTTGGTCTCTATCCAGGAAGAATCTGCCAAGGGACCTGTAATGAGTCTGGCTGGAAGGAAAGCTTCCAGGAGGCTCTGGCCTAGTCAGAAGAGACAAATTTTACAGTTCTTAAAGTGGAAGCCAAGGAAGGAAGACTACTGGACCTCTTCAGCTTCCCAGGCAGCTCTGGAGTTAGTGGTAAGGGGCAAGATGCAAGGGGCAGCTGGAAACCAGAGCCAGAGTGGAGCAGGTAAGGAAGTGGCAGGAAGTGGCTTAGATGGATGAGCCAAGCAGCTGCAGGGAAACCTCCAACCAGGCCTGCTGGACAGGATTCAGATCTAATAAGGAAAACTTCCTGAGAAAAAATTCTTCCCAGGAGTATTACCGGTCAGTAAGATAGATGCTCTCTCATGATTCCTGGTGAAATAATGCAGGCACTGTTTTCTTTGTGAACAGGGACCTTACAAACATTGTGAGGTAGGCTGGGATCCAGGAATAGATGCTTCTGTTTGCCTCAATCTGAGATGTTAGGGATGCTTTATTAGTGTGGGGGAGGGGGTCAGGTGTTGTGCCTATGTGACATTGTCCTCCTAGTAGAATGTCATGGTCACTTGTTCTCAGATAGTTAGACCTTGGCCTGAATTGGAACTAATGACTACTCTTCTCACTTATGAGAATACTAGAGGTTTTCTAAACGTACTTAGCCTTACCAGGACTTCTGTCTGGTGTCAAGCTCCATTGCCCCACATAAAACCAAACAACCAAAACCAAGTCATCTAATCAACGCTTGGGGTGGTGAACTGAATACATGGCTCTCAAAATAAGACACATAAAGGTAGATACATCACCAAGTGCTAAGCATCCTCAACATCCTGGAAATGGAATTAAAATTATTTAAGGTGAACTGTCTCCAGTCCATCATGACTGCTAATGAGGAAACCAAGGACAACAAATGATGGACAAGACAGGGAGAATCTTGGATGCTTACACACTGATAGTGGGAAGTGAACTGGGTCAGCTGCCCTGTCTGCCAGCATGAAAGTTCTCAGAATAAGGGAAACAGGACTGCTGTCTGATCCATCAATATGATGCAGGGATACTCAGACATCCATGCTCATTTTTGTACTGTTCACTACAGCTCAGAAAAGGCACCAGCCAGGAGGTGTTCCAACACATGAGTGGGGATGAGAATTCAGGAACACTGACACATCATTACGTGTAAAGGGAAATGAGATACTCAGGACATGTGTAGACCTGGAGATCAGGAGGCTAAGTGAAGTAAGCCAGTCTCAGGAAGACAATGCCAGGTTTTCTATAATATGCAGAAGCTATGTGTGTGTTGTACATTCTATATGTCTTTCTATGAGTGTGTGTGTGTGTGTGTGTATTTTGTGTGTGTGTTTTGTGTGTGTTTGTGTGTGTAAATGCCTGTGAGTGCCTGTGTTTATGTGCTTGTATGTATTTCTGTGAAACTTAGGAAAGGAAAAACAAGAGTGAACCAGTTCAGAGACGAGGGAGGCATAGTATGTAATGCATAGGACACAACAGAATGAGGAAATAGTTGGACATGCAAGGAATCACAAATAGTGTAAAGAATGTCAACAGATCACTGGGAAGAGGAAGGAAACTGCATAAATCTATGCATAATTATATACACGCAAACTTGCATGCACACACACAAACACATCCATAAGTAACACATTTATTTCAATTGGTTTGCAAAAAGATGTAAAATAGAGCTTTCAAAATAACATATCCAGAGCTAAAAGAGAGGAAGTATACAGAGAGGATACATATCCAAGCTTCAGGACCCACAGTATACCACCAGATCCCAAAGAAAAAGTCTTATTCGGTAGCAAAAACAGTAAACGCTACAGCAAAGTATAAGGTACAGACAGCAGAACTGCATAAATTATCCAAGGGCAGCTACACTAATATATAACTAAACAAAGAACAACAGAGACTGTAAAACAACAAGGTAGAAGGAGAGAACTCACTTTCAAATATTTTCCTCTGACCACGTGACCGACCCTTACTATGACTGCGCAGTACACCAACTGACATACACACACTGAGAAATGCACATGTGCACACAACATGTACATGCACACAACCACAGATACCCAAGCAAAGGTAATTAAACATTAAATGTTAGTATCAAATTTATACTAACCTGAACTCTAGTGTTTGTGAAGGACTGGTGTGATGGACAAGGAAAAGTTACCAATAGGGGGATTTGAGTTCCCTCAGGCAAAGCTACAAGTTTTGAACTTCACCTGGAATCATATTTCCAATTCATAAAACAGTGGTTTCAATGGCTGCTCAATTTCAAGCACATGTTAAAAAGTTCCCAAGTCGTACTCTACAAATTCATGAGTTATGTGGAATGAAAAGTTTAATGAAATCATTAATCAATTCTAAAAATGAGAAAGTAGAGCACTTCATTAAACGTGGGCAGTCAAACGACAATCAAAAATAAGACCCAGGTGCTGTTGATACAATTGGGAGCCTTGACTCTGCAGTCTGCTCCAAAAATGGGATCTGGCCCACTAAGCCTGCGGACTTCTGACTAATGAGAGAGCTGCCAGTCCACCTGTCTCTCTTCTCTGAATTCCAGGAAGCCAACAAATTCAATGACTTAAGAAAACAGTGGTTTGAGTGGTAGTGGTGGTTTTGGTGGTGGTCATGGGGTGGTGGTAGTGGTGGTGGGGGGAGCAGGCCTCAATTTCAGCAGGCAGGAAGCAGAGGCAGGTGAAACTGTGATTCTGAGAGCAACCTGGTCTACATTGTGAGTTCTAGGACACCCAGGACTACAGAGAGAACCTCTGTTTCAAAACAAAACAAAATATCCAATCAGCCCTTTGAGTGGTTAGAGAGGGTGTAGGTCATGAAGAATATATCCAGAGGGTCAAACGGCTCACTGTGCTGTCCTGAGCTGGTGAGGAAATAAAGAAAAAAAAACATAGACACATGGACAGTGAAACTTGGATCAGCTGGATTCTCTGAGTAAGCCTATGGCTACCAGGAATCTGGGGGTGTTTAATTGGCACATCACAGGGAGATGGGTTAGCTGGATTGGGTGGGAGGTCTCTGTCCATGAGCAGTATCAGGCTGTAAACATCCAAGGAGGAAAAACCACATTTGCTAGAACTTGCACGCACTGATCATTCATAAATCATGATTGGAAGAAAGAGCAAAGATTTTCCACTGCTCTTTACTCTGGCACATAAGAGTATATTCTTGCCAATTTAGGAAGAGACAACTGGTCTCTGAGTCCTAGTTGAGCCAAGTCCATGTCAAAACAGACTACCTCAGGACTTGATTCATTCAGCTTTATCTTGGTCCCTACACAAAAGCAGGTTAGGAGACATTTCACTGACAAAAGTGGGTACCAGTCAGGGCCCCTCTCTCTACCTAGGGCTTTTTATAGCAGGCAGAGCAGAACCATAATCTTCTCTCAGATCTGTGCCAGAGAGGTCCACTCTACCTAGTTAACACTTAACTCCAGGCTGTAATCCTCCAGGCCCTCACATCTGCTTCAAATAGGTCTTAAAACAGCTACAAGGACCAGCTAACTGCTTCTGACACTTAGACATTCTGAGTCTCTGCCTCTGGTGACATTTCACCTGACCCTAGCACTGCCCTTTCTATTTGTATGCTGCCCATGTGTTAGTCAACTTGTCAACATAATAAGCAGAGGAAACCAGAATGGAGGGAAACATGACTGAGAGGACGCCTGCATAAATAGCCTTCAGAAAAGTGTGTAGAGAGTTTCATCAGTGACTAGTATGGGAATATGGTATCCATTGGGGGATTTGCCACTACAGGGCAGCGTTTTCTGAGCAGGAAAGTCATGTCAGCAAGCCAGCCAGCAGCCCTCCTCTGTAGGCTCTCTTTCACTTCCTGACTCCAGGGTCATGCCCTCTTTGAGTTACTGCTTTGACTTCTCTTCAAAGATGGTAAATGATCAGGATACATGAGCTACATTAAACCTTTTGTGCCCCATGTTGCTTTTGGTCATAGTGTCTGCCACATTGATGCAAAGTAACCTATGACAGACATTTGTTATATACACTGGTCCTCATCAAGCAGTACAAGTTCTGTGGCAGATCATGAAGAAGAAAGGCTGATAGACCCACCCCCTTTGAGAAAGGGGATTGGTGGGCAGAACTTTGGGGGGATGGGCAAGCCCTAACTGCCAGAAGCTGTAGTTTAACTTACATTAACTATCCCACTGCCTGAGAAGAGGTACTCAGACATGCTGACTTTATCTCCACAAGACATTTCTCATTCAGTGACAGGGTGATCCCAAGACAGGGTATCACTGTGTAGCTCTGTCTGTCCTGGAACTCCCTCAGTAGACCAGGCTGGCAAAAGACTCAAAGATCCACCTGCCTCTGCCTGCTGGAATTACAAGTGTGTAC
>JANHMN010000021.1:5219435-5248181 GCA_030674055.1 Rhabdomys pumilio
GAAAGGCTTTCAACTTCTATGAGGCTTCTCCTGCAACTTTCCAAAAACGCTTCCCTCAAAGGGAGAGAGCAATGCCTATAAAGTAAGGGAAAGGCGCTGACTTAGTGTGAGACCTCTAGCACATCATATATTCCACATCAAATTCACAATCTCTATGTTTCTTTCTCTCTCCCCTTCTCTCTCTATCTCTCTCTCTCTCATGCCCCCATCCCTGCCTCTCTCACTGAAGGATAAAATGTTCCTAGAAATGTCTCCAGATTCTCCTGCCTGTGAACCTGGTCTCCAAAGTCACCCATTTTGTGGTGCCTGCCTCCTATAGAAGGATGTTTTTGGATTCAGGTCTCTGAGCTCAATTCCCTGTTTCATGGCAGTCACAGAACAGTGGCCAGACTGCTGCCTCCCAGAACACCCAGCCTACTCTGCACTATGTTTAGCTCTTCTGCCCCTTGGTGATCATGGGTTCTTTCCTTTGCTTGGTATCCCCAATCTGCATCTGTGCACTGTTTCTCCTTAGCAATTCCAGCATCCAGATGATCCTGTTTAAGTGAGCCATAGACTTCATTATATCCACTGGGGTTGTGCTGCTCTCTAGAAACACCCTGGAGGAATTCCTAAGTGAGTCTTCACACATCACTGGGAACCTGAGAGAGTGAAACAGCTGGCAGGTCTCTGCAAAGCAGCCGAGGCTTGACCTGCAGATTACCCTCTCTAGACCTGAGGAGCCTCCAGCTGTCCAGCAAGGGTAGAATGGTAGGACCGCCTTGTGTACATGTAGAAAAATACACAGGTCAAAGTTTCCAGTGTACTTAGGGTGTGAGCATAAGAGCAGTGATATCAGTTTCTGAGAATGCTTTTGACATGGGTCCAGGTTGAGTCTGAAGTCTCTGAAGAAAGAAATCTAAGAAGATCTCAGAAGATGGAAAGATCCCCCATGCTCATGGATTGTCAGGATTAATATAGTAAAGATGGGCATCTTGTTGAAAGCAATCTACAGATTCAATGCAATCTCCATTAAAATCCCAACTCAATTCTTCACAGAGTTTGAAAGAGAAAGTCTCAAAATCATTTGGAATAACAAAAAACTCAGGATACCGAAAACTATTCTCAAAAATAAAAGAACTTCTAGGGGAATCACCTGACCTCAAACTCTACTACAGAGTAATAGTGATAAAAACTGCATGGTATTGGTACAGAGACAGGCAGGAAAATCAATGGAATAGAACTGAAGATCTAGAAATGAACCCACACATCTATGGTCACTTGATCGTTGACAAAGGAGCTAAAACCATCCAGTGGAAAAAGGACAGCATTTTCAATAATTGGTGCTGGCTCAACTGGAGGTCAGCATGTAGAAGAATGCAAATCAATCCATTCTTATCTCCTTGAACAAAGCTCAAGTCCAAGTGGATAAAGGACCTTCACATAAAACCAGATACACTGAAACTAATAGAAGAGAAGGTGGGGAAGATCCTCAAATACCTTGACGCAGGGGGAAAGTACCCAAACAGAACACCAATGGCTTTCGATCTAAGATCAAGAATTGACAAATGGGACCTCATAAAATTGCTAAGCTTCTGTAAGGCAAAGGACACTGTCAATAGGACAAAACAGCAACCAACAGATTGGGAAAAATCTTTACCAATCCTATATCCAATAGAGGGCTAGTATCCATTATATACAAAAAAAACTCAAGAAATTAGACTCCAGACAACCAAATAACCCTATTAAAAATGGGGTACAGAGCTAACCAAAGAATTCTCAACTGAGGAAACTCAAATGGCTGAGAAGTACCTAAAGAAGTGTTCATCATCCTTAGTTATCAGGGAAATACAAATCTAAACAACCGTGAGATTCCACCTCTCATCAGTCAGAGTGGCTAAGATCAAAAACTCAGGTGATAGCAGATGCTGGTAAGGATGTGGAGAAAGAGGAACATTTCTCCATTGTTGGTGGGATTGCAAGCTGGTACAACCACTCTGAAAATCAGTTTGGTGGTCCCTTGAAAATTGGACATACCATTACCTGACCCAGATGTACCACTCCTGGGCATATACTCAGAAGATGCTCCAACATATAACAAGGACACATGCTCCACTATGTTCAAAGAAGCCTTATTTACAACAGCCAGAAGCTGGAGAGAACCCAGATATCCTCAACAGAGAAATAGACACAGAAAAATGTGGTACATTTACATAATGGAATATTACTCAGCTATTAAAAACAATGAATTTGAGAAATTCTTAGGCAAATGGATGGAACTAAAAAATATCACCCTGAGTTAAGTAACCCAATCACAAAAGAACACACATAGTATGCACTCACTGATAATTGGATATTAGCCCAAAAGCTGGCAATACCCAAGATACAAGTCACAGACCACATTAAACTCATGAAGAAGGAAGACCAAAGTGTGGGTGCTTTTGTCCTTCTTAGAAAGAGTAACACAATACTCATGGTAACAAATATGGAGACAAAGCTTGGACAGAAACTAAAAGAGGGGCCTTCTGAAGACTGTTTCACCTGAGTATCCATTCTATGAGCTGTCACCAAAGGCAGACACTGATGTGGATGCCAGGAAGTGCATGCTGACGGGAGCCTGATATAGCTGTCTTCTTAGAGGTCTGCTAGAGCCTGACATATACAGAGGCAGATGCTCACAGCTAACCATTGAACTGATCATGGGGTTCCCAATGGAGGAGTTAGAGAGAAGACTGAAGGAGCTGAAAGGGTTTTCGGCCCCATGGGGAGAGCAACAATACCAACCAACCAGAGCTTCCAGGGTCTAAATCACCAGCCTAGGAGCACATAGGGAGGGACCCGTGGCTCCATCTGTATATGTAGGGGCATAGGTGGGAGAGAAAGTCCTTGGTCCAGTGAAGGATGGATGCCCCAGTGTGGGGTAATTCGTGGGTGGAGAGGTGGGAGTGGATGGGTGGGTGGGTGGGTGGGGTCACATCCTTATAGAAGCATGAGGAGGGGAGATGGTATAGGGAATTCCTAGGTGGTGGGGGGAATGGGGAAAGGGGATGACATCTGAAGTGTAAATAAAATATGCAATAAAAGAAAAAAGAATCTCCAAAAATTCATCATTTCTAAGCAGAAGCCAGTTCAGAGTCAGGTATTTTGAGAACAACTGCCCCAAGCCAGCTTTCTTCTAAGTCACTCCCGTAACTTACATTCTTGCATACTTGAGGATGGAGCTCCTGTAAATCCACTGGTAGACTTGGGTAGAATAATTCTGTGGTCTGTTGTTGGTACCATATCTGGGTTATACAGACATTTGCTCATGTCTCCTCAAGGAATAGCACCAGGTAGTCATATAAGACTTTTATGTGCAAAGATACAGGTTTATAGAAGAACATTTGATCTTCAACTTGGAAATCATCCTCTACTAGCTTCATGTTTCTGTCTGCATCTTGAAAATCATTTTGATGTTTAATGTCTCCACGAACAATGTCAAGGTTGTGACAGTACTTTATGGCTGCCACTATCTGCCTAAATATTTTCTTTACCTCTTCCTCCTGCAACAGGTCCTCCATTATCAGGACAAAGGTGTTTCCTCCTGGAGCATACCCTGTAATTAGACAGACCCGCTTTGGTGGTACTAGAACCTGGAAGAGGCTAATGGTGCTGGGATGGTGCAGTGAACAAGGTCTAGGTTGTGATGCACCCTTCCATACTTGCTTACCATTTCACTAGGTTCTGCATCCTGCCTCTTTCAGAAAACCCACATTCTTGGAAAATATATGCTTGGTTTCTGTTTACAGAGACCTCTTGAGTTAATAGTGACAGGCAAGCCCTGATTCTCCTATGCAGTCTCTTGAAGCACCTAATCTTCTGAGGGAGAGATGATGTTTCCATGGCAAAGTCTTGCTGAGGTAGCAGAAGCATTTCCTCTTCCGACATGCTGCTGCAGACCCATGGGGCAACCACAGCTCTGGAATGGAAGACACAACTCGCAGCACTGTTCTTCTTGGGACAATGTAGAACAATAAAAGGCATGGAGACACTTCTGGCCACCTTATGTCCTAAGAGTGTCAGAGGAACAGGCCCCTGCTCTCCTGGTGTTCAGATGTGGAGGATGCCAAATTTGGGCTCACTGGTCCTTTTCTTTGGTGAAAGACCAGAGATAAAGGTGCATGCTCCTAATGGGGCCAAAGTAGGGCACAGATCCACAGGCTTGGCTGAAGTGATAGATGCATGCTCAAACACTTTACATACCTGTTCTATTCAAATCAAATATGTCCCCATTTTCTCATCGAATCTTTTCTTCTGCAGGGATTCTAAGATCTCCTTGGCATTAAATTCCATGCCACAGAACACATCTATCAAATTCAAAACTTGTTGGGTCACAGTGGGTATATTCACTTCAAGTTTCATGACCTACGCATGTCTCATGTCTGAGGAAACTGTGAGGGTCTGGTGAATTATGTTTCCAAGTTGCCCAGAAACGTAATTTGGAAATCAAAGGTCCCCATTGTGATCTTTTACTCAACTTCTTTCATGCTACATCCTCTAAAGAGGTGGTAGCAAGTGGTGATAATATAGAGTGCCAAGCACAAACTCCACACATCTGCCTCCTAGCCATCATATGAGTCCCCTAGTATGAGCTCTGGGGCATGAAAGCCCTGGGTCTCACACTGCCTATTCAGTAAAGGGCTAGGTCTAAACTTGATGGCCAAGCCAGGTCTGTCAACTTCACATTACCCTCTGCATCTCTCCTGAAATTCTTGAGTTTTGTGTTTGGATAGACAATGTCAAGGTTGTGGCAGTACTTTATGGCTGCTACTATATGCCAGAATTTTTTTTTTGCCTCTTCCTCCTGCGGTAGGCCATCCTCCATTATCAGATCAAACACATTTCTGCCTGGAGCATTCTCTAGATAGACCTGCTTTGTGTTACTAGAACCTGGAAGAGGCTAATGGTGTTAGGATGGCGTAGTGAACAAGGGCTAGGTTGTGATGCACTCTCCCGCATTTGCTTACCATTTCATTGTGTTCTGAGTCTTGCCTCTATCAGGGGACTAACTTTCTTAGAAGATATATGGTGGGGGGGTTTCTTCAGAGACCTTTTGAAACGTTAGAGTCTTGACAGGCAAGTTCTGACTCTCGTTTGTAGTCTCTTGAAGTACCCAGTCTTCTGAGGGGGAGCTGATGTTTCTGTGCCAAAGCCTTGCTAAGGCAACAGGGGCATTTCCTCTCCTAATATGCTGCTGCAGACACATGTGTCATCTACAGCTCTGGAATAGAGGGTACAGCTAGCAGCACTGCTCTTCTTCTTCTTGGGATACTGCAGAGTAATGGGAGACATAGAGACACTTCTGGCCACCTTGTGTCCTGAGAGTACCAGGGGAAAAGGCCTCTGCTCTCCTGAGGGTCAGTTGTGGAGGAGGCCAAAGTTGGGCTCAATGGCCCTTCTATTTAGGGGAAGACCAGAGTTAGAGGTATGGGCTGGTAATGGGCCTGCTGTAGGGCAGGGATCCACAGGCTTGGCTAAAGTTGTAGATGCATGCTCAAACACATTGCTTACCTGTTTTTTTAAATTCAATTATGTCCCCATTCGTTCTTCATACTTGTTCATTTGCAGGAACCCCAAGATCTCATTGGTATTAAACTCCATGCCACAGAGCATGTCTATATTGTTGGAAACTGAGTAAGTCACAGGCTGGATATTGATTTCACATTTCATGACCCATAGATGTCTCTCAATGTCCTCAATGGAGGGCCCCATAGCTGGGGAAATTGTGAGGATCTGGTGAATTAGGTTTCCAAGTTGCCCAGAGACTTAATTAGGAACACTGGAACTCTTTGTCTTTTTCTCAATCACTTTCATGGGGCTACCTCTGAAGGGGTAGTACCCAGTGATGGTACAATAGAGTAGCAAGCCCAAACTCGACACATCTGCCTCCTAGCCATCATATGGTTCCCCTAGTATGAGCTCTAGGGCATAAAAGCTCTTGGTCCCACACTACTGCTTCTGTAAGGGCCCGGGTCTGCACTTGATGGCAGGCCAGGCCTATCAACTTCACATCACACTCTGCATCTCTGAGTATATTCTGTGGTTAATGTCAGGATAAACAATGTAAATGGTGTGGCAGTACTGTATGGCTGCCACTGTGTGCACAAAAATTTTCTTTGCCTCTTCCCCTTCAGTGGGCCACCCCCAATTTTTAGGTCAAAGAATTTTCCTCCTGGAGCATACTCAGTAACTAGATGCAGTACTGTACACAATTTCCTCTTGTTTGCCACCCCTTCTTCTCACTCTATGGCTTTTTAATTACACGTCTTCTCATCACTTCCCGATTGGTCAGGTAGTATACCTAGGAATTAGACAGAACTTGCAGATTCTCTGAGATACTCCTATCTCTTCACAAATACCTCCAAGATCCAACCTGACACAATTCCCTAACATTCTAAGGAACTGGGGATAACTCTACCCTAAAGTACTTAGTCAGATGTTTCCCTTCCTCTACTGCTCACACTCTTAATCTGAATGGTCTGTGAGAGATGTTAATTCTGAGATGTTGATTCTCAGCACCCAAAAGTAGTTTTGTTCCTATTAAAGTTTTTATAGGCAAGCATGAAGGCAGTTGTCGAGACATGCCTGTGTACAGGGAGGATGCCAGTTGGTGATAATGCTCTCTGTTCCACTGCTCCTCTCAACGATCATTCAGAGGGCTCATTCAGAGGTTCAAATTACACATTGGATTCCAGATAAGTTAGGCTCACCAATCGTGGCATCTACCAAGGAGAGGGGAAATTCCATATGGAAAGAATTGACCCATATTTAAAGAGTTCTTCCCAATTTTCATAGCTAAATGCTAAAGCCAAACTTCTAGTGTCCATCTGGATGAGCTGAGCCACGAAGTCCAGCAGCTGGAACTTAAGAAAAGTGGCCTAGGGAAGAACCTAGAATGTACCCACAATGATTCATGACTAGGCAGCCTGTCTGCATCCACTGCAGCGTCACAAAGTCACCTCCTTTTATTCCCCCACTATGTTGAGGGAGTTTCATGATCACAACTCCTCTGTCCTCGAGAAGAGGCTCTGTGGGGTTAGTGCCTGACAGCAGCCTAGAAGGGCTAAAGTTAGCAGAATTGGATATGGTGCTAGTCCAGAAGAAGTGCCTGACAATTTGAGCTTTGTACATCCACCTTTGTTGCCCCAGAGGAGGTCCAATATAGCATGCAATGTTGACCCCTCTGTTATGTCACTGACAAAGGACCAGGCATCCTTCTTCCCTCTTCCTTTCTTGCTGCCTCTGGCTTTCCCTTTGGGGTCTCTTTTATCTTTAGTTTGACTTTTCTCTTACAAAGTCATCATTATTTTAAACCTTTTGAGCTGTCTCCACTAATCCACAACTACTTACGTACTTAAACCTTTCAAACTTTTCAAGTTTCATTTCCAAGATCCAAGGCCAACCACACAACAAAAGGAAAATTTCCTAGTAGCTCCCATCACTTCTAAAATGAGCTGGGCAAACACTGTCCAGGGCTTCATGATCCTGGTCAGCATTGGGGACCTAGTCAGGTTAGACGCAGGTCTGGGGAAAGGTGGAGATATTCTTTTTGTACAACACTGGCTGGTTTAAAAGAAGACAACAACCAAACACTCATAATAGGGAAGCAGAGCTAACCAGAGGAGGGAAGAAGGCCAGTTTTATCCAGTGGGCCTGAAAAAACAGGTACAGATCTGGTTTTCCCTGAGTGATATGACCAACCCAAAATTAATGAGGTCCCTGACAAGAGGGACAAATCTTTACTCAGCTGTGTGTCTAGCAGGTAAGAGTTGTCAGAAGCTACTCAGGAGCTGAAGGGTTTCAACCCTAGAGGAAGAGCAGCGGTATCAACCAACCAGACCCTTAGAGCTGCCAGGCCTAAACCACCAACCAAAGAGTACACATAGAGGGACCCATGGCTCCAGCCACATATGTATCAGAGAATGGCCTTGTCTGGCATCTAAAAGAGGAGAGGCCCTTGGTCCTGTGATGGCTCAATGTCCCAGTGTAGGGGAATGCCAGGACAGGAAGGTAGGAGTAGGGTCTGGCTGGGGTAAAACCCTCATAGAAGCAGGGGAGGCTTGATGGGACAGGGATTTTCCAGAGGTGGGGGGGGACCAGGAAATGGGATAACATTTGAAATGTAAATAAAGAAAATATCAAAAAAAAAAGAACAGAAAAATTGACCAGTATATCTGGGTTATCCTAGTCACCATGTTCCAAACCACTGGAACCATCAACGAGCCACTTGACATCAAAACAAGGATGATCTATTTCAGACAAGGTCTGGAGCTTTTTATGCTAAAATGCCCCCTTGGGGCATGTCAGGCAGTGCCTAAAATTGCCACATGGCCTTCTCCATAGCCATCATAAAATAGCAGTAGCTCCACTGCCTAAATCACAGTCACAGCCTGAGGAGGGTGTGTGTTGCCCTCAGTAAGAACAAGTGTGGGAGGTCTGGCACTGCCACCTATTGCCCATTCAGTAATATGGACAAGAAAGAGACACCCTCCTCTGCCCTTGTACCTCACTACCTACAGCAAGCATGAGGCTTGACTCTGCTGTAACTAGAGCAGGAGAGCTCCCCTACACTCACTAGCTAGAGCACTCAGGAGTTCAGGGCCTGGACCTTGCCTGGAGAGCACAGTAGAGCTAGCCCTGGATGTGTGGGTTGTGTATGGGCAGACCCAGGGTCCTGCCTCTTGTCTACTAGGTACTGGTGAGAATGAGGGAGAGAGCCATCTCCTCTCATTCATCCCTTGATATCTATGGCAGGCAGGAGAGCTGGCTCTGTGGTCATCTTTAACAGAACTGGCCATGTCCTCACTAACTGCAATACTGGAGAGACTGGGACTTGCACCTCACCAAGGCAGCAGGGTAGAGCTGGCCCTGTTTGCTGGGAATTCTGCTTAGGCAGTCCCCTTGGAGGGTGCTAAAGCCAGCAGGCTGACCAGCTCAGATACTTCTCAGGCCCAGATCCAGGGCTTTGAATGGTCCCACACCAATATCTAGCCCATTGGTGAAATTCTGGAGTACATGAAGAAGTCAGTCCTACAGATTCAAATCTCCAGGACATCTATGACACAGATAAACTCCATGGCAACAAGATATCTGTGAGGAGTCACATTGAAATTCCATTGTGGACAGAGTAGCAAAAGCCTCGTACCACGCAGCACAGCCATCATAATGAACATTTGCAGGCAAAAAGATGAGGAACACATGGTGACATACTAAAGCTTCACAACAATATTTTCTCCCCTATGATTGGGGAAAGGTGGCAAGGGTGAAGAATGGACTGGAGGGGAGAGGGAGATAGTGGAATTGTAGCAGGTGAAGTGATATTCACACACACACACACACACACACACACACACACACACACACACACACAGGCACCAAAATCATATAAAGTTAAGCAAAACTAACAAAAGAACTCCTAACCCAAAGGTCAGGGATGTAGGATGAGTAGTAGAAAGACTGTAAATACCGAAATGGTAGATACCATCAAGAACACAACAGGGTTGTTAGAAATAGAAGCTCACAGAAATTGTTACAGCATACATGATTGCTGAGGAAGCTCATACCAGGAAGAATCTCATGAACAGGGAAATGGGGACATGTACAAGAATTCCAACCACAAGGCGAGAGATGATTGGCACTTGACAGATGCTGCGAGAGGGAAAGTCTGTTTATGATGCCAAACCCTGAGAGGTCAATGATTCTCCAAGGCAGCCTTCATGACTGACATTAGTTGGTAAAAAAAAACTGGGCCTGACGGAGAGATAAGATGGAACTTGAGAAGGAGAAGGAATACTAGGAGGAAGGAGAGAAAGAGGGATATGGAAGAGGAAGGGAAGAAGAGGTGTTAAACAGGGAGGGGGAGGGGAGGAAGAAAATAAAGAAGAGGAAGATAGGAGGAGGATAGGAAGATGAGACAACATGTCAGAGTTCAGTGGTGTCCAGTATCTGTGTTGTGTATCCATTCCCTGAGACTGAAACTTTCTTTTCTGCAGGGAATTAAACAGGAAGGTAAACAATGCCATATAGCTCTGGGAAGTTCCTGAAACTGACCAGATTCTCCAGGTCTCTCTTTTCCAAGATGTAATCATACCAAATGTACTCAGTGTCTCTCTCAGACAATGCAAGCTACAAACACAACTGAAACCAGAGACCAGCTAGCTCCCTGGCAGGAGGAGGAACAGCCATTCTGCCTGGAAGAAGTTTAGCCCAACAGAAACTTAAAACAGACACTTCCACCTGTTGAGCTGCTGTCAGGCTCTGCAGTGTGCTCCAAGTTCCCAGCTTTAGTGACCTTGTAGCCCATGTTGGGATGGGCTGTCATGGTGCATCTGACTTTGAGTCATTTCTTTTCCTCTGAGTCACCTCCCACCCCATATTCCTGTTTGTAAAGGAAATAAAGTCATTGCACCACCAAGATGAACTTTGTGGTATCCATACTATTTTGTCTGTTTCCTAGCTGTGGTGGGTAGATTTTTGTGTTGCACATGGCCAGGAAGGTTTGGAAGGAACCCACACTATACACTGTGTTGTATACTGGAACACATCTATACACTGTGTTGTATACTGGAACACATCTATACACTGTGTACACTGAGGAATAGAGAATGCTCACTGCAGGGCTGAGATCACAAATCCACATCCAAACACCTTTTTCAGAGATGCTTTAAAATGGCTTCTGACTCAGGCAGGAACAGCAGCAAATGACCTAGTATCTCTGATTTTCAACAGAACAGGTATTAGGATGGACTAGGATACACTGGTTTGTTGTTATTGGGCATGGCAAATATGTGAGTCAAATGGGGCTTTTGCTTGCTGACATTCAACACATTGATAACTGGACCTTGGTGGTAGCTTGGGAAAGAAGACCTGGCCAAATAAGGGAATGGACTTTTGTGACTATCTTTTAGAATGTACTATAAGGATTTTAACAAGGAAGGAGAAATGGGGCAAAGGGCAGAGCCTGCCAGAGAGATATTTGTCATGCTGGGACTAGCATTCTAGAGCCCCTTCAGGTTTTGACACACAGTAGGAAGGTGGTGGGAGAAGAAAGAGAGGGCATTTCTGGTAATTGTTGGTAGAAGTGGTGATGAATATGTTCAAAACATGTCATATGAACTTTTAAAAAGAATTAATCAAATTAATGTTTTAAAAAGAACCCAGATCAATGAATGCTGGCAAGGGTAGACAGCAGGGTCTTAGACACCACTAATGGGAATGTAAGTTGGTCTAGTGACTGTGCAAGTCAGGATGCAGGTGTCTCAACACACACTGAACCCAGATCCTCCATATGAACCAGCGCTACTACTCCAGGGTCTTCAGATAAAGGACCCCAACATTCCACAGAGGTAGGTATTCCACATCATTGCTCACCCCACCCCTAAGTATGAAATCCATTTATTGAAATCACACACCCATCTACAGAGATGTGGACAAATGTAATACAGTACACATCAAAGATGGGATTAGGAGCAAGTCACTGTCTGAAAAATGGATGCAACTGTGGAAGATCACAGTAAGTAAATCAAGCTACAGTCCTAGATTCTATATAAACCATTGAATCACTATACACACACAGAATTAAAGTAATACTGTCTATGGAGACAATGGGGACCAATGGGATAGAAAGGTCGAGAGAATGTGGAGGACAGCGAGATATAAAAGAAAAAATTCCATATATATATGTACAAAGGATTTTCTAAAAACTCTGGGGGCTGGAGAGATGACTGTGTGGTTCAAAGCTCTCGTGGCTCTTGAAGAAGACCTGGGTTTGGCTCCTAGCAACCACATGTTGACTAAGAATCTGAGTCTCCATGAAAGGCCACTCATTAAGACTACATACAGTGTAAGGATTGGAGAGGCAGCTCAAGAATTAAGTGTCTGCTCATGCAGACAACCTGAGGTCCACCAGTCCTCAGTGACTCCAGTTCATCAGGATCTAAAGTCTTCTTCTGGCTTCCATATTCACTGCACTCATATGGACCATGGCCATACATTGAGACAAAATACCTCTCCCCTACCATCACAGTAAACGTTAAAATACATCTACACAGTGAGACACCCGTCTCAAAAACAATTTCCTAAAACCTGGAATAATAATAATTATAATCTGTCACAGCTTTAAAGGTGGTGGAAGGTTGGAGAACGGACCCGACAAATGAAGTCATGCACAGCTATTGCAATAAAGCCTCTCGCAACAGCTAACTTCACTCAGAGCATCAGACAATTTATACTCTGAGGGTAAAATAGAATCATTTGTGTAAAAGTTCTCATGAATTTAAGGTGTACCAAGTCACAATGGTAAGCCATACATTGCAAAGCATGTTTTCCATAGAGGCCTAAATGAATAACAACAGCACGAAACACTGAGTATTCTGAGGTAGGTCACCACTCTCAGCTACCCACTGGAGGAGAAAAAAAAACATTGCAAGGTACCACAGGGCAGGATGTTCTTAGTTTTAGCTGCTTTTTAAAAATTTTTCTATTTCCTTAATTCTAAAGCTTTTCCACTGACCCCTTCTTGTATTCCACCAGAAGCCTTGTAGAGCAGACTCACACTTACCACTCCACAGTGAGTCAGGAGAATCCAGGACCTCGAAGACAGCCTGATCCTGGCCATTTCATGTGGTTCTTGCTTCCTTCTCATGTTTGGAATTTCAAAGATATCTGAAATTATGTTGAAGAAATTGCATCACCAGGGCAAAGGCAGCATCCTGCCTGTTACTTCAGGTTCCTCTGCTGCTGCTTCTAGAATGTGAAAAATGCCCAAAACATGCATCTTAGAAGAAGAGGCCTCTGAAGAATTAGCAGTGTCCTCAGCAGGCTCCTTAAGAACTAGATGTTCCTCCTTTACACGTTTCTGCAGTAGAGAGGGAATGGGGACAAGAAGGAGAGCACAGAAGGTCAGGAGTTCTCAGGAAAACACCATCTGGATAACCTGTCCCCGTCCTAATCTGTCTCTCTTCTACTAGTCAACGTGTCCTTTACAGCTGTCCTGCAAGGCAGGAATGTGATTTCTCTCTTTACTTTTTTATTTTCATTTGGCATCTGAGTGTTTTGCTTGCCTGGATGTCTGTATACCACTCCAGTCTTGGTACGTGAGGAAGCTAGAAGAACGTGTTGATGTGTTGCAACTAAACATGTTGTTAGCCACAGTGTAGGTCCTGTGACTCCAACCTGGTTCCTCTGCAAGAGCAGACAGTGCACGTTGCCACTGCAGTGTCTTGCCAGCACAACCATATTATCTTATTAAGGATAAATTCAAACACCAGAGTAACTTCTGGGTTATCTTCTGCTATTTTGATTAAATATATTCCTCAAGCATGGAAAAATATTTGTTGAGTGGAGGAGAGAGTAGCCCCTAGATTTCTCCATGGAATCTTATGGAATAGCTTGAGTTTTCACCACACCACAGAGATTGACATAAAATTAAAATAGATAAAGTGTTTATTTGTGGAATTTTAATTAAATATTGATTCCCTTTATTTCAAAACATTATTTTTAGCTCTCTCTTGCTCTTTCACTCTCTTTCTGTGTCTCTTTGTATATCTGTATATCTCTTTGTCTTTTCTTAAGCTGTGCATGTAAGTGCAGGCACCTATAGCAACCAGAAGAGGGCATGAGATCAACCTAGAGCTGGAATTACAATTGATTATTGGTCCTGGGACATGAGTTCTGGGAAGTAAATTTAGATCATCTCCAAGAACAGTAACCCTCTTACCACCAGCCCTTTCTCTTGATGGTCCCATTCTGCTTCAAAAGAAGCTACTGATGAACCGCACTTGATTGTGGGGACAGTTGTGTCAGGAAGTTCTTCCACAGACTATTTAGATTCTGACTAAATACTAAATAGATCTTTAGAGGGACACACTTGAGGAACACTTCTAAAAAAGGATACTGGCTGAACATCTATGCCCCAAATGAAAGGACACCAATTCATAAAAGAAACTTTACTAAATCTCAAAACACACATTGAACCCCACACAATAAGTGAGAAACTTCAATACCTCATTGTCACTAATGGACAGGACATTGAAACAGAAAGCAAACAGAGATACACTAGTAGATACTATGAACCAAATGGATTTACAGATATCTATAGAACATTTCATCCTAAAACAAAAGAATATACCTTCTTTACCGCACCTCATGTTATCTTCTCTAAAATTGACGATATAATCAGTCACAAAACATGCCTCAACCACTACAGGAAGTTTGAAATAGTCCTGTGCATACTGTCAGATCAACACATACTATGGCTTGACTCCAATAACACTCATGAAAAGCGAACAACTCTTTACTCACTGATAACTTCGTGTGGGAAGAAATAAAGAAATTAAAGACTTCCTGGAATTCAATGAAAAGGATGACAGAGTATACCCAAACTTATGGGATATAATAAAAGCAGTGCTAAGATGAAAAATCTTAGCACTAAGTGGCCAGGTAAAGAAACTGGAGAGATCCTACACTAGTAACTTAACAG
Organism: Rhabdomys pumilio; assembly: GCA_030674055.1. Classification (NCBI taxonomy): domain Eukaryota; kingdom Metazoa; phylum Chordata; class Mammalia; order Rodentia; family Muridae; genus Rhabdomys; species Rhabdomys pumilio. Next base: position 5,233,933 of record JANHMN010000021.1, read on the forward strand.
CACACTTGAGAGCTCTAGAACAAAAATAAGCTAACAAATCCAAGAGGATTTGTTATACCAAGAACATGGTAGGAAATGATCAAACTCAGGGCTGAAAGCAACCAAACAGAAACAAAGAGAATGATACAAAGAATCAACAAAATCAAATGCTGGTTCTTTGAGAAAATCAACAAGATAGATAAATCCATAGCGAAGTAACTAAAGGGTCCAGAGACAGTATCCAAATTAACAAAATCACAATGGAAAAGGAAGATATAAAACAGAAACTGAGAAAATTAAAATAAAAAATCATCAGATCCTACTAGTTGTAGGATCTGTAAGCCTGTATTAAAAAAAAACTTAAAAATCTAGACTAACCAATTCGTTCTATAAAACCACAATTACTCTAATACCTAAACCACACAAGAATCCATAATAGAAAGAGAACTTCAGACCAATATCACTTATGAATATCGATGCAAAAACACTCAAGAAAATTCTCACAAACCGAATCCAAGAACACATCAAAACCATCATTCACTATGGTAAAGTTGGCTTCATCCCAGGAATGCAAGGTTGGTTCAATACCCAGAAAATCAACTAATTTAATCTACTTTATAAACAAAATCAAAGACAAAGTCACCTGGTCATCTCATTAGATGCTGAAAAACTTAACAAAATACAACATGCCTTCATTTAAAAATTATTGGAGAGAACAGGAATTCAAAGCACATAACTGAACATAATAAAAGCAATATGGAGCAAACCAACAGCCAATATCAAATTAGTGGAGAGATACTTGAAGCAATCCCACTAAAGTCAGGGACAAGACAAGGAGGACCACTCTTCCGTATTTACTCAATATGGCACTGGAAGTTCTAGCCAGAGCAAGAAGACAAAGAAGAGATCAAAGGGGATACAACTTAGGAAAGAAGTCAAGGTATCACTATTTGCCAGTGATATGATAGTATACACAAGCAACACAAAAAATTCTACCAGAAAATTTCTGAAAAAACAACTGAAAACAGCTGAAAAACAACTTCAGCAAAGTGGCTGGAAATAAAATTAACTCAAATAAATCCTTCAAATCAAATAAAGCCTACCTATATACATATGGTAAATGGGCTCAGAAAGAAATTATGGAAACAACACATTTCACAAGAGTCTCAAATAATATAAAATATCTTGGGGTAACTCTAACCAAACAAATAAAAGATCTGTATGACAAGAACTTCAAATCTCTCAAGAAAGAAATTGAAGAAGACCTCAGAAAATGGAGAGATCACCCAGCCTCATGCTCATGGTAGAATTAACATAGTAAAAATGGCCCTCCTACTAAAAGCTATCTACAGACTCAGAACAATCACCATCAAAATTCCAACACAACTCTTCAAAAAAAAAAAAACTAGAAAGAGCAATCTCAATTTCATCTGGCAAAAAAAAAAAAAAACCAAACAAACAAAAAAACAAAAAACCCAGAATAGCAAAAACAATTCTTAACAATAAAAGAACTTCTCAGGAAATCACCATCTCTGAGCTCAAGCTATACTATCTAGCAATAGTGATAAAAACTGCACAGTATTGGTACAAAGACAGACAGGTTTATCAGTGGAATAGAATTGAAGATCCAGCAAAAAAAACCACACGCTTTTGGACAATTGACCTTTGACAAAGGAGCAAAAAAATATACATTAAAAAAAAGAAAGCTTCTTCAATAATTGGTGCTGGTCTAACTGGCAGTCTGTACTTACAAAAAGGAAAATGGATCCATATTTGTCATCCTGCACAAAGGTCAAGTCCAAGTGGATCAAGGATTTTAACATAAAAACAGTCACATTGAATGCAATACAAGAGAAATTGGGAAAGAGCCTGGAAAACATTGGCATGAGCTGGGGGGATTTCCTAAACAGCTCCAGTCACTCAGGCTCTAAGATCAAGAATGGATAAACAGGATCTCATGAAACTGGAAAGCTTAGGAAAGGACATAGTTAATAGGACAAACCAGTAACCTACAGCTTGGAAAAAAAAATATTTACTAACCCTACATCTGATAGAGGGCTAATATCCAAAATATATAAAGAATCCAAGAACCTAACTGCCGAAAAACTGAACAACTCAATCAAAAAATGTGGTATAGAACTAAATGGGGAATTCACAACGGAGAAATCTTGAATGGCTAAGAAGAACTTAAATGTTAAAAGTTCTTAGTGATCAGGGAACTACACACCGTGAGGTTCCACCTTACACCAATCAGAATTCCTAAGATCAAAAATTCTGGTGACAGCACATGTTGTGTGGAGAAAGGGCAATACTCCTCCATTGCTAGGAGGGACTGTAAACTGGTACAACCACTCTGGAAATCAATCTGGAGGTCCTTTGGAAAACTGGAAGACCCAGCTACACCACTTTTGGGGATATACCTCAAAATGCCCCACCATGCCACAGAGACATGTGTTCCACTATGTTCACAGCAGCTGTATTTGTTATGTACATTGACTGGAAACAACCCAGATGTCCCACACAGAAGAATGGATAAAGAAAATGTGGATCATTTACACAATGGAATACTACTCAGCTTGAGTGACAAGTATTAGGCTGCTCTGTCACTCTCTCCTTTACACACAGTTGAGAAAAGCAGTAGGCCTGAGCAGTTATTGCAGAATAATGCCTGAAAAACTCTGGAGTGCATCCAAGTTGGGATCAGACGGGGCCTGAGGAGAACATGGAGATGCTTCTGAAGACAAGCGAAAAGAAAACTAGGAAAGAAAAAGGAAGAGACTGCTTACTCCAAAGCAAAGCAGTTAAAAGGAAATTCTGAAGACGATGTGGATCCCCCTAAATCCAAGAAGGCTAAGAAGCAAAAGCAGGAGCATCAAGACAACACTGCTTCTAAAAGCAAAACCCCCAAGAGGAAAAAGGAGCCCCTTGAGAAGAACGCAGCCACTGTTAAAACCAAAGAGATAAAAACCAAAGAACCTTCTGAAAAAGAAAGAGGCCTTCCTAAGCCCAAGAAGACAAAGAAAGGGAAGGAAGCAAATGGAGACATGGGAGAGAAAAGCCCCAGGATGAAGAATGGACTCTCCCATTTCAAACCAAACTCCAAACCCAGGGAAACTCCTGGTGAAGAAAGTAACAGGAGACAGAAAAGGAAATACCCGTGGAGTAGAAAGAAGGAGCATTCTCTAACTTTCCCATATCTGAAGAGACTGTCAAGCTTCTCAAACTTGGAACTTTCTGTTTCCTATACAAGCCAAGACATTCCACCATGTATACAGTGGAAAAGACTTAATTGCCCAGGCACAGACAGGAACCAGGGAGATATTCTCCTTTGCTATCCCTTTGACTGAGAAACTTCAAGGGGGGCTACAAGAGAGAAAGATGCCAAGCGCCTCAGGTCCTAATTCCTACACCTACAAGAGAATTCAAAAATCAAGTGAGCAAAGACTTCAGTGACATCACCAAAAAGCTATCAGTAGCTTGTTTTTACGGTGGAGCTCCCTACTGTGGTCAAAGTGAACAAATGCAGAGTGGGACTGATATCCTGGTTGGGACTCCAGGTCATATTAAAGACCACTTAAAGAATGGCAAGCTAGAATTCACCACATATACACATTGTCCTGGATGAAGTTTACCAGATATTGGATGTGGGTTTTGCTGATCAAGTGGAAGAAATTTTATATGTGGCATACAAGTTAGAATCTGAAGACAACTCTGAAATGTTGCTTTCTTCTGCAACTTTCCCTCACTGGGTATTTAATGTCACTAAGAATACATGAAATCTACAAACGAACAGGTGGACCTGATTGGTAAAAAGGCTCAGAAAGCAGCCGAAACTGTGGAGCACCTGGAGATTAGTTGTCACTGGATAGAAGGCAGAGGTGATTGGGGCTGTGATCTGAGTGTACTGTGGTCATCAAGGGCACAGGATCATCTTCTGTGAAACCAAGAAAGATGCCCAGAAACAGTTGCAAAAAACATGTATAAAGCAGGCTGCCCAGTCCTTACATGGTGACAGCCCACAAAAGCAAAGGGAAATCAGTCTGAGAGGTTTCCAAAATGGAAACTTAGGAGTTTTGGTGGCAACCAATGTTGCTGCCAGTGAATTAGACATTCCTGAAGCTGACTTGGTTGTTTAGAGCTGTTCACCAAAGGATGTGGCGTCACATTCATCGTTCGGGGAGAACAGGCAGAGCTGGAAGGACGGGTTACATCTGTTTTTATCAGCACAAAGCAGAGTACCGGTTGGTGCAAGTGGAGTGGAAAGCAGGAATTAAATTTAAGTGGATAGGCGCTCCTTCTGCAACAGAAATAATACAAGCCTCCAGCAAAGATGCCATCAGGCTTTTGGAGTCTGTGACTCCCACTCCCATTGGCCATATCAAGCAGTGTCAGCTGAGAAGCTGATTGAGGAGAAAGGAGTTGTAGAGGCCCTGGCCGCTGTTCTGGCCCACATCTCAGGGGCCACATCTGTCGAGCATTCCCTGATCAATTCACAGGTATGTGCTGTGAGCATGATCATCCCATCCTCTACTGAGATGCCCAACATTAGATATGGTTGGAAAGAATTTGAAGAGCAGCGGGATGAGAGCTTCAAGCCAAAGTTAAGGGGATGCTCTTCCTCAGAGGAAACCTGGGAGTTTGTTTTGATGTCCGCACTGAACCACTCACAGAAATGCAGAAGTGATACGACTGGACTATGGCAGGGAATATATAAAGAGAACATCTTTGGTACAAGCTTCACTTGTCAGTAAAAAGCTGATGGCCAGGTAAGCAAGACAGGAAATAGAAGGTGGGACATGAGGCAGACAGAGATAGGACTGCGGGAAACAGTGAAGACCTGCAGATTGGCCTTGAACCCTGAGGAAGACAGAAACATGAATCTCAGGAGAGATAACCATCCATGTGGCAGACACAGACTAGAATAAATGGGTTATATCACTTACAAGCTAGCTGGGAACCTGGCCAGAGCTTATGGTCTAGGTTTTTCTTCGTGAATAATTAAGTCTCAGAGTCTTATTCTGAGAATAAAGTGGCTGGGTAGAAGAGCTCCCAGTTACATTTTGTGATGACTTAGCCTCTCTCTGAGAACACCTGTTCAAAATGCACCTCATTCTTGAAAGTCCAGATGTTGGTTTGACACACTCAGCATCCAGCTACAAAGGCCACGAATGCACTCTGCTGCCTGTGATTGCTAAACAAGTAAACATCTGTCTCTTTGATCTGCTGAAGAAGAAGCTGATAGAGGCTAGTCTCATTTTCATGAGTATGGAAATATCCCTCTGGGACAGAGGGAGGACAGCCACTATGGGTTATAACCTTCTCTGCTTGGGGCAGTTTGTGCTCTGACCTCACAAAGAACCACTGTGATGGAAGAATGAGTGTCCTCTGTATAAGACTGTGGACCTGCCTGCTGTATTTGTCCATACAGAGCAGGGAGCTGTTTTGGTGACCTGTGAGACTTCTTCTTAGCTGTCTAGTTTGTTAGTTCTTGGGTCATTGTACCTCACACCCTGTGTGCAGCAGAGCACAGGGAACACTTAGCCTCATGGCCAGCAACTCCAAAAAAGAGAATTTGGGGAGTCAGTATAGAGTGCTTCTCTATCTTAGCAAGGGTGCATTTGGCACTGTGAATTTGGCTTCTCACCTGAAAACCAATGCCTTGGTTGCCATAAAAACAGTAGAGATCACCAAGAAGAACATCAGCCTTATCCTGTCAGAAAGAGCAACACTGAAGACAGTAAACCATCCTAACATCATTCGCCTCTTCCAGGTTCTAATAACACCAAGCGACATTAACTTTGTAATGGAGTATGCTCCAGGAGGAAGCTTATTTGGATTAATAGAGGAGAATGGCCCACTGCAGGAGGAAGAGGCAAAGAAAATATTTGGGCAGATAGTGGCAGCCGTAAAGTACTGCCACAACCTTGGCATTATCCATCGAGACATTACACCCCAAAATATACTGAGAGATGCAGAGGGCAATGTGAAATTGACAGACTTTGGGCTGGCCATCAAGTGCAGACCTGGCAGCTTACTGAAACGAAAGTGTGGGACCAAAGGCTTTCAAGCCCCAGAGCTGATACTAGAGGAGCCATATGACGGCAGGAAGACAGATGTGTGGAGTTTGGGCGTACTACTGTATTATATTACCACCGGGTACTACCCCTTTATAGGAAGTACCATGAAAGAGATGGAGAATAAGATCACCATGGGGACCTATAGAATTCCACCTAACTTCTCTGCACAACTTGAAAACCTAATTCACCAGCTCCTCACAGTCTCCGCAGAGATGAGGCCCTCCATTGAAGACATTGAGAGACACCCATGGGTAAGGAAATGTGACATAAATATACCAACTGATAAATACCCAGATTCCAACATCATACACATGCTCTGTGACATGGGGTTTAATGCTAATGACATCTTGGAATCCCTGCGTAAAAACAAGTTTGATGAAAAGATGGGGACATATTTACTTTTAAAAGAGCAGGTACGCAAAGGGATTGACCAGACATCAACTACATCAGCCAAGCCTGTGGATCCCTGCCCTATGCCTCCTCCATCACCAGCACACATCTCTAATTCTGGTCTTCCCCTCAAAAGAAGGGCCAGTGAACCCATCCTTGGCCTCCTCCACATCTGGCCCTCAGGAGGGCAGGGCCCTGTTGTCCTACCACGATCAGGACACAAGGTGGCCAGAAGTGTCTCCATGCCTCCCATTGGTCTACACTGTCCCACAAAGAAAAGCCGTGCTCCCACCTGTGCCCTCCATTCTGGAGCTGTGGCTGCCCCATGTCTCTTCAGCACCATATCAGAAGATGAAATATGCCTGCCACCTGAACAAGACTTTGCTGTGGAAACACCATCCCCCCCTCTGAAGACTGGGTGCTTCAGGAGACTAGGCAGGAGAATCAGGCATTGCCTAGCAAAGCTTTGTTGTTGCTTCCCCCGGGCTCCAACCACAAACACCCAACAGCATTTGTCCTTAAAGAAAGTGGCTCCCCTGGAAGAGGCCAGATGCAGAAACCCATGAAAGGGCAGGCAAGTATGGGAGTGTGCATCTCAGCTCTGAATTTTTTTGTCTGTCTTTATTCATGTCTTCTCATTGGAAAAATCAAAAATGGGTATTTTTCTGGGGTCTCTTGGCATGCTCAGATGTATTTCTACTCCAGCTGGATTAAAGTCTGCTCCTTGACTTAGCATCTGAGGAAGAAATCTTGTCAGAGAGTGCCTAGGCAGTATCTCATGCAATTGAACCAGCAGTAATCAGCAAATGACTATGGGTACAGCCACGGTGAAAGTGGGCATGTAGAGCTTTCCTCCATGCTGAACATATTCAGATGGACACAGTGCTTGGGGACCTAGTGCCTGGCAGAGCGACCATGGCCAAAGTACAAAGGGCCAGCTTAGTGTCTTCCTACAATTCAGTTGGACAGGCAGAGTGTGCAGAGTGAAGTCTGACATTGCTGCTTGGATACCTACATGGGGAAGCAGTCTGGATACCCAGTTCCTGTGTATCAGGCATTCCTCTTTGAGAGAAAATGGTTGCAGTGTCTCCAGAATCTCACTGTGGCATTTAGAGCCTTGGCATACAGTATTATGCTAGTCTTATGGAAAGGGTCCATAGCTTCTCCCATCTCTGCACTTGATCCAGAGTCCTTCCCTCCTGAGACCTTCAGCTCTTACCTTAGTTGTCATCCACCAAGAGAGTTCTCATTCAGTAGGAGGTTCACAGAAGGGATAAGACTGCCATTGTCCATGGTACCAGGTTTAAGTCCCCCTCAAGTCTAATGTGTTTCCCTCCTTCAGCTTCTCTTCTGCAGATGATGGTGCTGTGCTACAGAAGCCTGTGCTTGCGAGGCCAGGAAGTCCCTGGATCCCTGACTATGAGGGCAGTGGTTCATTGGGGCCAAGGATCACACCTCAGAATCACAACAGTGAGCGAGAAACACAAAGTAAAATTCTCCTACGTGAGCATGGTATGCTGAAAAGAGGGAAGGCTGTTGTACACAGGGACCAGTATCCAGACAGAATCTAATGTGATGATCTGGTGCCTGGCAGAGGATCAACTGCCAAGGCTCTAATGGCCCACCTCAAAGTCTCCCTGCAGTTCAGAAGGACACCCAGGGCCTGAGCTCTGTGGTTGCTGTATCAGTGTGGAGCATCTGCCAAGAATGGAAACCAGCATCTGTAGACAAGGGAGAGGCTGAAGTCCCACACTTTTGTATTGCATGCCCAGCCAATAAAAAACCAGCTGGTCCATTAATGAGGTGTGTACACACTGATACAGAATTCTCCACAGAAACTCTATTCACAAGAACAGGGCCTTTGTCATAGCCTCCAAAGTATCTGATGCACATGCAAAAAGACTCAAGAAGACTCCTTCAATCTCTGTACCCCAAGACCAAATAATATTCATTCTCATAGGACCCATAGCTGGTCCTTGTTTTTCTTTCTGCCCCCATTCATTCTATCACCTGTCAGATGAAGACATTTCCTTCCCATGCTCAGAATTGAATCTTGTTCCACACTTCAGGGAACACATGTGAAAAGAGGACCTGGACCTCTCTGTCCTCTCTTATCTATATGGACATTCAGGATGGACAGTCTCTGGAGGATCCTGTGAGAGCTGCAGAAAGGGCTGAGAGGCTGTGTTGACAACGTCTACTGCAGAAACACTTGAGCCAATAGACTATTCTCTAACGAGACCATTCTGCCCTCGACAATGATGTGATTATTCCCCTGTATCCATATGGACACACCCAGCCTGCCCCACACTGTGCTACTGTCACTATGCTGACATCGAAGACAAGAGGACTATGAGAGTGGGATGCTGAATGCAAACATAACAACAATTGAGTCACCTTCTAATGCTGATGAGAGAAGCTCAGTTCTCAAAAGGAGGTGGACTCAAGTGTGAGGAGCTGAGTATTACTTCTGGATTATAGTCAACACCAACACTCAGAATCCACCAGCTTTCGATAGTGGATTCTTCTGACCAGACTGGCAGAGTGGTAAGTTCCTGAAATGCACTGAAAGAGCACTCACTCTGTTAGCTGCGCAGGGCAGGAAATAGTGTTGTCTCCCTGGACATCAGGGTCCAAATGAGACAAATAGCATACACGGGCTTCTCCATTTTGGAAAGGGGTGGGGGTGGGAGCAGACTGTGTATATCCTGACCCCCTGAAAGCATGCAATTTGGGTGAGAATCATGAATCACTGTGAAACATGCTGTCTGCCAGTGCCTGAATCATTCCTGGGAGAATTTTAGAAGACAATGGGAGGCCCAGAGCATGCATATATACTGACCTCTTGAAAGTCACCCACCCAGTTTGACAGGTAACCCTAAGGCCGGAATCATTGTGAAACCTATGTCTAAAAGTAGTAGAATCCTTCCTGAGAACAGAATACACTCCTAAACCACCAGAGGCCAAAAGTAATGATGAATAAGGTGAGAGCTCTTCTGTTCACCTGAATCAACATTAAGAGCCCTGAGGCTCACCTCCTCCTATATCCAAATGAACCTTCATCAGTGCAGGTCACTCCAGGGCAGCTGTCACTGCTGCACAATTCCTGCAGACAGGAAAGCTAAGGAGGTCTCCTCCTCCCTGTTGCTTTTGTCTTCTCAGAAAGCTTGAGCACTTATGTCACTCCAGACTTCTTAACCTGCCACCAACTCTCCGATAATCCACTGCTCCAGTACTCTCCAACTGTGAGGCAAGAGAAGACCACAGATATTTGCAACACTGATCCAATCTAAGTGAGCTTCCAGTGCTCAAAAGCAAAGAGTGGACAGAGGTTTCTGAGGTTGCTCCATGACTGCTGTCTAGAACCAAGCTCTGGGGGAGCTCAGTGTGGGAGAACTGCAGTATCTTGGATGGAGTTTGGGTGCTAGGGAATGAAATGTGCCTTAATTGGGTTCACAATATACATGAGGAGGGCCAGAGTAGATACAGAAGACACGCTGTCATGATGTGGAGTCTGAGGCCAAGGAAGGCTACTGAGAAATCTAGTGCTTGTATGAGTAAGCCAGGACATGCACAGTGTGGATGCACACGGTCCCCTTCACTTAAAGCTGCAGTTTTGTCACCTGCACACCATCTTACTTCCTGCAGAAGCCCGTGTTCTAGTAGACTATCCTCTGACAAGAATGACAGTCTGCCCGTCAAGCTCATGTGATGATTTCTTTGTCTCCTGGTCTTAAAAGGTGTTACTGTCACTTAGGAGACAGAGAGAGAGGAGGACTGTGACAGTGGGAGGCTGCATGTAAAAATGATGCGAGGCACAGCTGTACCTGGAAGCTATATTATTTCTTAATTCTTCTTCAGACCTTCAGTCTATGCTTGTGTCTTCCTGGTGACAGCCCTGTCACCAAATGACAGCAACTTCTCCCTGACACTCCCTCAGCCTTGCTTCTCAGTCTTGAGACTGGAGAGCCTAGAGCCTCTACAGATCAGTCAGTGGGTGTCCCCTGACCATTGCCGCTGCATTTCCTTGGAATTGGGTTCTAAGTGTGGAATCTCTGAGAGAGCTGGTCTCCCAGTTCTTGCAATGCAGCCAGTGCCTCACTTCCTGGACTGTGCCTGCTCCAGTCTTTCTGTACCATCATGGAAGCCATTATTCTCTTCACAGACTTGACTTCTTTCTTACTCACAAGGAGGAAGAGTGAAGATTGGCTCTGAGATGTGAGCCCACCTTCTAGACTGTCTATGAGAAGTGGTTATTCTCTTCACAGAGCTGATGTCATTCTTACCCACAAGGAGGAAGGGTGAAGACTGGCTCTGTGATGTGACTCCAGCTTCTAGATTGTCTATGTGAAGTGGTGTGATCTGTCCTTTTCTCAGTTGCCATTCAATAGGCATAGTGACATGCAAGGCTCTTCCTAGGTGCTAGTTTCCAGATCAGAAGTGTGATGGACAAGCTGTGTACAAGGAGCTGACACTCTCGCAGAGACCAGGACATTTGGGAAGACAAAGGTGGTGAGGTAAGTCCACATCAAAACAGGAAAAACAGTAATGAAACTGGTAGTTCCCATCCTAGTACAGGTTGTTGGCAAAGACTGTCCCACAGAAAACAGATCTTCTGGGCAGAGACTGGAGAGAAAGCAGGCCTGAGACAGACAGCCATGAGAGCAGCCAAGTGACTGGCAGCCATCATGAATGACTAGATCAGAGGAGTGCCTGTGAGAGTGAGTTGTATGGACACACTAAAGGAAATTGCTTGTAATTCATCTCTTGGTGAAATGGTGTTCTCCACTCAGATCACAGGCCCTGGGAGTGTTGTGTGTCATAACATGCCAAACATGCCAAAGGCTTCAACTGTACAATCCTCTTGTGCTGGTGATGGGAAAGTCAGAAGATGAGGAGGCCATCCTGATAGAAGGACAATGGAGGAATCCCAGAAACAAGAGGCCCTGTTTCCACCTGGGGCTCCACCGTTCTTCACATATGCATGTTTTGTTTCTAAGCAGGTAAGGAGTGCAGATAAAAACTGTCACCAGAGGGAATCCTGGACCTTGGTTGTCCCTTAGCACCTTAGTCTGCTATCTCTCTCATGAAGACACTCAGTCTTCTTGAGCACACCCTCTTACTTTCCAGGATTTTTCTTAACTATGTCAATAAGACACCAAGTAATACAGGTAGGAGGAGCTATTTAAATCTTCTGTGCTCTGACATTCTGTCAATGTCCTCTCTTTAGATGTCTCCAGCTATGATTCTGACTTTCAGTAAAGCAACTGAAGGTCATGTGGCTCTCCTAACAGAAACAACACAGGCTGGAGCCAAACTCCTGATGCTGTACAACAAAGTCCTTTCCTGTTTGGGGCTGCTGAGGATTCTGAAATGAAAGTCTGGCGCTGCTCTCTCAGTGAAGGCACAACCTCTTGAACTCTCAGATTTTGACCTGTAGTTGTAGCTAATGCTGCTTATGATCCAAAAATCTAATTCAATATGTGAAAACATAAGGTTTCTAACCTCCAACCTGGAACATTCTGTCTCAGAGAAGACAGTGTGTGTACATAAAAGGGAAAACCAGGTGAGAAAGATGGAGAGGTCCTTTGTTGCTTTCTCACCATGTGCTTGTTGTCAACACATTTCCCATAATTCTTTCTGTCCCAGCCCAAAATTAGTAGTAGTTCTACAATGAATAGAGCCCTGAAGTGCTGACAGGGACTGAGGGATCCCTGGGTGGCATGCCCCATGCAGAAACTCTTCAGAACCTTCTGTGAGGGGCTCTTTCTCTTCATTCTTTTAACATCCTGTGGTACAAATGATTTCTCTGAATACTCTGAAACTCACTGGTTTGTCAGGAAAGTTCTCCCACTATGATTGACTTCTAGGTTGCAGCTTCTTTTCCATAGAAGGTGTTTAGTTTGGTTAAACAGAAGCCTGATTAACACAGTACTATGAGTAGCTAGACTTCTGTCATGCCTAGAGGCAGCACAAGATGGGTCCCTTGGATACAGTCAGCTCTGTTTCTCTCAGCACCCTAGGCACTGTGATTAGTTATCAGCTTAGAAAGAGACTAGTCTCTGTTTCCCTTTTTAGTTGCTAAGTCTCTTCTGAAGGGTATTATAATAGTATTGACCTACTTGTCTAGGGACATGGGGATGTCCTGTAATGTTCTACCACCTGTACACACTATATGCTGTCCTCTTCTTCTGGGCACTCGATCCCTTTGATTCTCTTACTGGGGAGCTCATCCTGTGGTCTATTCACACATCTTTTATCCAGAGTCTCAGTACCGTGTCAGGATGTCAGGAAGCTATGGGCTGGATCATAACCAAGGTACTGGGGACTCTGTCCTTCTCATCCCATGGTATTCCATCCTCTCACTTCCCCCTTGCAGATCCTGGTGCTTTCCCACAAGAAGTTGCTGAATGTGGCTACCTGGAAGGACAACCAAAAGCCTCTGTCTGCCAGACAGAAGGGCACTATCAATAAGTCAAGCAGCCTCATCTGCATCATCACAAGCATCTGTAGTATGGAGGTCTGGTAAACATGGTTTGGGCATGTTTGGAACCTAACCCTAACCCTAACCTCTTTCTCTCTGCCTCTCTCTGCCTCTGTCTCTCTCTCATTCTCTTCCTCTTTTTATCTGTCTTTGTCTGTCTGTCTGTCTGTCTGTCTGTCTGTCTGTCTGTCTGTCTGCCTGTCTGTCTCTTTATTTCTGCATGTGTGTGTGGGACCAGTAGTGTGTATGTTTTCTGGGTAGCCTGTGGAGGTCAGAGGATAACTTTATTGAGGCATATCTCAAACCCTTAAAGGACCCAGGGATTGAAATCTATTGATGATTCTTGGAAAAGTTTTATAGGTGAAGAACTTGAAGAATCTGAGGCTATGCCAATACATGATGGAGAAGTACCTGACTGGACTGGGGAGTGGAAGCCTCGGCCTTGGCACACACAGATGCTGTTCTCCTTCCTTGGATGACAGTCAGGACCATGGGATCTTCTCTGTCTCTCAGAATCATCTTGGTTGTTGAATTGGGGATCCTTAGTCTCTCAGCTTAGTTCTGTAATGTCAAATCTTATTGAATGTTAGCATCCTACTTTATTTGCCCCTGTTCTTTCTGCCTACCTTTACTTTGCCAGAACTTTCTATGGCTATGACAGTACGTTGTAACACTTTAGGATTGGCAAACCCACATCAGGATACCCAGAGCCCTTATAAAAGATGCTCTTATTCACCTGTGAGAAGTCCAAGTCAGTAACCCTAATCTTGACTCAGTGGTAAGAATGAACATAAAATCCAGAGTATGACCTGCCCCAGTGTGGTTCCTGATCCTGAGAGCTCGCAAGTCCACTGTCCAACCTTCTTGGTTTATTCAGGTTTGGGACCTTTTTCATTCCATTCTTGTCAGTGTCAACAACTACTTCTGTAGATGCTGAGAGTCTGGAAAGCAAGAGGAGTGGGTTTCTTGTATGATCTTGACACATGGTGGGTCTTCTGTCTTCCATCTCTGTTGGGCCCCATTTTGTCTCAAAACCAGAGCCAGGCTCACGTTTGTTCTCAAGGCCCAAATCAGGGACAAAATGGGGCCCAACACATCTCCACCTTCAACATTAAATATACTACATCTGTCCAAAGGTCACATCTGTTCCAGTACCCTGCACTCAGTGAGGAGGTTGGAGCAAGTGTCCAGTGAGTGAAGGTCAAGCTCTGGAGTTATCAGAGTCTGAGTGAGACCACTGATGTTCTGGGAAACACCTGACTTCTCGGTGAGATCTTGACCTCCTGTAAATAACCAACAACCTGTTCAAGGAGCAATGT
>JANHMN010000021.1:5248581-5292676 GCA_030674055.1 Rhabdomys pumilio
GGGATTCCAAACAGCTATGAGAGGAAAGGGGCCAAAGTGGAGCTCAGGCCTGCAGCTCATACCATGCATAGCTGATGTCCTGAGGTTCTGTTCTCAGGGGGCATCACGGGAAAATGTCTATTTCTTGTAAAAGGAAACACTCCCAAGCAGTCTCAGGTCTCTGAACCTAGAGTAGAAGCTTTGATTGCACCACATGCTAAAGAAAGAAAGGTTGGAAACATGGCTGCATATGAATAATCCTACCACACTTGCTGCAGTTGATGTAATGGATGTACCCTCTGTAGCTTTATCCAATGCCATCCAGGTTTGCGTTACATACTCTTGTTAGAATAACAACCCAATGCTTCTAAATTATCAATATATGGAAGAACAGGGTATTTGTTGTGTTTTGAGTAAAAGTACCCATGTCTGTCCATGACTGAGATAAATATTCACTGTGTCCTTGTGAGAAAGGGAAAAACCAGGCTGAGGAAGGTCAGTCCTGAGAACGAAGCCCTGACAACAGTGAATCCTATCAAGATGCACAGGAAAGGGCCATATCTGAAGCCCTGCTTGACAGGCCACAGACCCAGGATCATTCCTTCCTCCTGGCTTTCTTTGTTAAACTGTCTCCCCTTCATACACATACATTTCACTCATTCTCACAGCCATCACCTTGGCACACAGTCTGCATGTCATCCAACCCTTACACCTCTCCCGTTGTGTAACATGGAAAGATGTTGGTCAGGTCCAGTGTCCTGACAGTTCTATAGTAAGTCTGCCTCACTGCACATTTAGACCTGTCACAGCAGGCTTTGCTCTTGTGTAATATGGGCAGATGGAGGCCACATCCAGTGTCCTAACAGCTCTAAACTGAGTCCACTTCACTACATACACATCTAGGCCTGTCACAGCAGGCTTTGCTGTGAGCCATGTGGGCATCTTCCTCCTTTTGTATACTTTTCATGAAAAGTAGACCTAGGGGATGGTATCTGAGCAGATCCCTCCACATTGTAAGTCTTTACAGCTCCTCCATCATATCTGTGGCGTTTTGAGATGAGCCACTGCTCTAATTCCACCCATTAAAATGGCAGCCAAATCACACCACATTCATTTCTGACCTGGTCCTCATCTCACCTCCAAACTACTCAGAGGATATAATCCATCTCTCAATTCTCTGAGGTCCAGATGATGAGCTGACACTTGGAGGGAAAGCAGAGGTGAAAGATCCTCTCTTAAGCATCCTCAGTGTTTTAGCTATTCAGATCCACATAGAGGGAGATCATGACTGTAATCTGGTCTTTGAGAGCACCATATATTCTAAGGACATGAAGGAATGACAATGGGAGTCCTCTAAAGTTAAAGCCGCCCATACTCTCATAGCAGAGTGCTGTGTCTCTTTAAATCTTAGGAGAGAGATGGTCTCCTTTCACAGACATCAGCTGGGTTTAGTACGGCTCATGCTGGGAGATGAACATGCTCAATCAGAAGGTAGACTATTACTTCTGGCCCAACATGGAGCCATGGATCACTTGTATGTTGCTTTCTTCTGCCTGGAAATCTCAGGCTCTTTGAGTTTAACATAGGGAACCACTGGGCTTCAGGCCAGTGGAGTCTATGATTCAGAAATGTCTCCATTTCTAGCACATTCTGCGCACATACCAACCATACTCATAGCATTTCATAGAATGCTATGGAGTTCTTTAAGCTTTCCCATTCTCTCTGGAGAACTCAAGGGTCTTGTTTATTAGCACTTCCTGTGGAGTATGCCACTGAAATGCCATATGCTTTTCTTATTGTCCTTGCATGCTTTTACTGTTCTGTTTGGTATAAGTAAACATTCATGAAAATCAACTTAAAATTCTATATATAAGATGTAGTCACATGTCGCGCTCAACTTGTCCAGCAAGCAGACACAACACGGTTGGATTCTTCTCATCAGCCTTTATTGCAGGAACTAATAATAATACTATGGGGGACCCCATGCAGCTGAAGGGTGCTGCTTATATAGAGAAGTAGATGTTGCCAATGCAAGGATTGGCTAAGGCTACAGTACCTCGTTAGCATATGCCCACTCGGGAGGGGCACACTCCAGAATCATGCAGATGCATGTGCAGAATACCTGTTTACCAGAAAAATATGAAAGGCAGGCAAGCAGTCGGCGCCATCTTCTAATGTCAGCTACCGACAGTCACAAAATTGTCAATGCTGTTTTCCCAAGCAAGTATGCTCCCTAAGCCCTTCTCTGCCCCTACAAGTTATCTCATTCACAAGATTTGCTCTGTCTTTCTAGTATTTGTGCAGTTGCATCTGGCCCTTGTTTCCTGAGGATATTTCTTTTGGTTTCTAGCAATGACCCTGCTGTTTTAGCTGGCAGACTGTCTCATGTTTCTCAGGTGGTTGTTGAGTAGACCATCTCCCTTGTCTTGACTGATGTGCAGTTACCATTATAAAACAGCCTGCAAGAAGGGATTGAAAAGACCACTTGCAGTGTTGTAGTTATGGGCTTAATTGTCAAGGAACTCATAGACATGAGACCAAGGTGGGTCAAGGGAAACATGGTAAGCTGGGAAATGTATCAAACTCCCAGTGATGTGTGCAAATGTGTGATGTTGACCTTTGGAGAACTCATTTGGTACTTGGGAGCCTAAGTAGTCTTCTTCACAAGACTAGGCTAGAGCCTAGCCATGCAGAGTCCAAAAATTCCAAAACTTCAGGTTTCAGGTTTACCCAGGACTGAAAGACAAATGTACTAATAGCCTTTGGCATTCCCACAAACATGTAAAACCAGATGCTATTACTAGATGTCATGAATGATCCTTTCCTGGGGGTAACTTGTCATCCTTTAGGCTTTTAGCTTCTTTTCTTGTCATTTGTACTTGCTGCCTCTTGGACCATAAATGGTTCCATCTTTGAAGACCTAGCCTTCCCCAACAACCTGGGACATTACAGAGTATGGATGATGTTGCAATGGGGGATCTGCTGGCATTTGTCCCAAATAGAATCTGAGTGAGTTGTGCAGTTTTCCTGAGTTCAAGGTACCTGAGCAGCATGAGGCAGGTCAGGTACACACAGTCTGGAGTCAGTGGTCTTGCTTTAGCCATACACTACTCTACTGTGGAAGACAGCACAGAAAGAGAACTTGACAATTAGCTGGCATGTTCCTCACTACACTCTCACAGCTTTAAAACTTAGACCACATTTGTTCTGGTCAAAGGTGCAGTCCAGTGTGTTACAAATGCCAGTCTACTGGTTGGTGGATGAGTTAGGATGCTCAATGGATACTGTTTTGTAAACCATTCTGTGCCTCTATTTTGAGCTCTGCCTTTGGTATCACAATGTCATGTGATCCACTCAGAGTTTATTCCAACATTTATCAACATGAATAAACCTTCCAACCAGCTCTGAGAATCCATATCCCAAAAAATAGAACTTCACTGGATGGCCATGACATCTCTGGACCCTAATAATCTAATCTTGGTAGAGGCTACAGCTCTGTCAGTCATAGGAACAGTGAGTCTCTGCTGGTCCCTAATGAGTAGATTCAAGTTAACTTTTATCACATTGTAATGAGGCAATCTTGA
Organism: Rhabdomys pumilio; assembly: GCA_030674055.1. Lineage (NCBI taxonomy): Eukaryota > Metazoa > Chordata > Mammalia > Rodentia > Muridae > Rhabdomys > Rhabdomys pumilio. The sequence goes on from JANHMN010000021.1 coordinate 5,252,145, forward strand.
CCCTTTGACTGTTAAGTAAGTTTTCAAAATGGTTCTTGGGCACCCCATTTGCAAGAAGAAGGTAAGAAGCCTACTGAAGGCTTTTGGAGCTTTTGGACACTGCTTATGTGTTTAGCAAGGTACTGGTCTGGGAGGACATTAATGGACAGTGGCATATCTGCAGTGTCTCAACATTTCTCCATGATGCTACCATGAGACTGGGAAATGGAGAGGACACAGTCACATTAAAATGTGATCTCTGGAGAACAAATTTTTGGCTGTGCACTGTAGAGCAGGCACTCATTAGAAGTAACATTTGGACATTTTTACAGCCATGGAGGAACCATTTGGCCATCATCTTCACTCCTGGATGTGTTTATATTTGCGTACCTGCCCTTGAGCTTCTGAGTCTCCAGGGGAAAACTTTTCGTTTGGTTGCTGCAGGATCTATATGTGGTTCTCACTGTTTGCCTTCTGTACATGGAACACACAGGTGATGTTTTCTGTAACTGGGCATGTGATCCCTGAATGTGTAGCTGTGTCTCTCACCCCTCGGAGTACCCAGGGTCTTCACATTCTCTGTGCTCACTCACCCCATTCTTGAAACTCTTCCACAGCTGCTCCCCAGTCACGGTCTGACCACAAGTGATGAGACTTGATGTGTCCATGAGAAGAGCCCTGCCTGGATGTTTCCATTCTTAGCCCCATTGTAGGGAGGAGAACGGTGAACTAGAGATGATATCATACTATTCAGGCAGTGCAGAAGAACCATGAGAAGAACTGCTAAGTGCTTGGACCCTGACACTTTCCTCAAGTTATCTTGGATGCGTGAAGACAGGCAGTATGGCAGAAGTAAACTCTTTCCCAAAAAGAGCCTGACATACATAGTGGAGAAAGGGCCAACAAACCTTCTGTCTCAGTGTCCTTTAGCTCTTGCATCTCTCCATGACTAACATTCCAGAGAGTTTCTGATTCTCCTGACAGGAGAACTCCTTCCAAAATCTCAGGCATCAGGATAGAGGGACAAGTATAGCAATGAGGCTTTTCTTATGCATTGGTGGAGTGCTAGGATGTCTGGGAGGTGCAAAGCCTGGTGGGAAAGAGCTGGGAACACATCTTCTACAAGAAAACCATCAGCTCAACTTACACAAGCTCCTTCATTTTGTTCTCCATATTCAGCCTCTTGATACTGAACAGATTGTTCTAGCTGACGAGCCCAGGCTTAGAAGATGGACTACAGCCAAGAAGCCTGGCTACCATAAGGACAAGTCACATCTTTAGGATATACACGAAAAGCACTTAAGCACAGAAGAAAAGTGCAAGGACCAAAGTCTCATCAGACACTCCAGCATACAGAGAGTCTGATAGACTCAGATCAGAGGTTACCTCTGAACACTAGAAGAGGAAGAAGGCTCTACTCCACAGAAGAAGCCTGTTGCTGATGCTGTTGCAACAAGGAATATGAGGACTAAACTTGTATCTCTTGGATACCGGGTTCAGGAGTCTGATACCAGGTATCCGCAGTCCTCATCTCATACCTCACTTGGTAGAACTTTGCACATCCTGACAGTGTGAGTTTCATGTGTTACTGGTATCACACTTGACACATAGGCTAAGAAAGATTTTTACCCCTGTAAGGGTGTAGAAATAGGCTGGACTCACTGTTGATATTAAAACTGCAGTTCTGTTCTTTGTGATTATTGACTCTTTTCAAACTTGTTTGGGCACAAGGCTCAGAGTCTGATGTTTCCAAGATTTGCCCCTATGAAATTCACAACCCCACAGCTCAAAACAGTACAGAAACCACTCTGGAATGAATCCAAAGACAAGGTGTTCGATATAAGAATTTTACAGATTTGTTTATAGGTCCAGGACTCAGCAACACGAAACCTACAAAGAATCATTAATGGATTCAAACTTTAGAAACTGAGGGATGCCATTTAAGAAAATGACCCATGGGAGGCTCACATAGACACAGCATTTCCTCTGTGACCCACAGTGCTGTGATTGGCGTGCTCTCTGTCAACCTCAAAATGAGGTCACCATTTACAGAATAACAGTGCAGGGGGGCAGAGCAGTCCAGTGGCCCTAGAGTGGTGTAGTGGGAGGTTCCAGGAGATACTGAGATCACTCCATACTCTACATCTAGGATGAAAGCAAGAGTAAAACAGGAGGGATTGTGTGAGATTGATCTGTAACCCAAATGCAGCCTAGGTGTCAGCCACCAGGCTGGAAGAGCACATCTGCCTCTGTATGGAGGACTCAAATCAGGAATGTCACCAGGGAAAGAGAAGTCAATGCTCACCCCATGAATATACTATGGTACCTGACATCTTGTACTATCACAGAACAAAGACAAGATAGCTTGCCAATACAGGCACTGGCACACTGCTGACATAGTGGGATTCACTGGAAGGTACAAGATTGGTTGAGTACACAGGAGGGATGGCAAACTGGCAGAAGTGTAGGACACACAATGAGATCATGTGCCAGGTAGCATGAGCTATATAGCCACACAGCTGGATAGATGGGCTTTCTTGCTCTAACTGAAGCAGAACCATGGCATAGCCTGCCTCAGCCCTCAATCCATACCTTTGGTTTCAGCTGCTTCTCTCTCTTGCAAGTCACAAGCAGTATAAAGTACTATACTTGGCTGCCAGCATCTCTTTGGCTTTATTCATGTTACAGACAGGGCATACAAGAATCTATTCTCCTGCTACCTATGACCTAGACTAAAGACAGAAGAACATCAGATCCCTAAGCCCGGTCTTCTGACCATTCTTACAGGGCATCAGGGATATAGTTTTTCATTGGATTTTCTGAAGCCAAATTAAACCTGTCAGTCCAGCAATCTTATCAAGGATGATACTCTGGGAGTCATCTAAGCCAGCCTTATACTCATCCCTTCCTGCTGGCTATTTCCTGGTCAGTCAATTCCTCTGTGGTGTTGAGAGCCAGGAGCTAAGTAAGGACCTCAAAGTCACCCTAAGACTCCATCCTATTGTTTACACACTGAGCAGAGCTTAAGATTGACCTGAGAACTGTTCAAGAGTTCACACTTGGGCCCCACCACAAAGAACAGTAGATCAAAGCTGACATGGGATCAGGAGTTTGGACCCTGACTCAACAGTGCTTCTCCAGAGAGTATTTTACACACTATACTGTATCCTTAGGACCAGAGCCAGAGCCACTAAGTGAGTGGCAGAATATGGTGTGCAATTAATAGCCAATGGCATTCTCAGTGGCAAGCTGCAGGGAAAGCTCTAACCCAAACTGCTTATCTAGGCTAAGATCCAGCAAGGAAAGCTTCCTAAGAGAAAACTATTCCCAAGAGTATTACAGCTCAATGACATGGATGCTCTCAGATGATTCTTGCTGAAATAACTCATGCATTTTTAACCTTCTGAACAGGGAACTTATAAACAATATGGGGTCAGACAAAGTGGCAGCCTACAGAACTGGAAAAGGCTTTTACCAACTACACATCTGAAAGAGGGCAAATATTGAAAATATATAAAGAATTTTAAAATCTGGACATCTAGAAAACAACTCTATTTTTATAAATGAGGTACATATATACATATAAACAAAATTCTCAAAAGAGGAATTGCAAATGGCTGAGAGGCACTTAAAGAAATGTTCAACACCCTTAGTCATCAAGGAAGTGCAAATCAAAACTGCTTTGAAATTTCATCTTACACCAGTCATAGTCGCTAAGAGCAATAAAACAAAAGACAGCTGTGCTGGTGAGGATGTGGAGTAAGAACACTCCTCCATTGTTGGTGGGAGGACAAACTTGTATAGCCACTGTGGAAATCAGTGTGGCAGTTCCTCAGAAAGATGAGAATTATCTCCCCCAAGACCAGCTAAATCACTCTTGGGTATACACCCAAGGTATGCTTCATTCTATCACAGAGACATAATTGCTCAACTATGCTCATTGCTAATCTATTCATAACGTCCAGAAACTGCAAACTGCCTAGATAATTTGTCAGTGGATGAAGAAATATAGAAAATGTGGTACATTTACACAATGGAGTATTACTCAGGTGTTAAGAAAATGAATTCAAGCCGGGCAATGGTGGCTCAAGCCTTTAATCCCAGCAATTGGGAGGCAGAGGCAGGCAAATTTCTGAGTTCAAAGCCAGCCTGGTCTACAGAGTGAGTTCCAGGTCAGCCGGGGCTACACAGAGAAACCCTGTCAGGAAAAACCGAAAAAAAAATGAATTCAAGAAATCAACAGGCAAATGAATAGAACTAGGGGGAAATTCATCCAGAATGAGGTAACCCTAACCCAGAAAGACAAATATGGTGTATATTTGTTTATACGTGATATAGCCATAAGTTTTTCACAAGCAAGCTACAATCCTTACAGCTACAGAGATTAGGGATAAAGGGAATGGGGAAGGGAGGGTGGTCTACCTAGGAAGGGAAAATAATTCTATTTCAAATGGATGAGGGGTGGACAGGAAAGAGAAGCTCAAATAGGGAGAATTTTTCTTTAATTTCAAAATTTGTCTTCAGAATTTGAACTTTTCTAATGAACACTTCCCACAGTCAAAATTTCTGACCTAGAATTGTTCCTGTCTAAAAGAACTGCAGGGACAAAAGTAGAGAAGGGACTGAAGGAAAGACAGCCCAATAACCGGCCCAAATTGGGATCTATCTTATCAGAGTGGGGTGGGAGAGACATCAAGTCCTAGCACTATTACTGATGCTATGATGTGCTTACAGACAGGAACCTGGCATGGCTGTCCTCTGAGAGGCCCTACCAGCAGCTGACTGAGACAGAGGCAGATATTATACCCAACCATTGGACTGAAGTTGGGGACCCCTAAGGTTGAATTAGGGGAAGAACTGAAGAAGCTGAAGGGGAAAGCGACCCTATAGGAAGACCAGCAGACTCAATTAACCCAGACCCCTGGGAGCTTCCAGAGACTGAGCCATCAACCAGGAGCACACACAGGACAGTCCACAGTCCCTAGAACATATATAGTAGAAGTCTGCCTGGTCTGGCTACAATGGGAGAAGATATGCTTGATCCTCAGGAGACTTGAAGCCCCAGGGAAGGGAGAGGCCTAATTGGGTATTGCACCTTCTTGGAGGCAAGAGGGAGTAAGAATAGGATAAGAAACTATGGGATGGGGGGCGAATAGGGGGCAACTACTGGAATGTAAATAAATAAAATAACTTAATACTTAAAAAAGAAATATCAAAAGTTAAAAAAAAAATCCATGTGTGAGTGTCACTATCACTCCTGCTTACACTGGCCCATCTCCTCCTAATCCCTCCCTATGCTACTTAATGGAAACACAAGTAACAAAAACATTTCCTACCTAGTATATTATCCACTTCATAATGCATCCCAGAGATCTCTCTACTTAAGTACTGCAAGTTTTTTTGTCTTTTTTTTTCATATATTACACTCCTACCAGTTTTCCCTCCTTCCTCTCTTCCCAGCCCCTCCCCCATCCCTCTCACCCAGATCCACCCCTCCATTTTCCTTTAAGAAAGGGACTCCCAGGGATACCAACCAAACCCAAGATATTATGGAACTGTAAATCTAGATACATCCCTTCATATTAGGGCTGGATGAAGCAACCTAGTAGGAGGAAAATGAACACAAAAGCAAGCAACAGAGTCAGAGACCACCTCTGCCCTCACTGTTATAAGTCCCGCAAGAAGACAAAACTACACAACTATAACATACAGACCAGGCCAGAAACATATAGGCTCCCTGATTGTCAGTTTAGTCTCTGTGAGCCCATATGAGCCCTGGTCAGTTGATTCTGTGGGCCAATTTCTTGTGGTGTCCTTGACAGCTCTGGCTTCTACAATTCTTCCTTCTCTTCTTCCACAGAATCCCTTGAGCTCCACCTAGTGTTTGGCTGTGGGTCTCTACAGCAAGGTCTGTGCTTAACCACAATTTATTCAAGCAATTGCATATTGATAGATATCTGGGTTATATTTGTCCTATTTGTTATAGTACCTTTCATCTATTTGTATTCTGTCCTAGCATATGGTATGAATTTTGATTTGCTCCACAAAAGGATATTTCCAAACAGCTATCCTGTATTCTAAACCGTCTACTGAATTTTTTCTATCCACATTGGCTGAAACTACTGTCTTTAGCAAAGAATAAAATATGTGTATGCAAGTCTGTCCTGTACTTCTTCTTCATGGGCTAATTCTAGAGGTTGCAGACATAATAGTCCTACCTATTATGTAGGATATAATAATACTGTTCTTACTATGAGTTTCCTAATGATTCTTCTTAGAGTATTTGTGTGTTTGTTCATTTTTGAAGGGAGCAGTCTGCTGCTTTATTGACCAGACTCAGGGAAAATTCCCAGGCAGAAGCAATGCACTGGATTCAGCCTCCTGAATAGTTGAGACTACAAATGTGTGCTACCATTCCCAACTCCAGAAATGCTGTCTTTCAATACAACCTTTGCAACCACCCTATCAAATAATTAGCATATATATGAACTGTCTAATCATGGTCTTAACTCATTTATTATAAGTGCTTTTCTCTTCTACTATTTTCTGTAGTTGCCTATATATGTTAATTATGTCGACATATATACTTATTAGTGAATTGTCTCTGTATTTGCAGTAAGTTTCATTACGACCTTAGGTTTATATAAAATACCACAGTTGGGATGACAGTGTTGCTCAGTTGGAGGTGCCTAACATGTATAAGACCCTGATTTCAATGTTCAACATTATAGGGGAAGTGTACTAAAGATACCACATCTGTAAACTGTGCAATTAATCAATTCTAATTGTACCTTTCTAACTTTCACACTCATAATCTAAACAGTCCAGTAAAAGTACAGATATTAGAATGTATTAAATGTAAATCCTAACTAGATACACCCACAAAAGTTCACTTTAAATACAACTGTAGGAGAAAAGGGTTCAAACCACAGGAAAGCTGACTAACAGGAGGAATCAAAGATCAAGATGGGAAACCTCAGCTCACATAAAAGAGCAGGCCATAATGACGAGCATCAGAATGACATAGCTATTGAATACTGAATGTGTATGTTCCTACTGTAACAGAGTTCAACATCAGGAAATATATACAACTCTGGGAGAGAAATGAACACCCCCTTAGTCACTGACAGAACGAAACAACAATCAGCAAATTATGGAAGTTCTTAATAATGGTACTGGCCATCTCAATTTCACTGACATTAGTAAAACACAGGAAGAAATAAATGTTATTCTACATTATTTTCAAGGGCATTTGAAATGTTCATTAGATCAGTTCACATTCTGACCATAAGCAAATTTTGAAAGTAGAACAAAATCAAAAGTATATTATCTCACTATACCAAAACAATTGTAACAGCCAAAATTTTAAAACAAAAAACAATATCAACTTCTAAAACAGACATTTAAATAACATTTTGAAATGAATGATAATAAAAAATTATCTCTGGAATGAACTTAATCACCATTAAAAGCAAGATCATGTTTCTGCATTTACATTGGGATGACAAAGAGGCAAAGACATAGGTTTCTACCCTGAAAAAGACAGAAAATATATGTGGAACCTAAACCAAAGAAAAGGATCACAGTGGTGAAAACAGAAAAATAAAAAGACCAAACTTTAGACAGGAGCTGAAGAGATGGCTCCCTGAGTAAGCAAACTTGCTATGCAAGCATGAGGAGCTGAGTTTGAATCCCCAGCACTCGGGTTAAAAAAAAAAAAGCAAGGAACAGGGTTGCCTGCATGAAACCTCAGTGTTATAAGGCAAACACAGTTGGATCCATCCATGTGCTAGCTGGCGAGCAAACTTACCACCAAGGCGAGCTTCCAGTTCTGTGAGAGACCATCTCAAGGCAATAATGAAGAGAAGGAACCCAATTCTTACTCTGGACTCTGCATATATGCACACACCACATGCACGTGAGTGTGTATACACAGAGAGAGATAACTCTCCAGATAAAAGTAGCTTTGATATTTAATTGCATTAAAAAACCTCTAATAATACTCAAAAAAAATTAAGCATGCACCACGAACATCAAAGAAAGAGCCTTACCTCAGACTCTACAAGAAGCAAAACTAATAAGGAATATTATAAACAATCTCACAACAATGAAATAAAAGTTAAATGTTAGCAGACATAATCCATGAAAAATAAACCATACTGAAGCTGATAACTGAATCCAAAAAAGCTGACTAGCTAACTCTAAAACCATTAAGTGTTAATCAATTATATGTACTAAAAACCCAAGTTCAGACAGTTGCATTATTATACTCCATCAAACATTTAAGGAAAAAAAGCAGTTTCCAAATATTGGGAAACAAATACACTTCCTCAACTCTTTACTTAATTTCACCACAGCCCTAATATCAATGCCTGAAAATGATAAAAACAAAATTTCATGGGTCAACACTCACCATGAATACAGATGTAAAACTAGCTAACAAAATATTGATTAACTGAAGCGAAAACATCTTGAAAGGTGATCCTACTCTTCAGTCTCCATACCAGGAATTGCTTTAATAGTTGAAAAATCAATTATACACCAACACCAAGAGCGTAATCCATGAAAGGAAACAGTGATTAGGATTTTGTTAAAATTGAAACCTTCTGCTCTGTAATACAAAGGATAATGTTAACATTCACATGTCAACATGGACAAACACTCTTCAACAAAAATCAATGCTGCAAGCATCAAAGTGCCTTACCTTAAATGATGCTACAGTGCTGTTTTAGTTAGGATTTCCATTGTAATAAAACACAATGACCAAAAAGCAAGTTGAGGAGAAAAGAATTTATCTGGCTTACACTTCCACACTGTAGTTTATCACTGAAAGAAACCAAGGCAGGAAGTCACAGGGCAGAAACCTGGGAGATAGGAGCAGATGCAGAGGCCATGAATGGGGTACTGTTTACTGGTTTTCCAGCCTGTACTGGAAAAAGTTTAAATCCACTACAGGTTTGAAAACCTACCAAACTCACCAATCCCTGAGCCCCAAAAAACTAACAATCCCTGGGCTTGGCTTGAAATCCCACCAATCCCTACCCTAGAAATCAAGAAACCCTATATAAAGCCTGCCTCCTTCTCAGTTCCCTGCTGCTTCTCTCCTGTGCCTTTCCCTCAAGTGGAAACTTAAGGGTTCTTTGAAAAGTCGCTTGGATGGTGTTTTTGCTGGGGCAAACACGTGAAGGACTATATCAGTAAAGGGGATACAGATGTGAAAGGCTCAGGCAGACTCATGAAAGAATGTTTCACTGAAGTAGACACAGGTTAAAGTATGTTCTGCTATAGCAAGCACGTGAAAGGACACATGATAAAGGATTCTTTGCTAACAATAAATATATATTAGTCTGCCTTACAGTTCATGGTTGAACTGCATTTGTCAGGACTACATAGAGAGAAACATCAAAAAATTTCTGTTGACTTATTGCAGTTTCTTGCCGCTTCCAAGGACTTGGGCTGATTCGATGCACATGCTAAGGTAAGACCTGTGCTGAGGCAAGGCCAGTGCTGAGGCAAGGCACATGAAGGACACTTGACATTTAGAGGGTATAAATAGGATTCCTCAGAGTGGCAGAGAGAGAGCATAGCTTGCTGGTACAGCAGGCTGAGCAATGTTTGTGAGTCTCAAGTCTTCACTGATTTTTGCTTCCCTGAGAGAGACATAGCCTAGAACTTCTTCTGGTGTTCCTCTGGCTGACTAAAACCAAGGCTGAGGCCTAACTGGCTCTGCTAAGTTGTGTCACCACTGCTGATTTGTGTTTGCTATCCCAATTCTACTGACCTGGACTGCTGGTGTATCCATGAAGTGTTTCTGAGTGGATCAAAACATAGATGGGAGTTGCTCCAAAGAACCATTTCTAAGTAGGTCCACTTCCCCTCATATCCTTTTTTTTCACTACCTCTGGTGGGTGGTGGGCTTCAAGGTGCTTAAGAATCATCATTAAAAATAAGGTTTGAAAAATTAAAGCTACGTTTCCCAGTGAATCTCTTCCGTGGGGTTTTTTGTACAGTGTTCCTTGGCTCCTGACTGTCAGGACGTTTTTCCCTTCAGATCTGTAAAACTTACACAGCCTGCTTTTTTTATAGAACCCAGGGCCAATGGCCCAGGGGTCACATCACTCACAGAGGGCTGGGCCCTCCTCAGTCAATCACTAATTAAGAAGATGTCCTAATGGAGGCATTTCTGCAGTTGAAATTCCCTCCTTTCAGATGACTTAGCTGTGTCAAGCTGACATAAAACTAGCCAGGACAAGGGCCTGATGACTAAAACAGAGGAACCAGTGACAAGCCCTTAAAGTTATAGGCATCTCATGCTCTGCAGTGACAGCAAAACAGTCTCTTTAACATACGGTGCTGGGAATTTTGTATATTCACAGAAAAAAAGAGAATGGATTCAACTCTCGATGAATAATGATTAAATTTTTTAAATTTCATAAACTACTATTAGAACATATTCTTTTGAAAAAGAAAAAGAATACATTCTTTAATCAAACAGGCCACATCTACCAAAGAACCTATAGTTAACATCTTATTTAACGGTGAATACTGAGCCTTTAAATCGTTTACATTCCTTATTCCTAAATCCAAGGAAAAAAAAGCCTTTTCTCTAAACTAGAAAGGAGGGTAAGCATGCCCACCTCATTACACAGGTTCACCTCTAAAATGTGACATCAAGAAATACAAGTCAGATATAAAAATCGTAATCCACTATATAAGCAAACTCAAAGAAAAACCCACATGATCATCACACTAGATGCTGAGAAAGCATTTAACCAAATTCAACATCACTTCATGGTAAAAGTCCTTGGAAAGATCAGGAATTCAAGGCCCATACCTAAACATAGTAAAAGCAATATACAGCAAGCCAGTAGCCAACATCAAACTAAATGGAGAGAAACTTGAAGCAATCAATCCCACTAAAATCAGGGACTAGACAAGGCTAACCACTCTCTCCCTACCTATTCAATATAGTACTGGAAGTCCTAGCTAGAGCGATTAGACGACAAAAGGAACTAAAAGGGATACAAATAGGAAAAGAAGAAGTCAAAATTTCACTATTTGCAGATGATAAGATAGTATACTTAAGTGGCCCCAAAACTTCTACCAGAGAACTCCTAAACTTGATAAACAACTTCAAAAACGTGGCTGGATATAAAATCAACTCAAAAAAATCAGTAGCCTTCCTCTACTCAAAGGATAAACAGCCTGAGAAAGAAATTAGGGAAATGACACCCTTCACAATACAAATAATATAAAATACTTTGGTGTGAATCTAACCAAGCAAGTGAAAGATCTGTATGACAAGAACTTCAAGTCTCTGAAGAAAGATATCTAAGAAGATCTCAGAAGATGGAAAGATCTCCTATGCTCATGGATTGGCAGGATTAATATAGTAAAGATGGGCATCTTGTAGAAAGCAATCTACAGATTCAGTGCAATCCACATCAAAATTCCTACTCAATTCTTCATAGAGATAGAAGGAGCAATTCTCAAAATCATTTGGAATAACAAAAAAACAAGATAGTGAAAACTATTCTCAACAATAAAAGAACTTCTAGGGGAATCACCATCCCTGACGTCAAGCTGTACTATAGAGCAATAGTGATTTTTAAAAAAACTGCATGGTATTGGTACAGAGACAGGCAGGAAGATCAATGAAATAGAATTGAAAACCCAGAAATGAACCCACACATCTATGGTCACTTGATCTTTGACAAAGGAGCTAAATCTATCCAGTGGGAAAAGGACAGCATTTTCAACAAATGATGCTGGTTCAACTGGAGGTCAGCATGTAGAATGCAAACTGATCCATTCTTATCTCCTTGTACAAAACTCAAGTCTGAGTGGATAAAGGACCTTCACATAAAACAAGATACACTGAAACTAATAGAAGAGAAGGTAGGGTAAAGCCTCAAATACTTGGGCACAGGGGAAAAGTTCCTGAACAGAACACCAGTGGCTTATGCTCTAAGATCAAGAATTGACAAATGGGATCTCATAAAATTGCAAAGCTTCTGTAAAGCAAAGGACACTGTCAATAGAATAAAACAGCAACCAACAGATTGGAAAAAGATCTTTACAAATCCTACATCCAATAGAGAGCTAATATCCAATATATACAAAAAAAACTCAAGATATTAGACTCCAGACAACCAAATAACCTTATTAAAAAGGAGGTACAGAGCTAAACAAAGAATTCTCAACTGAGGAAACACGAGTGGCCAAGAAGCACCTAAAGAAATGTTCAACATCCTTCGTCATTAGGGAAATGCAAATCTGAACAACCCTTAAATTCTACCTCACACCACTCAGAATGGCTAAGATCAAAAACTCAGGTGATAGCAGATGCTGGCTAGTATGTAGAGAAAAAAGAACATTCCTCCATTGTTGGTGGGATTGCAAGCTGATATAACTACTCTGGAAATCAGTCTGGTGATTCCTCTGAAAATTGGACATAGCATTACCTGAGGACCCAGCTATACCACTCCTGGGCATATGCCCAGAAGATGCTCCAACATATAACAAGGACACATGCTCCACTATGTTCAAAGAAGCCTTATTTATAATAGCCAGAAACTGGAGAGAACCCAGATGTCCTTCAACAGAGGAATAGATACAGAAAATGTTGTACATTTACACAAAGGAATATTACTCAGCTATTAAAAACAATGAATATGAGAAATTCACCAGGCAAATGGATGGAACTAGAAAATATCACCCTGAGTGAGGTAACCCAATCACAAAAGAACACACATAATATGCACTTATTGATAAGTGAATATTAGCCCAAAAGTTCGCAATACCAAAGATACAACTCACAGACCACATGAAGCTCATGAAGAAGAAAGACCAAAGTGTGGGTGCTTTGGTCCTTCTTAGAAGGGGTAACAAAATACTCATGGGAGCAAATATGGAGATAAAGTGTGGGACAGTAACTGAAGCAGGGGCCATCAGGATACTGCTCCACCTGGGTATCCATCCCATGTGCAGTCACCAAAGACAGACGCTGATGTGGATGCCAGGAAGTACATGCTGACAAGAGCCTGATATAGCTGTCTCCTCGGAAGTCTGCCAGAGTCTGACATATTCAGAGGCAGATGATCACAGCTAACCATTGAACTGATCAAGGGGTTCCCAATGGAGGAGTTAGAAGACTGAAGGAGCTGAAAGGGTTTGCGCCCCCATGGGGAAACCAAAAATACCAACCAAGCAGAGCTCCCAGGGTCTAAACCAACAGCCTGGGTGCATATAGGGAGGGACTCATGGCTCCATCTGTATATGTAGGGGAGGATGGCCTTGTTGGGCATAGATGGGAGAGAGGGGGTCCTTGATCCTCTGTAGTCTAGACACCCCAGTGTGGGGGAATTAGAGGGTGGGGAGGTCTGAGTGGATGGATGGGGGAAAGGGAATAACATCTGTAATGTAAATAAAATATCCAATAAAGGAAAAAATTTTTTAAAAAGAAAAAATATTTTTAAGAATAAAAACAATCCAACATACAATAAATGGGCAGAAAGAGAAAACTGAAATATTTATACAATATTTAAGATGTACTTTCTAGATGATAGACTTTTTAAGCCTCTTTGTACTATTTTGATTTGCTTGTTTTCTGTTATAAAGAGTATTTTCTTTTTTTAAAAAAAGTCATTATTTTAAAAGCCCTAGTGTTATCTAAATCTTAAGACTATTTAAAAATCCAAGGAATAGGCAGTGTATATCTATAATCCAGGACTCAGATTCTAGGGCAGGAGGGTTACCACAATGTCACTCTGGCTATATACCCTATATCAAAACAAACAAATGAACAGCCTGCCCAGAGTGCAAAGAATAAAGAGAAATACAGAGAAAAGGAAAATAAATAATTTAAGGCTATTTCTGGGACTTAAAAATATCAAAAACTGCCGGGCGGTGGTGGCACACGCCTTTAATCCTAGCACTTGGGAGGCAGAGACAGGTGGATTTCTGAGTTCGAGGCTAGCCTGGTCTACAGAGTGAGTTCCAGGACAGCCAGGGCTACACAGAGAAACCCTGTCTCGAAGAAAAACAAAACAAAACAAAACAAAACAAAACAAAAAGACAAAAAAAAATCAAAAACTGGTACACAAATAGTAGTCATCAAACAGTTAAAAATTCAGCCAATTCCAAACAATTATGACTAATGGGGCAATAGAAGTTTAATTTAACTGAAAAATACTCTAGGAATAAAATATAGAACTAAAATTGGAGACAGCAGATGCAAAAGAAAATGAGTTATTAAGCTCATATTATTGATGGTAAGGTCTTTTTTGTTATTAATTTTTTTTATTGGATATTATATTTACATTTCAGATTTTATCCCCTTACTCCACTTCCCCCCACCACCCAGAAACCTCCTATCCCATCCCCCCACCTCATGCTTCTATGAGGCTGTGCCTCCACCTACCCCTCACTACCCGCTCCCCACACTCACATTCCTTCCCTCTCTATGTTCGTTTTTCATGGGACCAAGAATCTCCTCTCCCACCTATGCCCGACAAGGTCATCCTCCCCTAAATATACAGCTGGAGTCATGGGTCCCTCCCTATGTGCTCCCAGGCTGGTGGTTTAGACCCTGGGGAGCTCTGATTGATTGGTATTGTTGCTTTCCTCTTGGGGTCACAAACCCTTCCTGCTCCTTCAGTCTTCTAACTTCTCCATTTGGGAAACACTTGATCATATCAGTGGTTAGTTGGGAGCCTCGTCCTCTGAATGTGTCAGTCTCTGGCAGATCTCTAAGGAGACAGCTATATCATGTTCTTGACAGCATGCCCTTCCAGTCATTCACATCAATGTCTAGCTTAGGTGACTGTACATGGGATGGATACCCAGGTAGAATGGTCTCCAGATGTCCCCTCCTTCAGTTTCTGTCCCACGTTTTGTTTCCATATTTGCTCCCTTGAGTATTTTTCTTACTCCTTCTAAGTGGGACTGAGGCATCTACACTTGGTCTTACTTCTTCATGAGCTTCATGTGGTCTGTGGGTTGAGTCTTCGCTATTCCAAGCTTTTGGGCTAACATCCACTCATCAGTGAGTAAATACCTTGTGTGTTCTTTTGTGATTGGGTTACCTCACTCAGGATGATAATTTCTAGTTCCATCCATTTACCTAAAAATTTCTTGAATTCATTATTTTTAATAGCTAAGTAATACTCCATTGTGTAAATGTACCACATTTTTTGTATCCATTCTTCTGTTGAGGGACATCTGGGTTCTTTCCAGCTTCTGACTATTATAAATAAGGCTGCTATGAACATAGTGGAGCACATGTCCTTGTTATATGTTGGAGCATCTTCTGGGTATACGCCCAGATGGTAAGGTCAAAAAAACTCCTTAATTTGTAATTGTTAAGAAGATAAAATTAGGTCCAAATATATTGTTAGAAATTTAAAACAACCCCCAGTAAAACAAAAGATTATATATATATATATATATATATATATATATATATATATATGTCAATCTACTTTAAAAGCCAATAAAGAATAAAATTCACATAAAACTAAAGAGAATAGGAAAAACATGGAAGAAATAAGGCAAATATATAATTCTAAAGTCAGCAATAACAATAAATGTGAAGGGATCATATTTTGCTATCAAAGGTTAAGAACTCAAAGCAGGTTATTCATCTATGATATAGAAGAGTCATTCAAACTGAACCTGGTAGCACAGGCCTGAAACTGCAGCTACTTTGAAGTAGGCAGTACTTTGAAGAGGCAGTAGGATTCAAAATTCAAGGCAAGTCTCAGCAACTCTGAGATCCTACCTCAGAAAATTAAAATGAGGGATGGAGATGTAGTTCAGCCATACACCATATGGATAGCATCCTGGAAACCCACCCACCCCCCAAAAAAGAAAGATCAGGGAAGAGGAACCAGCATTTAAGGAAAAAGGCAAAGTAAAGATAAATCAGATAAATAAAAACACTATTCAAAGCCAAAAGTACTCAAATAATGAATAAACTACAGAAGGATTTGTAGGCACAGTCCATAGGATGAACACATACAATCCACTGTTTGTTTTTGTATGGCCTGAAAGCCATTTTTATATCTGTAAAGGGTTGCATAAAAATATGAATATGAAAATATTCATGAATATGAAATAAAAATATGAAATACTCATGGTTTACAAAGCCTAAAATATTCACTGAGTAAGGTTTTAAGAAAAAGTTACCATCTTTGCACATTTTGTGCAACTATAAAAGAATTAGCTAAGACTGGGAAACTCATAAATTATAGAAAGTTTGTTCACAGTCCAGAAAGTGCAAGGAACCAGAATCTGGCAAGTGCCTCCTTTCCTCCCGTGGGAGATGGTGGAAATGTAAGACATGCACATGGGAATACCAGAGAAGAAACCCATTTTTAGTATCATAGCCCTTATGACCTAACCACCTCTTAAAGGGCACCTCTCAACACTGACACACTGAGGATTTTGTGTCCATCCAACATATGAACACTACAGAGTACACTGAAACCAAAGGATCTGCCCACATGGTCTGCAATATACTCTAGATGGACAGGTGTGGGATGGCCTGATTCAGAATACTACACACACTGTCACCACTTAGCATGTCACTAAGGTGTCTTTGGCATGTTGATATTGGCATGTACAACTTTTATATGATTACATTTACCAGTCTTTTATTTTTGTTTTCAAGGATATACATTAGAAAGACGTTCTCCACTTCAACTGTATTTTTGTTTAAATGTATTACTTTTGAGTTTACATATTACATTTATAAGAAATAAGCTTTCCCCAAGACACTGCCGTGACCACGAGAAGATGACAAGACTCTAACAGCAAGACTACAGAGCTGAGATTAGTGGAGGGAATTCCAGAAGCGTTGGATAAATAGAGGAAAGAGAAGGAGGAGTATGGGCAGAAGTAGGTGACAGGGCTTTGGAAGACTTCAAACTCTTCTTGATGGGAAGACTAAGGTGTACTCTGCTGCGCCCCTAAAGAATGTTCACAGCTGATGAAGTCCTACTATCTCACATCTCCATCACCCCACACTATTAGAGAACAGAGCCTGGGCAAAGAATACAACACACTGTTGTCTCTGCATAGGAACTCAACTTTTCTATGAGGTTGGATTTGGATGGAATCTTTTCCTTGTTCTCTCATTGCCCTTCCTGAGATGTCAGTAGATGTTACTTTCCATCTCCCTGGAAAAAGTCACTCAACAAACCTAACTAAGTGGACCCTGGACCTCATGCTTTCTGTAAAGATACAGCTCATAAAATGTCAGGAGGATTTCTTCCAGAAGTGATTTCCTAGAAGGATTATACTCTGCCCAGAAAGAAAACCTGTGCTTTCTCTTGTCAACTACAAGGAGAGAGTGAAGCAAAGAGAAATCAGGCAATTGGGTCCCTGGACTAAAACCAACTCTCAGATGTGTCGCTAAGGCATCGACACCCGATTCATGGACACCGCGATAGATTTCCCAAATGCTTCGGACTCACTGCCACTTGTTGATGCCCACGTTGGAAGAGCCTGAAAACCAGGGGTTGAGGATGTAGACGCAGCGGATGGTGTCGGCGCCCTGGATGCACTCCTTCAGGGCGGGGTTGTCGTGGAGCTGGACGGAGTCCCATGTTTGGGGCACAGAGGATCACCCCAACTTCCTCTACTGAGAGCTTTAAGTGAGAGAAGCCGGGCTCATAGCGGCTTTTTTGTTTATTACTAATAGACAATTGGGTTAGAAATGGAGTGGTGTTATCATTAGACTACTTTCTGTTGATTTGGGGCATCAAGGTCCTTGGAGAAACTTTGATCATTGCTGCCAGGTTATAATTGAGTGGTGCAGGCCTCTGGCTCAGTAGCTAGGGCCCGTAGTCCCTATAACAGGAACTGCTTAAAAGTCTGATTGGCAGTCTTTTGGATCTGTTTTTGAAGAAATGGAGACAAGAAGTTGCTTGCAATTACAAGTGTCTAATAATTTCTTCTGTCTGCCTCTCGCCTTTTATATGTCTCACTTCTAAGCCACGCCTTTAAGTCATGCCTTTAAGTCACACCTTTAAGTCTTATCTCTAAATTACATTTTTTTTAAGTTATACCTTTAAGTCTCTGCTCTAAATCACACCTTTAAGTCTCACACACCCAAGGGAAAATTCTGGGTATGTAAAACAAGATGTTATCAAAGTGTGCTCAGCTGTTGTAGGCTATTGTAAACAAGTCTCTTGTCAGAGTATATGGCTCAAGATGTCTGCAAGGATGATAACCACCTTCTGTCGGCTCCCCACAGTAGACATTTTACCTGTTCCAGACCAGGTCCCTGTCACGTAACCATGGTACCTCTTGGAGGGGATCATGACAATTAGTTATATAGGGTCAGTGCTCCAAGCCCCTCCATGTGCAGATGAGGCATCCCTAACATCTCAGACAAAGCCAGTAGAAAGCATTTGCTGTCAGACCCAGCCCACCCCAAAATGTATATAAGATCCAATCCAGAAGGAATAAAGATGTGAGGATTACATCATCCTGGATGTCTGAGAGCTGTCACGTAAGAGCTGTAACACTCCCTGGGGGAGAAAGTTCTCTCCTGAAGCTTTTACTGCTGGAAGCTGCCAGGACTCCCTGTGGTCATGTCTTGCCTGGTGGCCCCAACCTTGGTTCCTAGCCACTGTGACTCAATTGTCCTGTAGTTCATTTCAAAAAGGGTCTAAGACAATTATCTCCTAATAATTTTTGAAAGTAATTTAATGTCTTTAGTTGATCTTGTCTTACGGCCATTTTTTTGATGAGTGATGGCCTTGTCATCTAACATGAAACCTAGATATTTATAGGGTTCTTGAGTTTGAACCTTTTCCAGAGCTATCTCTAATCCCTTTGCTGCTAAGTGTTTCTTGAAATCCTGAAAACACTTTGTGGGTATCCCTGCCAGCCAATAAGATATCACCTGTATAATTAATGACATACACCCATGGCCACACTTTCCTAACTGGCAAAAATAGCTGATGCCATGAACTTCTGGCATAAAGTAGGACTGTCAGTCATTCTTTGGGGCAACACCACCCAGTGATACTATTTCATGGGCTCCCTGAAGTTGCTAGAAGGCACACTGAAAGCAAAATGCTCACAGTCCTCAGGATGTGATGGAATAGTAAAAAAGCAATCTTTAAGATCTACAACTCTTTCATAGTATCCTTTAGGTGTAGCTGTAGGAGAGGGTAGGCCAGGCTGTAAAAATTCCATATTCATCATGGTGAAATTAACCTTTCTAAGATCTTACAGCAGATGCCATTTTCCTGACTTCTATTTTTATAACAAAAATTAGAGTATTTCAGGGGGAATTGGATTCTACAAGGTGAATCTTGTAGAATTCTACAAGCAAGCCTCCAATTGCTCCTGCCCTAGCGAAGTGGTTGCCTGAATTTTTTTCTGAGGATAACTGCCACTGATCAATCCACATAGGATCACTGGATAACCATTGGATCTTATCTGCATGGGGGCAGGAATGACAGAGGCCACTACTGAAAATGTCCCAAACCCGCCCTATCAAGTTTTATTTTGGGCTGTGCTTGTTGAGTCATTCCTTGATTATTTTTCCCAACCCTTTATGGGGTTCTTACCCTTTATTCAGCATCTGCTTGGCAACAACTTCATTCAGGCTACACATCATCATTCCCATTTGAGACAGTTGGTCTCAAACAGCAATTGGGCCATAACATAGGGACACACCTGGCCTTTGTTCTCTTCCTCATCTTCCCAGGTTAACATTTTAGAACATTGCTGGGGGCTTTGAGATTGTCCAATACTTTGAAGATGAAGTGTATAAATAGCTAGACCATGTATCAAACGAAGCCCTATAGAAAGATAACTGTAGTCAGTTGTTTGTCACATCAAACTCTTCATGAGAAACAGCTCCTGTGACAGAAGTAGTTAAAGTCATCATCTTTTAAATGTGTGAGTTTGGTAACAGTACCTGGCCTCCTCCTCTAATCAGACAAGATGAGTGGCTGGGGAAATACTCTTCCAGAAAGAGATAGTGTTTTGTAGCTGGGAAGTACAGCATTTAGAGTTAGACTCAACTTTTAGGAAGACAGGTGTGTCCATCTGGACGTGGGTCTTGTGGCAGAAGAGTTTTCATCGCTGTTTCTGCTTCATTTTCTTTGTTTGACTTGTTGATCTCTTCTTGGTCTGACTTTGGGAATTTGCATAAATAAATACATGGATTTCTTTTAGGTTTTCTAACCTGACAGAGTGTAGATTTTCAAAGCATTCACTTAGAATATTCTGAAATCATGTGTATTATAAGGTTTACCTGCTCACTTGATTTTGTTAATTTGGGCAAAAAGTCCGAGTTTTCCTCCTAGCCCCAAGTTCGGGAAATAACAACTATGAAATTCAAAATATATATTTACAAATACCTTGGCCAATTAGCCTTGGCTGGTTCCCTGGCAACTCATAAGTTCTAATCTAATCTAAGTTCTGTCATGTAGCTGGTTACCTGGTTCTTAGCTGCATGAGACTATCCTGATCTTCTGCCAGTCAATCCCTCCCTCGCCAGGCTCTCACCCAGAATCCTTACTGCATATTGGGTGTCTACCTTTTATTTCCTGCCTCAGCTACAGACCAATAAGCTTTAATTGTTATATCCATAGAGTATACAAGAGATTTTCTCTACATTTAGGTCACCTCTGTTGTTGTTGTTGTTGAGTCAAGGCTCTGTTATTTTATTTGTTTCTGTATCATTAATTTCCCAGTTCTTATTTTTACTATCTATTGTATCAGCAAGTCATTTATTTACTTATTTGTGTTCTTGCTTTTTTTAATGTAGGATGTACACAAGTTAGAGTCATACAGGAGTAGGAAATTTCAGTAGAGCCAGTTTTGCCCTGGAGCTGATGCCATGATCTGTGTCCTCCACAGTGCCCTGAGGTAGAAGATGGTTCTTGAACCACTCAGACATAACCTGTTCCTGCTCAGTCATGCTGTATGAAGAGATCTTTGAGTTGTTTTTACTTCTTCCTAAATGCTTTGATGGCTGCCAGGGCCCCTCCTACTCCTTTCACTAACTTTTCAACTTCGCTGGGTATAGTAGCTGGGTATAACAGAGCATTCAACTTTTCCAGGTATAGCAGCTAGGTATAACAGAGTAGCCTTGCTGGTTGTCAGTAACTCACTTCATGCACTTGAGATGTACCATTCCGTGCTTTTCTGACAATTAGAGTTGCCAAGGTTATTCTGTATGCCCACAACACACTAGATGATTAGCACTCAATTAATAAAGATATAATTAATGAAGAACTTAAGTGGCAGGAGCAGAGAAAAATATCTTAGCAGGTCGCATGGTGCTATAAAGGCCTATTCTGGTCACTTGGTTGTAGCTCCCTTCCCCCAACCCCAAGGTCCTCTCCTTTACCTTGGGCCAAACATATCCACCATTCCATACACTACAACAAAAACACAGACACTGGGTCCCAACAAGGAAGGAAGGAAAGACTGCTTCTCAGTTTCTCTGATTTTCCTGTCTTTGTATGTGAGTTCATATTTTTTGTCTTATAGCATTTAATATTGTTTTTTCACTTTGTATTTTGACATCTTTGACTACCATGTGTCCAACAGAGGTTCTTCTCTGGTCATGTCTGGGGTTCTAAATGCTTGAGCTTGTATGTCAAGTTTTCATTATTCTGTCCTGCTGGGGCTGCTTCATTGAATACAAGTGGGCTTTCTATATGGATAAGGGTATCCAGTAAATAAATGTTGGTCCTCTGGACATTCTTGTGAGAAGTGAGAAGAAAAAGGATAAAAGAACTTTTTAGAATATTTTTTATTCATTGACAGTTTCATACAGTTTATCTTGTTATATCCAACCCAACTTGAAACATGTCGTGTATGTGTATGTATGTGTACGTGTATGTGTATGTATGTATGTGTATGTAACCTGCTGTGTTCAGTTAGTGCTGCATGTGCATGGGTCTGGGAGAATGAAAACTTACTACAAAGTTGATATTTCAAGTCACTGTAAAATGAGTCTTGTCAGGGCAGGCTATTTCCAAAAAAGACTCACGTCATATATGAAGGTAAATTACATACACACTAAAGATTATGACTGTAAAAGAATAAAATCATAAGGGCATCATACATGTTTAATAACATAATTGAGAATTGTACCCCTTTCCATATAAAGCCTGAAACCAGAAACAAAAATGCAAAACTTGAAGAAAGGTAATTTAAAGTCTTGAAAGCCCAGGGTAGACACTTAGAACCTGAAACACTGTATGTCCTAAGTACACAGTGGTCTCTCAAAGTCAGTGGAAGCAGAGACAGAGATGGAAGCCGAATACCAGACATCTAGGCAACTAGAAGATGTGGGAGGGGCATTAGTGGGTGTGAGCCAGGGCTTTGTGTCCCTGTCATCCTCAGAGTAGACTGGCTGGTTCTCACTAGTCTTTCCTTTATTGGCCAATTTATTGTACTCATGTATGTATGTACGTATGTAACCTGTTGAGTGCAGTCAGCACTTCCACTACTCACAACATGCAAA
The DNA here is from genome assembly GCA_030674055.1 of Rhabdomys pumilio. Classification (NCBI taxonomy): domain Eukaryota; kingdom Metazoa; phylum Chordata; class Mammalia; order Rodentia; family Muridae; genus Rhabdomys; species Rhabdomys pumilio. Next base: position 5,274,628 of record JANHMN010000021.1, read on the forward strand.
CCCTTCTCCAATTGTAAACTTCATGTGTGTATATTGTATGACAGTTACACTATCAGAAAACAGAGTTTAAATATCTTGTATGTAAAATTGTCATGCTAAATGAATCTATTTGTTTAATTGTATTGAGCTATGGCAATTATAACCAGCTTGTGTGTTGCAGTGTACTGCTGTTTTGGAGTGTGTTGCTATGTAGGCACTGCTTGTGTGAGTCCCTCAGTGCCTGGCACAGGGTCTTACTTGGAATGGAATATACTGTCAATAAACTCTTTTCTTTCAGCTCTGTCAGTAAAGTTCTTGGGTCTAAACATCAGTTGATTCCTGATTCCTGGTTCTGAAGAAAACAGAATATGTTTCTAGCAGATTCTAATCGGTGGACTTCCCACCATTCGTGTCCATTTGTGGTTTGAGAAGGGCTGTGTGATGAGCCTTCCTAGCTAGAAGTGCAGAGAGACTGTAGTGCGTGTTAAGGTAGCATGTCTTGGAGGTCACGCATACACTTACCAGGTATGAGAGTTGGGAGGGAGGGAGATGGAGACTGAGCATAGAGAGAGCGAGCAAAGCATCTGTCTTAAGTGGCCTTCCACACAGTACTTTGACTCCTGTCCTGTGGCAGAATACATTTCCTTGTTAGACAGACTTCTTTACATTTAACTTGCCATACCTTGGCATCATGGGTTCCTAGGTCCTGTGCCATGAGTACTGCCTCTAAAGCTCTCTAGACCCAGTTCCAGCCCGGTCACTTCATTATTCTGGGGATCACCTAGCTCCCTAGTTATCCTAAGAAATTAATGGATTGCTGCACATCAATTCTGGAGACTTCTGTGCTCAGGAATTCCCCTTTGTCTGGTTGCATGTGAGTGGTGATAATCAAACTTGAGTCACAGTAGGAAACTTGGTGAGCACCGCACAGGATCAGTGGCCAGTCCTGAGGTGGCACAAGCTCCTGGGGAAGGGCATTCCAGCACAGTACTAGGTAAGTCATGGAGCTTCTCGTTGTCTTACAGACAACAGATGGAGACTTGGAGACATGATGTCACTGACTCCCCTGACATCACACAGCTAGTGAGCAGCAGAGCCAGCAGGTAGAGTAGTGAGAAGCAGCATGTCCTGTAAAAAGCAAAGTAAGCATCCAGGGACAAGGTGACCCTTTTCCTGGTGCCACTGACCTGTTTTTAAATGTTGGTTTTGTTTTTCTAGTTTTGATAGAGGGTCTTTTAGTGTGACCCAGGCTGGATTCACACTTTCTGTATAGCCCAGGTTGACCTCAGGTCACAGTAAGGACCCTGCCTCAGCCTCCTGAGTCTGGTGTCACAGGCATGAGCCACTGTGTCTAACACCATGACCCTGCCTCATCCTCCTGAGTCTGGTGTCGCAGGCATGAGCCACTGTGCCTAGCACCATTTTGCATTGCATGGCAGTTGGCAGCATCCTGCTGCATTTGCACTGTGTAAGGAGAATGGGTGGGGAAGAGAAGTCCGAGCCTTGATTATTGAGAAGTATAGGAAGTTCATTCATCAGTTAACTTCATTGACTAAGGAGCTGCCTAGGAAGTTCACTCATCTCGTCAATTTACAGCCATACTTCTAGAGTAGTGATGGAAAGAAATATTTAAGTTTAATTGAATATTTACATGAATTATGAAGCACAGTACTGGGGCTTTTATTGTTGCACAGAGTCCTTGTAATGAAGCTTCTGAGGAAGGCACTGCTACCCCTGTTTAACACACAGGGAGGTCAGAGCTCAGACAAGTTGGGTAATTTTCCCCAACTCACACAGTAAGCCTAGTATGACCAGGGTTGGCCATCACAGGCTGTTTACTAGGATTTAAAGTCCAGGATCCAAGAGGAAGTCAGTCATTGGGCGTCCTCTGAACTTCAGTACTCTGGACCAAGTAGACAGGTGAGGAAGAAAAGCTCCGGAGCTGCCCCTTAGTAACAGCGAGTTACGAAAGAGTCAGAGGCACAGAAGATTGCTTCCTTCTAATAAGAGAAGGGAAGAGGACAGGCATTACATTCTCTGTAGGACACACAGTTGTTTGAACACACAGCTAAGGAAAGGGTTATTTCCCTTTCCTTATTGTTCCTTATCCTCATTGTTCATTATATACAGCTTAGGGATTGAGACTCAGACCTCGAAGTGTGCCTGTGAGTGAGGTCAGCGTGTCAGCCATGTTCAAGATGGATGACCTGGGGGACCAGACATTCCTTGGAGAGAGGAAGCTCTGATACTTTAGAAAAATAGACAGCGCCCAATGTTGTTAAACAGAGGTAAACAATTTGGTGATAAAAAAAAAAAAAGTGTACTGGAATTTTCTAAGGCCCTCAATCAGGTAAGTGCTCACACAAGTGGCCCAACCCTCTTCTTGGTCCGAGCATCTACTTTGTGCTTCCAGATGGCCCCTCCTTCCTCAGCATCGTCAGGGTCTTCAGCTCATGAAGAGGTGAGAAGTAGGCTGTTCATCAAAGGTTTCCTGATGCGTTTCTCTAATACTCGAGTGTCACTGTTTTGATTTTCAGGTATTCATTCAGGGCTTCCTCTCCTGGGGAGAGAAGTGTAACCAGTAGAATGTACACAAAGATGAAGACCTGTGGCCTAGGCCAGTGCTGTTCAGGTTCACCCGGGTCATCCCAGGGCCTTGCTGACTTGCAAGTGGGAAGGCTGAGAGCAGCCCTCCCTAACTATCTCTGCCCAGTGCAAATGTTTGGGGACCATAGACCATGATGAAAAGTAAGGGCTTAGGTAGCCTACCAGGCCCCCTCAAGATTGGTATGTTGGTAAGTGAACCTCAGGGCCTAACCTTCAACCTGTTTCCCTGCTTAGTGAATTCTACCTGTGTTTCCATTTTCCAGCTTGGTGCTGTCTGTTGCGTTACATTAAACCAAGCAGTTGATTACAGAGAGGAAAGCTTGGGGACATTTCACTTTTAACTTCCTGCAAAGAGAAAGGAAGTACCTTTCTCAGCTTACACTGCTGAGAAGAGACACAAGACCGTGGGTTAGGCTTAGGGCAAAGCACCACAGGGAAACTAATGGATGTGGTAGACACAAAGCTACCAAATGTGTCCCCTCGTTAGAGTAACCCAGGCAGAATTGCAGACTCTCATTCCCAGCCTGCTCCAGAGCAATGGGATCAAATATCTGTATCCTTTAAGCTCCTAGGTAACTGTACTCTGAGAGAGCCAAGACTGAGACTACACTGATCTAAGGAGATGTCCAACTTGGAGAGGGACTGTCAGGAGAACTGTAGTGTAACAGTAAAACAAGCCCTTGCCTGTCAGTTACACTGTCTGGGAACAAGCAGAAATGGTTGCTTCCAACTGTGTTTTAGACCCAGGGATGAAAAGAAATGCTTCTTAATCCCTGTAAATATACTTGTTGAAAATCATTAGGAAAGAGAATCTAATATCCCAAATGAACCAAATGTGCAGATAAATCAACAAATCAAATGTTTTATATCTCAGAGTTGTTTGAGACTCACATAGCCCAGGCTGACCTCACATTTGCTGGCCAATCTCGCTTCTTAAGTGCTGGGTTACAGACATGGACCACCACACCATGCACTTTGATACCTATTATTTTAAATCCGTGGAGGACTATATACGGTAGGAGGTGAGCTCTGCTGTTGGTCTGCCTGGCTTTGACTTCTCTGCCAGTGGCTGTCTGTGTAAATCGGGGCAGCTCACCCAGCCACTCTGATCCATAATTTCTTGGTCTAAATGAATGAGTTACTAAGACCTGTCTGCTGGGTACACTTGTGCTCTGCAGGTACAGTACTTGCAATAGGCTCAGCATGGCTTCAGTATCCAAAGGGAGCTATGGCTTGAGGTGTTGGGGCAGTGGCCTATACTGAGGTATGTTAGTGCTGTACATATCTGATCCAAGAAGCCCCACAGGCCCTTCCTATCTCAGTGACAGGACCAATATTCCTGAAGCTACTTACATCCCCACACTGTCTCGTTGGCTTCACTGAATCCCACAAAACTAAACCAACTTCATGCTAAAAGCCAAACACATTTTAGCTACAAGATTTTACCTGTGAGATGGCTGAGTGGGGAAAGGCCCTCTCAAGCAAGCCCGAGTTTAATCTCATGTGGTGACAGGAGACTCTGACAATTGTCCCCTGAGTATGACATGTATGCCATGGCGCACTTACCTGTGCACACAGATCTTGAAGCTGTCTTAAAATGTATGCAATGGTTTTCAAATTTTTCAGTGTCCTTTGTAAACTGCCGTGTAGGAGATGCCCTTCGTGGGACTATGTGTTCTTGTGTGATGTAATGTGAATGAACAGGAGCAAAGTAAGCCACACATACCTAAGTCTTTTCCAAAGCCAGACTGCTTCACTCCACCAAACGGGGCTGCCACATCTGTCTTGTTGTAGGTGTTAATGAAAACTGTTCCCGCCTCTAGCTTGTCACTCACATACATGGCTTTGTTGATGTCTCTCGTGAAGACCCCTGAGGCCAAGCCATATTCAGTGTTATTTGCTCGCTGCAACACCCCATCGATGTCCCTGTAAGATGTTTCCAGGAGCAGAAAACACAATTAAAAGTACAGGAAAACAAAATTGCTTGAAGGTCTTTTCCGCATGTTAAAACAAGAAAACTTCTCTGGCACCTCCGTAAACTTTAGAAGTTAAAGACTCCAAGCCTGCACTGCAAGCTGTGCAGATACTTTAATCTTTAGTCCCACTCTTCACACATGCCCTGTAGAGCCTCTTTCCATGTGACTAGCTCCATGTTGTTTAGTCTTTGAGGACAGTTGGTGAGTTTCCTCTCCCTGGTTTTCAGGTGTCTTCTGTGTACACCCTTTTTCAGATCTCTACAGGGCTCTCCAGTGCCTCCCCTAAACCCTTTCCAGATCCCACCTGTCAGTCTGTCAGTCACCTTAGTCTTTGAGACAGGGTCTCTTTTTGAAGCTGAGGCTTACCAATCGGTCTGGATTGGCTAGCCAGCAAGCCGGATGATGACCTTCCTGTCCCCCAAGCCCCCCAGCCCTTGAGTTTACAGCTGCACACGCCACCACACCTAGCGTTCATAGGTGCTGAGGATCTGCCCTAAGGACTTCATGTTTGCACAGCTAACATTGTACCCACTAATCCATCTCCCCAGCCCCCAGATGCTCCTAAGTATTTAACCAGTTGACGTATTCTTAGGGTGCAACATGGTCATTGACCACATGCTTTATGTCCAGCACAGGGCAGAGGCAGGGAAGTTAACTAGCTGAAACCCAAATTACACCATATGCCTAAGGAACACACCCATTTTGGAATTTAGAAATGACCATGATAGGCCCGAAGGATTCCTCTTTGGCAAGGTACATGTGGTCTTCCACGCCTGTGAACACAGTGGGTTCCATGAAAAAGCCTGTGAGGAAAAACGAAAGCATCAATTATAGGCGGAATAGATCGTTATCATCTGCAGTTCCTCAGGTGGTTCCAACCCCACCCCCAAGAAGAGAACAGCGTTTCTATTCGACATTGGCCTAGTGGCCTATTTTTTCAGTGGCTTTACTATGAAAACTTAAGACATGTAAAAGTAGAGAATGTCCTTAATAAAATAAATATTCCTGTGTTACTATCTTGGACTTGGTAGTTCCCCCACTGACATGTATTCAAGCAAGACCCAGACCCCAGTTCTCCCTCCCAAGCATTTTAGAGCAAGTGAGCCAGAAAAAAAAGGCATTTAAAAAAACATAACCACAGTAGCGATTACCTCTCTTGAAATTGACACACGCCCTCTGGTGTTTAATCATTACCCTTTCTTATTTAACTAAAGACTGAAAGAAATCTACCCCTGTTTTGTTCTGTTGAGGAAATGTCTCCCTATTGCCCAAGGTTACCTTGAGCTTGCTATATAGCCCAGGCTGGTCTTGAACCTTTTTCCTACCTCAGCCTCCCAAGGTGTCTGCCTCCCTGCCATAGATTATCTTAGCAGTTTTAATTTGCCATTACTTTGCTGAGGTGATATTTGTTTTTCTATATAATGTAGTCATCAAAACAATGATCATAATTATTAAGTTAAGAAAGGGCACTTGTTCTTCTGCAAGAAGACAAGGGTTCAATTCCCAGCACTCACATGGCATCTCATAACCATCTGGAACCTCAGCTGCACCTCATCCAAACCCTCCTCTGACTCACAGGCACCAAGACTGCATGTGCTGCACAGGTCAAACATACATACACATAAAGATAAAAAATGGTAAATCTTGTTAAAAATAATATTTTGTGTTTGCCTGCATGTGTGTACCCACAGCATGCGCTTGCTTGGTGCCCATGGAGACCAGAAGAGGCTAAGTACTGGAACTGGAGGTACCATTGTGAGCCACCGTATGGGTGCTGGGAATCAAACCTGGTCTAATGCAAAGGAAGCCAGGGTTTGAAATCCCTGACCCATCTCTCAGTTCCTAGTACCTTTATCTAACACCAGCCTCCATGGCCCACCATTTTCTTCCTGGACCAATGATGTCATCTGTTAGAGAAATGCAAAATGGTGCTTTTCTACTCTATCCTTTCTTTTTATATCCAAGAATTCTTCTGTGGGAATGTCCACCATATCTCTACTCAAGTCTTCTGGCAGCTCAGTTCATCCAGGAAACACAGAATAGATACATTTATTTTCTTTGCAATTACCAATATTTAAAACAAGGAGCCAATACACATCTACAGTGAGGACAGTAATTGTCTCCACTTGGGGAAATCCTAACATCAGGTCTGCCTTGACAGCAGGACTCCCTGTCAGAGTAACAAGGCTCAAGATGACCGCCCAGTGCCTGATAACACCATCACACCTGTTCTGTGAACAATCAGGGCCTTGGCCCATCAACGTGGTCTGTCTCCTTCCATTCTACACAGGAAACTACGGCTTAGAAAAACAGTGTATGCCACTGTGTCCCCAGCTGAAATGTGGCCAAGAATTTTGTGTCATGTTATAAATACCACTATGTCTAGAGAGATGACTTAGTGGTTAAGAGTGTGGACTGCTGAGTGCAGAATTCAAGTTTGGTTTGGAGCACTGGAATCTGGTGGCTCACCGCTCCCTGTAACTGCAGCTCCGGACAGGCATGATGGATCTTAATTCTGTGGACACCTGCTTTTACATGCTGTGGTGCTTTGCATATGCTGGACCTAGGGAGTGGCACCTATTAGAAGGTGTGGCCCTGTTAGAGTAGGTGTGGCCTTGTTGGAGTAAGTGTCACTGTGGGCATGGGCTTTAAGACCCTCCACCTAGCTGCCTGAAAGTCTGAAAGTGTGTATTCTGCTAGCAGTCTTCAGATGAAGATGTAGAACTCTCAGCTCCTCCTGTACCATGCCTGCCTGGATGCTGCCATGTCCCCACCATGATGATAATGGACTGAACCTCTGAACCTGTAAGCCAGCTATAATTAAATGTTGTCCTTTATAAGACTTGTCTTGGTCATGGTGTCTGTTCACAGCAGTAAAACCCTAGTTAAGACACACGCACATAGCCACACAGGTACACATCCCACTCTAATGCAGGAATGGCTCTAAAACTGAAGAGGCTCCCATCCATTCCAGCTTTAGGGTGGGGTGCGAGCCATCAGGCAGGCACTCCCCAGGGGGACTCTTACCTGGCCTCTGCACCTGCCTTCCTCCATACACCAGCGTGGCCCCCTCCTTCACCCCAGCCTCGCAGTATTGCAACAGCTTTTCCAAGTGGGCTCTATGGTTTTGGGGCCCGTGGTCTGTAGATCTGTCCAGGGGATCACCAATTTTCATCTTTTTAATCTCTTCCACCTGTATGGATAGTATACAGTCCACAAGAAACATCTGACGTTGCAGAAGTGGATACCCCTGGCCGAGCCCCTGCACACAGCACATGTACTTAGCAGTTGACAGATGTGTGGATATTGGCTGTTTGCAACTGCACTGGACATAGGTCTTTAATACTTCCATGTTGCAGAAGGATAAACTGAGGCCTTGAAGGGGTTAAGTGGCCTGTCTGGTCACACACAGTCACTCTACTGTGGCTCTAAAGGCCAAGGTCTTGAGTGCTATTTGCTAACAATTACAAACCAAGCACCATGTATCAAAATCCTGAATGTTAACTTGGTGAGAGCAAACTGACATTCTGGAGTTTTCATTAACATAGCATCTTAAGACTCTTAATAACAAAAGAGTTTATAGTGTTTTCCCCTTTTTAAATGTCATAGAGTGCCTTGGGAGATTCTTGGGATAGCTATGCCAGAACGGTTGCTGGAATGTTTGCTGTTTTGTTTTGTTTTGTTTTGTTTTGTTTTGTTTTGTTTTGTTTTGTTTTGTTTTGTGACAGGTGTTACATAGCCCAGGCTGGCTGAGAATTCGCTATGTACCCAGGGCTGACCTGGCCTGTAACCCCAGGATGGAATGTTCTGGTGAGAGCGGTCACCCGGTTCCTCACTGGCAGATCTGCACTTGCTTCTTAGCATCTTTGTCTTTAACTCTGTCTACATTTTCTGACTGTTACTCCAGTCCAGTGGGAAGAACAGGAGCCACTATGACCCTGTAAACTCAAATATAGGCCTGCTTCCAATCTCTTGGTGTCTTGCATGGAGCCCTGTGCTAGAGAGAAGCTCTGTGAGGGAGGGACCGTATCTGCCTGCCTCTTTTTGTATCACCGACACCCAGCACAGTGTCTGGCATTGCCAGGTGCTCAATAAATAGCTGTTGAGGGACTGGTGAGATGGATCAGACAAGAATGCATATTATTACAGAGGACCTGAGTTCGGTTCCTAGTACCTACATCGGGTGCTCACAACCCTTAACCTTAACCTTCAAGGTGTATACACACACACACACACACACACACACACACACACACACACACCTACCTTAGTTGTGTGGGGTGGTGTGTGTCTTTAATCCCAGTAATTGGGAGGGAGAGGCAGGCAGATCTCTGAGTTTGAGGCCAGCCTGGTTTACATAGCAAACTTCAGGCCAGCCAAGGCTACATAGCAAGATCACACTCATAAAATAAGTTTTTTTAAAAAAAGGAATATAACAAATGGATGAAAAATGGCCTGTGTATAAAACACACTTGGACTGGAGCAGTACAAGTACTTGAAATTTCTGGTCTCAGCTCTGGAAATTTCATCTAGTGTCGGATCCTATAAGCCTCTATCCATCTATACTGTGAACTGGACTCTAGTGAGACTCAAAGTGAATGCTTCTGTTAAACTCAGGAGTCAGTGATTCCTCGCTGCCTGCTTCTGTGTAACTGTGTAATACTCTCATGAAGAGCAGATACTTCTGCTTCTGTGTGTTAGTGTATGTGCCTGTGGGGTGTGTGTGTGTCTCTATGTGTGGGTGTGTGTGTGTGCGCGTGTGTGTGTATGCACACATGCATATTAAGTCCAGAAGACACCTCGAACCTTGACTGTTATCCCTCAGGTATTTATTTTCCACCTCTTTTTGAGACAGGGTTTCTTATTGACCTGGAGCTTGCTGGTTAGTCTAGGCTATTTGGCCAGTGAATCCCAGTATTGTCTCTGTTGTCTGTCGAGCACTGGGATTACAGGTATGTGCCTGCAGTGTGTGTGTGTGTGTGTGTGTGTGTGTGTGTGTGTGTGTGTGTACATGTGTGTGTGTGTGTGTGTGTGTGTGCAAACTCATTCAATAACTGAGCCACCTGCAGCCCCAGCCAGCTCCGCTGTCACAGTACTGCTATTGCTGCCTCATATCTGAAAAGTCAGGAATGATCCCAGAAGTGCTTTTCAAGAAGAGATGCTCCTGCAAAACTCGCAGCACACCTGAAGATGCCTTACCACTCTGGTTACGAATTCATCGTGGATGGCCTCTTCCACAAACAGCCGCCCAGCTGCAATGCAGTTCTCTCCTTTGTTGAAAAATACTGCACCCATGCCCTGCAGCAGCAGAAGAGAAGGCAGTGTCAGCGTTGCATCATGCCTGTTGCTCATCAAGCCTGCGATCCAGTTACACAAAGAGGGTGGGACTTTATGTGGGTGCATGTTCAAGCGTGTGCCCCTGTGTGTGGGTGCACATGGAAACCAGAGGGCAGCACCAGGGGTTTTCCTCACTGGTTCTCCAGGTTGGTCCCTCCTTCCTTCCTTCCTTCCTTCCTTAATTTATTTTATTGAGACAGGTTAGCTATTGAGACTGTTCAGCTAGACCTGCTGGCTCATGAACTCCAGGGATCCTCCCACATGCCAGTGCTGGGTGGGACTCCAGGTACACACTGCCCTATCTGGCTTCTTACATGGGTGCTGGGAATCCAAATGGTCCCTGAGCTGGTCCCTGATTGCACCATCTCCCTTGACCCCACACGTCATCATCCACAGGTCACAGGTAACAGAAGTCAGTCCTGTTGGTTGTTAGTGAAGAGAAGTTCTAGGAGATCCTTGTTTTGACGTTTCCCAGTTTGGGCTCATGAGCACTTAGTTTACAATGTGTGACAGCGAGGGTTTTCCTAAAGTAATTTGGTGCAATAAAATTATTGCACAAAAAGAGAGAGAGAGAGAGTGTGAGAGCGCGAGAGCGAGCGAGAGAGAGAGAGCGCGCGCAAGAGCCAGCCAGCCAGCCCAGGCTGCCCTCAAACTCAAATCCTGGGTCAGCCAGCCTCCTACGTGCTGGGAATTCAGGCCCGCACCTCCACATCTCTTCCTACAGATGTAACTGCAGTGCCTAGACATCATGTTTTCTGCTATGATTGTTAGAAATCCAGGTGCTGCAGAATGGCTCAGTGGGTTGCCTGAGACCTGCACAAGCTTGGGGACTGAGTTTGAATCCTCAGCCCTCACATTTGAAGCAACACATGCTTCACAGGGCTGGGGTGAGAGTGGAGACTGGGGGATGACTAGGAGCTTGCCAGCTGCCAACTGAGCTCCAGGTTCAGAGAAAGATCCCACATCAAAACAATAAGATAGGACACCCAAGGATGTCCTTTGGTCTCTGCACAAGCACGCACCTATATCTGTGTACACGTATGAACATGCATGGACACATGCATGCACACATACATATACACAGACGTGTACATGTGCACATGTGTGTGTGCTTTGCAAATATAAAAAGCATCGCTCCAAACCTCCTTATAGAATGAACGGCACAGAAGACAGCGGCTCATGAAGAGCTTTGTAGACCCAGCAGCTGCTCACCTCCAGGAGCCTCCCTAGGCTGGAGTGGAACCTCAGGCACTGTGCAGTGCATTGGCTTCTCCTGCTGTGTGCGAGGCCTAGCTGGTAGAGTGTGACTGTACCAATAGGAAAAAAGCTGGTTATCTGTACCCCCTCCACACTGCTTGTCTTCATAGACATGATTTTTTTCACCCTCCATAGTTTTTAGTCATCTTATACGGCACTCCAAAATGTAACGGGAGTGGGGCACTGCTAGACAGCTCAAAGGTTAAGAGCGTTTGTTGCTTTGGCAGAGGGCCTGGGTTCAGGTCTCAGCACACACGCGCACACACATACACACACACACACACATATGCACACACACACCACAAACACACACACTACACAGACATGCAGGCAAAACACCCATACACTTTTTTTTTTAATCTCTTAAAGATGTAACAGTAGGGGCTGGAGAGTTGCTCAGTGGTTAGGCACGCTCCTTGTGGCATAGGATTCCAGCTGGCTTCCCTGCATCCACATGGAGACTCCCCATCTCCTCGGGCCACAGGCATGAATGTGGTACACGATGTACATATAGACAAAATATTCATACATGTAAAATCATAAAACAAAGACATACTTTTTAAAAGTGAGTTAATGGGAACAATCTCCTTTCCACTTTCCTGACCCTTGTTTGCTTTTCTGGAATGATCTGGAAAAGTTCTCAGGGATGACCATATCCAGGGAGTCTTGGCCTGTGTTACCCTGTTACTGTCACTGGAGCCTGCAGATGGTATCTCAATGGGCCCTGGCCATGGAGTGTGTGGGCCTCCTTCACTGCAGACCTCTCTGCTCTCTTTCTGGTCCTCTCCCAGTGGCGGTTGGCTGAGAATGCACACTCAGAGGTAGGGGGCATTGGGCAGAATGAGGAAGCCACACCTGCCACAGAGTCAGTCACTGGAAGGCTCAGCCCCCTCACGCTGGCTCACAAGGCTGTCTGTCTCAGATGAAGAGAGAGGATTTGCCCAATTTATCTGGCAGGCAAAACCCAACCGTGCCTCTTGTTTTATATAAAATATGTTCTCACACTTGGAAATAGTGTAAATCCCTTAGGGTGCAAAATTAGTAGGAGATCCTGTGCCTCCTCACCCAGCGTCATCCCTGATAATATAGTAAACAGAAACCAGGAAACTGATGGTTGCCGAGTACTGTGGTTTAAAGGGATGGAGTACCGTGATGTCCATCCTGGTTCTGAACTGCTAGGCTCAGATAATCCTCCTGCCTCAGCTCTTTGAGTAATAAGTACTATAGGTATGTGTCACTAAACTCAGCTGCCCAACTATTCTTGGCTGTTTATTTGTCTGATTGATTGATTGATTGATTGATTGACTGATTGATTGATTGACTGACTGACTGATTGCCTTGAGACAGAGTCTCTAGCCCAGGGCAGCCTTGACTTCAAGGCAAGACTTAATAGACAGTGTATACTGAACTTTGAACTTCTGATCCTCCTGCCTCTAAGTGCTGGGAGTTAGGTGAGTCCCACCATGCCTCGTTTGTGTGGTGCTGGGAATCAAACACTGAGTTCCATGCATACATAGAGAAGCCCTGCTAACTGCTTTAGATTTTTATTTTTAAAAGTTTAAAAGTATTTTCATGTTAGTTTTTGGAGATAGGTGCATGAATGATATAGTGTGTGTGTGTGTGTGTGTGTGTGTGTGTGTGTGTAAAGACAACTTTCAGAAGGTTCTTTTTCCTTCTGCCATGTGGAGCTGGGGGATGGAATCCAGGCTGTCAGGCATGGAGGCAAACGCTTTGCTGGGTCTGTTTAGAAAATCTAACTAGAGCCCAGTTTCTAGAACAGATAAGAAGGATGAAGTAGGCAAGATGCTAGCAGATAGGAGGGAGCTTTGTAAAATGCCATTTTAAAAAGTTAAGCATCCTTAGGAGACACAAAAGGATGGCATTTACGTGTGACTAGCCAGACTAGATGCCATCTGAAGCTCTCCTGTAAAGGCCATGAGATGTGGTTTAGAAGTCGGCACCTACATCCTGGCTTTGGCCCACTCACCATCCGCACAGCCTTGTCAAGGTCACAGTCACTGAAGATTATCAGTGGGGATTTGCCACCAAGCTCAAGGGAGACTTTCTTCAAGTTGCTCATAGCACAGCTAGAGGAAAACAAATAGGAAAAAGGCATTAGGGGGTTCCCTCCCTCCCCCTCACCCTTTCTCCACCCCCTTCACCCTCACCACTACCCCTCCCCACTCTATTCTTCTTCCTCACTCTCTCCCCCCTCACCACTACCCCTCCCTCACCCCCTTCTCCACCCTCTCCTTCCTTACCACTATCCCCTCCTTTTCCCCTACCCCTTCCCTACCCCTCTCCTACCCCCCACTACTATCCCCTCTCCCCACGCCCCCTTCAGCTCCTCTTCCACCCCTCCCCCACCCTTTACCTTTTACCCACCCCCACCTCCTCCCTATCCCCTCTCCCACCCCCTTTTTCCTCACCACCATTCCCTCCACTAACCGTAAGTTATTACTCAGCATGCAAAACTCAACTGAGCCTCAGAAATGTTAGGACCCACATTTATGAGGGCGTGGTGGTGCATGTAATTCCAGCATTCAGAAAGTAGAGGCAGGAGAATGGAGAGACCGTGTCTCAAAGAGGGCAGGGGAGGGGCAGAGGAAGAGACAAGAAAGGAGCCGGTTGACTGCTGAGGCTGGGCGGTAAGTACAACGATGTTCATGTGCTTTTGGCTCCTTTTGTTTATTCTAGAAGCTTTCTGTAATGTTCAAAAACTTTCTGTGGTCAAAGGATGGGGATTCTCAAATGGAAAGTCACCTTCAAGAATTCAGTTATGTCAGGGCTGGGGAGATCAAATCCCAGCAACCACATGGTGGCTCACCACCCCTATAAAGGGACTTGATGCTCTCTTCTGGCATACAGTAGACAGATACATTGTGGGAGGGGGGAGAGGTGGCAGGAGTACATAATTAAATTTAAAAGAATTCAGTTATATGAAGGTCTGCAAAGCAAGAGCCAGCCTGCTATACCTGTGGGTGGGAAGCAGATTTTAGCTGTTTATTGGTTATTTACTCCTTTTATTAGGTTGTGGTTTTGTTTTGCAGTTTGAGTGGTGATCGTGACAAACCATGAGAAGGCTGGTCCCAGCCCTCAGAAGCACTCTGTCTTTAGAAAGGATAGAATGGAAGAAAGAAGAAAACTGGCCCACAAAATCCCCACTCCTGCTGGCCATCGTTCTTATCACTTTGATAAAAATGCTAGTGTTTTGGGTCTAACCTGCCACATCTTTTACCTTCATGCTGGTTGTGTGTGTTTGGATTTGCCAGGCAAGCACCTGACCACAGAGCTTTGTCTCCAGCCAGTGGCCCTGAGTTCACCATGGGTGTTGGAAAGCTCTTTCTGCTGTTTATGTATCTTCATATTCATCAGTGACAGCCAGTCCCTTCATTTGATGTGGTTTTCTCTAGTTCTGTTGGTGGTGGTATCTCTTGTTTGTTTTGTTTTGGGGTGTGTGTATGTGTGTGTGTGTGTGTGTGTGTGTGTGTGTATGTATGTGTATGTATTTGTGTGTATTGTGTGTATGCATGTATGCTTGTGTGTATGTGCATATATGTGTATATATTCATGTGTATGCATGTGTGCTTTCATGTATGTGTATATGTATGTGTGTGGGTATGTGTGTTTATGCATGTATGTGTGTATATGCATGTGTATGCATGTATGTATGTGTATGCATATATGTGTGTGTATGCATGAGTATGCATGTATGCTTGTGTGTATGCATGTATGTTTTAGACAGAGTCTCATGTAGTCCAGGTAGCCTTCCAACCTGTTTTGTTGAAATGACTTTAACTTCTGACCCTACACCTTTAGAGTGCAAAGATTACAGGGTGGGTGACCATGTCTAGTCTCTGCAGCTTTTGGAATCAAACCCAGGGCTTTATGCATGCTAGGCAAGCACTCTACCAACTGAGCCATAGCCCCAGCCTTGCTTCCGAGTTCCACAATGCTCTGTTGAATTCCAAGAAGAGGCCAGGTTGAATGGACTCCCTACAGCAAGCCAGTACCTTTTCATGATCTGTTTGCCCACAGACGTGGAGCCAGTGAAGCCAAGCTTGCGAATATCCGGGTGCTGAGAGAGCCGCTGTCCTGCCACAGCCCCTGTAGAATTAATTAGGGGACAGCAAAACATGATCTTTCGGGGAGGGTGGGTTTGTGTTTGCTGAGCTGGGTTTCTAAACTTGCATTTGAACCTGCACTTTACATTTTCTGCATTGATTACAAATGGATTAACACAATATCCTCAATACAGCTATCAGCACCTCCCCCTTTTGATGGATATGTCTTGTTATCATCCAAAATGCTTATTGAAAACAAAATGGTCTACCTTTAGGGCAGTTTTACAGTGCTATCCAACCCCCTTTTACCTCCCCACACACTAGATTTCCAATCTTTATCTTTTATTACACACTAAGTATACTTATGCTTGGTGAACTGTATTTAGTGTGGCTCATTTTGGGCTAAGACTGTAGTGGGAAACAGCACTAAGCCCCTTGAGCCACTCAGCGGTTAGAACAGAGTGTGTCCCTCAGGCTTACCTGAGCCCGGAATGATGTTGATCACCCCCTTTGGAAAGCCAGCTTTCACGGTCAGCTCTGCAAACTTCAGAGCCGTCAAGGGTGTGACCTGCAAATGAATACAGTAACCGCGTCCTTACCAGGGCCCTCCTTCTTCGTGGGTACAGTGCATATTTGAGGTGCACGCATGTACATGAGCGTGGGCATGCTCAGGCTTGGAGGCCTGAGCAGGTTGTGGCCTTGAGACAAGGTCTCTAACTGAATCAGTAGCTGGTGTTTCAGCTAAGCTGCTTGACCAGCAAGCTCTTAGAATCTCCTTGTCACATCTCCCCACCCCTACCACCAGTGTTGGAGTTACAGGCGCATGCATCTATGCCTGGCTCTTTACATGGGCTTTGAGACCTAATGAGCCATTTCCCTCAGCCCCTGAGACTTCATTTTTGTTTATATTTTACATTGCTCCCTTGTTTGTTTGTTTGTTTGTTTTTTAATTTTAAGACAATGTCAGACTCAAAGCACAGTTACCAACAGGGTCCAAGGAGTTCCATGCGCATAGTTCACCACGGTCTCCCAGATACTAAAGTCTTTACTGCATTTCTTTAGCCTCTCTACCTGCTCATTTTTCCCCACACGGACGCTGATTTTCTTAATGAGTGTTTTCGTTTGATCTCTAACAGCAGAATATGCAGGAAGATCCAGTGAAGAATGGAATGCAAATATCTGAGCTCCTCGTTCAACTGACAGATCCACAGTAAAGCACCCGTGATTCACATTTAGGTGTGCATGAAGGTCAGGGGGCCGCGGGTCACAAAGGTCATCCATGTTCTATGGAGGAGCATGTGCTCTCGGGGCCAAGGGGAGCCAACGGGGGTGGATGGGGGCAGAGCCACGAGATCACAGTGGTTCCCTCTCTGGCTGTGTGTGTCTGTATTACCGTCCCTTCTGTTGCTCATCTGCTCCAGAAGCTACCATGTGTGCAGTTGACAGGGCTAGAAGTGTAGAATCACCAATTATATAATTAACTCAAGCAACCTTCATAAAACGGACAAGCAGCTAAAAGACTTGACATAGAACCTGCACAACGAACAGCAGCACACACAGAAAAGAGCTCCTACTCCCTCTTCTAGTGACAGACTCGCGAGCTACACCATGAGGCGTAGACAATGGGAGTCTGAAGAGCCTGGATGAGAAACTGGCCCCAGACACTGGAAAAGCAAGAAGCCCACTGTACCAGTGTGGTTAGTCTGTCCCAGTTGGAGAGGGGACTGGTCCTCAGAGTGTGTTATTTATGCCCTGCAATGAAGCCGCCATGAATAGAATAACACTTTAAACCCCTCCTGAAGCTGGCCATGGCATCTGCCTGTAATCATTGTACTTGGACAGCGGCTGTAGGAGGATCAGATGTTCCCAGTCAGCTTCCGCTGCATGGCAAGTTCAAGGTCAGCCTGGGCCACAGGAGATGCTGTCTTAAACAGAAAGTACTCTAGCATTAATAGATGACTCTGAAAACTGCCCAGTGTGTTTTTAAACTCTCCCCGCCAACACACACACACATATACACATGCTCTCAGGCATGTGGCCCTCCAGGCTCCATGGATATCTGTGCATGTGGCCCAACACATTTGAGGATGGCAGTGTTACAGTCACAGCATCAAAGGTTGTACACCCCTGGGGCTTACACGGCTGTCATAGCTACTAAGTTATTCTATGTACTTTTCTCTTATCTTCCATATCTTTATGAGATTCTGGGGAATGTAAAGTGAATGGGGCCAGCAAGATGGCTCATCAGACAAAGCTCCTGGCACCAAACCCAAGGACCCGAGTTTGATTCCCAGATCCCACAGCTCCTGGCAGTGGTCCTCTGATCTCTGATGCATACGTGTGCTTCTCCCCCTGCACAGATCAGAAGTGACCAATAATATGTGAAGAGTTGTGTGTGAACTGTGGCAAGCTTGAAGGTATGCTGTTTATAAACATGTGTATGCTTTAAGTTTGCGGGCAAGGGGGACCCTCTGCCCTCTGGCCACGCTCACCTGTGCAGGCTTGAGCACCAGGCTGTTCCCTGCTGCCAGGCATGCTGCACTCTTCCAGGCCAGCATCATCAGTGGATAGTTCCAGGGTATGATAATGGCGCAGGCGCTGTGGGGAGAAGGCGCGTGACCTTGGTTTCCTCACTGTGGTACAACATCCAGGTCACTCAAAGGCTCTCCACCCACCCCCATCTCCACCCACCCCTCTCCACCCACCCCCTCTCCACCCACCCCCTCTCCACCCACCCCCATCTCCACCCACCCCCATCTCCACCCACCCCCATCTCCACCCACCCCCTCTCCACCCACCCCCATCTCCACCCACCCCCATCTCCACCCA
>JANHMN010000021.1:5292776-5306710 GCA_030674055.1 Rhabdomys pumilio
CACCCCCATCTCCACCCACCCCTATCTCCACCCACCCCCATCACCACCCACCCCCATCTCCACCCACCCCCATCACCACCCACCCCCTCTCCACCCACCCCCATCCTACCCAAGTGGCTCCTTCTTAGTGAAGGTCAGGTTGTAATTGGGTCGGGCCTGGTTGATTGGAATTGTAGAGCCCTAAAGGAAAGAAAAGTTTGTAGTGGGATTCTAGTAGAATCCCTGCATCTGGGGTAGACATTAGAATGAAATAGCTGTTCTTCATTGTATCGTCAATCAGTAAATAAACAGCCAATAAATATGCTTCTGCATGGCTGTTTGAGGTTGTCTATTAAGGCTGGATCTCCCTGTTGCTGCAGAGCCTCATTGCATTCTGGAGTGAGCTTCTTTCTTTGATCGACCCACATAACACAGAACACCAGCAAAGACTGATATCTCACTAATTGAATTACTAAGTTTAATCACAGAGAATATGCTTTTTTGCCCTCTCCTTTTGTCTCAGCTAATATGAAAAGGCAGTGTTTAATGTATAAGAAATACATCCCTGCACTAGAATGAAGAGCTGCTTCTATCGGGCTGGGGAGAAATAAAGAGCTTCTGTGCAGGCTTGGAGACCTGAGTGCAGATCCCCAGCACCCACGCATAAAGCTGGGTGGAATGGCAGATGTCTTTAATCCTAGCACTGGAAAGACAGGACAAGCAGATTCCTGGAGCTCTCTGGCCAGAGAGTCTAACCAAATCCATAAGCTCCGGGTTCAGTGAGAGACCCTGGCTCAAAAAACAAAAGACACACATGTGCATGTGCACACAGACACACACACAGATACTCACACATATACACACAGAGACACACACAGAGATACTTACACAGACAGAGATACACACAGAGACACACATGTGTGTGCATGCACACACAGACACACAGAGAGAGAGTGATACAAGATACAAACACAGACACTCACACAGACAGAGATACTCACACAGAGAGACACACACATGTGTGCCTGCACACACAGACACACACATTCCTGTAATTCATGTATTAGAGACTTAGCCTCCACTGTGTAGCAGGGTCTAATGCAAAATATATGAGCCATGAGGCTCCTCCCTTGAGAATGGGCTCACACTGCTATAAAAAAGGTTCACGTGGCCCAGGGAGATGGCTCAGGGGTTGTAAAAGCACTTTCATGCAATCCTGACTGGCAACCTGAATTGAATCCCTGGAAGTCACACAAAAGCCAGATGTGGTAGTATACATCTGTAATCCCAGCACTCCAGAAATGATAGGCAGAGATCAAAGAATCACTTCGAAGTTTTCAGGCCAGATAGTCTAGCATACACTGTGGTAAGAAAACAAGAGAGACGCTGCCTCAAAAATAAAGTGAAAAATTATTTCCAGAGTTGCTGTCTCACACAAAGGAAAACTGTTGAAAGGAGGCCCTAGCAGGTGGCCTGCTTTTCCTCAATGTGGGGATCTAGCATTGCTCCTCTTATGGGGACAGGAGACTAAGCTGCCATCTCAGAACTGAGGCCAAACCTGCTGCAAACTTAGGAGCTTGAAGTCATTTTCCTGTAGGAATGAGGAGCTTCCTTGCTTACCTGAATTTTGTCACACCAGCCTGCAAAGTATCTGAATGTCTGCACAGACATTCCAATATGAGTCTTCAGGGCCAGGGTATAGACAGCCCCAGAATCCAGTGCTTCTATGGTCGCCAGCTCCTCCTGGTTTTCTTCCATTAGGTCAGCAAGTCTGTGTGGTGAGTGAAAGAAACCCAGTTAGCACATATTGATGCATCCCAGACCAGCTGGATATGCCAGCGCCGTATAGGGTAACATCCCAGGACTAAGAATCCAGAGACTAATCCAGAAGGGTAACATGATCCCTATGGAGATCATAGTCTAGGAAGGTAGGTAGTAAATAAATCATTGTAGAAATGGTTTATTTCAGGAGCTTGTTACTACAGTTTCTCCAGTGCTTTGGCTCGAACCCAGGACCTCACACATGCTGAGTGCTCTCCCACTGAGCTATAACCAGCCAGCCTTACAGTTACAGGGAGAAGCCAACTATGTCCCCAGCATGTGCCATTTGCCTCCTACATGCACAAGCAGCTGAGCCGCAGTGGTCACAGGCAGGAGGTGGTAGGTCAAAGGAACCTGCACAATGGAGTAGTTCATTAATACACAGGGAGGTGTCAGAATGTGAGCCACACCACCTGTGAACACGTGTGGCTTTCTGATTGGTACAGAAATGTTTTCAATACTGACTGAAGAGGACAGATCTGGCATGTGGAATGAATCACAAAGTCCACAGGGGAGCCACCCAGGTGCCCAGGTTCCTTAGGAAGGAGAATGGGGTCTGTGGGATGGTGTGAATAGTAAAAGTATCTCTCTTGTGCTCCCTCCCCCTCTCCCTTCTCCTCCTTGCTTCCCTTCCTCTCTTCCTAGAGTGGTTCATTTGGGATATGATACCCATGCCCCACCCCCACACTTCTTATAGATCTCACTCTAAGGAATCTGTCAATTCAGGTGAAATGTTGAGCTGTACGTAAGTAGAAACCAGGATGAATTGTTGAAACTAATTATTTCTGGAACATGTAACTCATTTGTAATATTCTTCTAGGACCTTAGCATCCCCATCCTTTCTTTCTTTCTTTCTTTCTTTTTTTCTTTCTTTCTTTTTTTTTTTATGTCTTTGAAAACAGTAGTGGGCTTTCTCCCATGTGAACCTCTCTGTCCAGTGTCTACTCTGGTACATGACCTTGGAGGATGACCTTTAGAGTCCTTATTACCTGGTGATTGAGGGGCATGTCAGGACACTTGTGAAGAGTATAAAGGACATGCTCAATGGGTTAAATCCCCCAGGTCACCATGGTTCCTCTCCTTCCAAAGCCACTGTAGAGTGTTCTTTCTGCATGTACAGAGGACTCTAGAGTACTCACGCACAGCTATGGATCTTGCCTCTAATCCCTTAGACCTGGGAGGAGTACCCGATTCCTCTGCTACCAGCCCTGTCTGGGTCCTTAGTCATTGTGGGAGTCCCATGCTCTTCCCCAAATCTTACGTAGTCCTTGATGACCTCTGACTGACACAAGCAGTATCCAGACATCAGGAAATTGTGTGTGGGATTTTATGTGACTCAAATAATGAAAGACATGTCTGTCTTCCGTGGGTGCAGACAAGATAGAATGTTTTATGGGAATTTTAAAGACTCAGCAATATTAATCAATTTCCAAAGACAACATAGCTGTTTCTCCAGCAAGCACACCTGTACATGAGTCTTCCTCTGTCTCTGGCGTTCATCCTTCCCCATTCGCCGTTCTCAAAGGCATCCTTGGCTGCGGCTACTGCCCTGTCAACATCCGCTAAAGAAGCGTAGGACACTCTGCATATTGTCTATTTCAAGACAAGAAGACATAGGTCACCCGAGGGATCTATCGATGTGACTCTCAGAATTAATACTGTATTAACTGTAAAAGTAGAATATGACTTATTAAATGGAAAAATTCTATGACAGAAAACTAATACATCTTGAGGGAAGAAATGGGGGACAAAAAAGTGATACTTTGAACACAGAAATGTTTGTCCATTTTACATGTCATCTCATTCTGGAAAAACACATCTAGGACAACTGTACAATTCTTCTACAAGGAAGCTTGCCATGAGTCTGAAGTATCCCTTCCCCCACAGAGCTCTGCACAGAGAGACCTGCAAGGCATGGGCACAGGAATCTAAGTTCATCATAAACGCTTAGTCTACTGAAAAAAAGTTATTATAATACACAATAGCTAGTGTCAGAGCTGAGTGGGTAAGAGACATGTATGACATGTATTTGAACAAGGAGCTTGGGGGCCGAGAGCTAGAGTCGAGCTCACTTCAGCTGTCGTCACTCACAGTTCCGTCTGTGGGGTTGATGGTATCGTAAGTCTCTCCATCCTCGGCATCCACAAACTGTCCATTTATGAAACACTGGTAAGGGATTTTCACTGTCATCTCGTTCACCTCCTTGGAAACCTGAGAAAAGTGTGTTTCTGTGACTATCAACCTGATAGCAAGTGGCAATAAAGAAACAGTCACAGGGCTGGAGACATGGCACAGTGGTTAAGAGGACTTGTCCTGCAGAAGACCCAGGCTTGGTTCCCAGCTCCCACACAGCAGCTCAAGTTCCAGGGCATCTGATGCCCTCTACCAACCTCTGAGGGCGGCATGCATCCAAGGCAAACACTCATACACATAAACTCAAACAGATTTAAAAAGAAAAATTAAAAACCTTAAAATAATTTTTAAAAAGAAAGGAAAGGAAAAAAAAAGAGACATTCGCTAATGTGGAAAGAAGTCAGCTCGGTGAGATCCTAGTGACATCTACTGTCACAAGAACAGACTCTCATGATGCTCAGGGGCCACTGAGGTCTGAGGCTCTGGCTCAGATGTTCTTTGTTAATACACAAAGGTGCCTCAGACACCTGTGGACAGCGCCATCTATTGGCAGACTTGACAGCACCACCACTGTGCCACTTGGATCCTTGGGAGATTCTTTACCCTGGTATTTCCTTTATGCTGGGGCTATCTCAAGATTTCTCCCTTATGTTCTTTCTGTCATACCTGAGCTGCCTAATTGTTCTCTCTACTGCTGGGTAACAAGAGAGACTGAGGCTACTATACTTGCTTCCATCAAGCTCAGGGTTTTCATCAGTTAAACAGGGAGAATGATATCTGCCTCCTACTGCAAACACATCCTTTTGAAAGGAGGAAGTGAAAGCATTCCCAAATGAGCAGACACATTCAGTGATACCCCAGGGAACCTTTGGGCTGGAATTAAAGGACAGCAATCAGAAACGTGGATCCACATGAAGAAGAGGCTGCAAAGGCAGCTCGGGGGTCAAGAGCACTTACTGAACAATGGTAAGGACCTGAGTTCAGATCCTAGCACCCATGTAACTAGCCACGCACACCTGTAACCCAGCTCTGAGGGGTGTGGAGAGAGGATGACTGGAGTTTATGGCTTCCAGAAGAGCCGAGAAAATGTGAGCCCCAGCAGAGGCCCCAGCTCAGGGAGAGACCCCACCTCCAAGGAATAAGCAGCGGATGATAGAGGAGGGCACCAATACCCTCTTCCCAACTCTACTGTTGTGTATACACACGTGCACGCATGTGTGTGCAGCACACACAGACACATGCACACAGATGTGCAGGCACAGATACACGTGTGCATGCATACACACACATGCATACAAACATGCAGACACATACAGAGACATACATGTGCACACACACAGACACATGTATACAGCTGCTCTCTGCCTCTGAGGAGATAGTGCAGTAGTTAAGAGCCCCTGCTACTCTTGCAGAGGACTGAGGTACAGTCCCCAGAACCAGCATGAGGCAGCTCACAAATGCTTCTTACTCCAGCTCCAGGGGATCTGCCACCCTCTTGTGGCCTCCATGGGCACCTGCATCTATGTACACACACACACACACACACACACACACACACACATACACACACACACACACACACACACACACACACACAAAACCTCACAGGTCACTTGCATACACATAATAAAAAACAAAACAAGAAAACAAAGACATCTGTATAAAGCAATAATTAAAAACCTGTTGTGGGGTTTCTAACAAATCCATATAGAATTAATGCAAAAAATTATAGCTGAAATTTAAAGGTATATAAGAATATAGTAGTGAGGTTTTCCTACACTGCTGATATTAAGTTGGTATTAACCTGAACTAGATTGTTTTAAGCAAAAATGCTTATTGTAAGAAAATAATTAAAGATGTGGTAAAAGAAACAATGCAGGATAGCAAAGACACCATAGGCAGTCCTATATCAAAGAAGACAGAGGAGAAACAGAGGCACCAGATGAGAGACAGAGAAAGTGTGGTGACAGTGATTCGTAAAGATAAAATTCTGAGCTGAGCTCACCATTAATCCCAGCACTCAGGAGGCAGAGGCAGGTGAAGCTCTGTGAGTTTGAGGCCAGCCTGGTCTACATAGTGAGCTCGAGGACATCCAGAGCTACATAGTGAGACCCTGTCTCTCTGGGAGGGGGGAATCTGTTGTGTGTCAAAAAATGTTACAAAGAAAGTAAAGGAATAAAGCGAACCACAGGTCAAAATAATATTCACAGGAGGCTGATGGCTCAGCGGTTAAGAGCACTGACTGCTCTTCCAGAGGTACTGAGTTCAATTCTCAGCACCCACATGGTGGCTCACAATCATTTGTAATGGGATCAATGACCTCTTCTGGTGTGTCTGAAGACAGCTACAGTGTACTCACATACATAAAATATGGCTGTGTGTATGTATGTAGTATGTATGTATGTATGTATGTATGTATGTATGTATGTATATTTACAAATCCATATCTGATAAAGATTGAGTGTCCAGAATAGATGGAGTACTTTGACTCTACAATAAAAAAATAAACAATTTTGGAAATGGACAAAGGATTTGAATAAACACTCAAAAAGATGCTTAACATCACTGTCCATCAACGAATGCAAAATCGAAACCACACTGTGGCACTTTCACACACACCTGCTAGGACAGCTAAAGATAGAGGCAAGTGAGAGAGCTTGAGAAGCGGCCTGGTGAAGGTTAGGGCTCTCTGTTACATTGGGGGGGTAGGATTTCAAAGTAAAGTGGCTACCTTTGGCAATCTCTCAAACGGTTAAATGTAAGAGCTATGATGAGTTATCTATGCCACCCTTAGCACAGACCTAAAAATATATGTTCATGTCAAAAACATACCTGAAGTTTTGTATCAGTATAATAACAACAGCCTCCTGGGTGAAATGGTCCAAAAACACACATCACCCAGTGTGGAGAGCTCTTGCGGCTGCTTCTAGATATTTGCCAAAAAATTGGCATTGGGCCAGAACAAGGAAGTAGGCTCAAGATCTTGATCATCCTGATAAGTCCCTGAATACCATGGAACTTTGTTTATTGCCTTGTTTGTTCCTTGACTATTTTTGTTAATTGTGTTGTTTGTTCCTTGACCTAGAACTGACATTATTCTTTGCATGTATTTAGAATGATATAAAAGCAGACAGGAGAAAAATAAACCCACTTCAACCTCAGCACTGGCTGGAGTCATGTTATAGTGTTGTCTAATTGTCTTTTCCTTTTCAATCCTCACTCCCTCCCTTGAGACCCAGTTGACTGACAGAGCTGTGTTGGTCAACCTGGGTTAGAAAGAGGAAGCATACCAGACACGATGGAATATTACGTGGCCAGGAAGCGTAGAAGTGGTGAAACTTCCATAAGGGGCCACAAGGTGCACGGTCCTATTTATATGAAATGCCCACATTATGGCAAATCCACCAACACAGAAAAGAGACTGGTGGTTTCTGAAAGCCTGGGTATGGAACAGGGAAGGAGGAAAGCAGTGCGGTGTGATCGCCAATGGAAACAGTCTCCCCTGTAATAAAAATGCTCTAAAATTAGACAGTGGTGATAATGATTGCACAGTTTGTGAATTCTCTAAAAACCATTGAGGGGAAAATTTAACTTAATGCTAGTTTATACTTAATACCAGTAGTAAAGAAACCTCACTGCTATGCAGCTCTGCTATACACCTCTAAATTCAGGCCATAATATTTCATATCAGTTCTATCTGGACTTGCTATAATGAGGGTGAATTTTATGGCACCTGAATTATGTCTCAAAAACAACTAGTCTTTTTTTTCCCCCCTGAGACAAGGTTTCTCTGTGTAGCCCTGAACTCACTAGATAGACCAGGCTGGCCTCGAACTCACAGAAATCTGCCTGCCTCCGCCTCCACCTCTGCCTCTCTCTGCCTTTGCCTTTGCCTCTGCAGTGCTGGGATTAAAGGTATGCACCCCTACCACCCAGCACTAAAGCTAGTCTTAAAGGCCACACATGTAAATGGCAAATACATATGCCCTCTGTAATGGTGGGCTGTAAGAGTTTGGAGTTGCACATCAATGAGACACTTACATAGTCCACCACCAGCTCCGCCTCTTGGTCCTCTCCTCTCAGTCTCCGCACAACCTTTTGGATGAAATCTCCAAACTTGGTGGCCATGTAGACATCTTCATTCTGCAGCTGAAGCCCACCACACTTCTGTCTGATCTCTTCCACCAGCCTTAAAGTGAGAACCAGCTCACACTACATTCATTTGTATAGTTTCATCATGGCCTCTTCACTGGCATTGGTGAAGAGGTTTGGGAGCGATTTCTGTTCGTGTTGTACACGATCATCATTGGTGACAACTACAGAAGATGTTAAGATTCGGCACAGAGACTGGACAGGTGGACTCTGTTCTCACAGGGGACCTGGGTTCAGTTCCCATCACCCACATAGGGCAGCTCTCAACAGCCTATAACTCCAGTTTCAGGGTGATCTGACACCCCTTTCTGGCCTATGTGGGCACTGCAGGTATGTGATTCACATAAGACAAGCACACATACACACACACACACAAAATAAAAATAAATTGAAAATATGATGTGGTGTGAGAAAATTAAAAACTTGTCTTGCAGACAGTTTTGCTAAAGAAAGTAACAACAGATTAATGTAACAGGAAATGAGTTGATTCCTGCTGGTAAAATATCAATGCACTATTAAAATCCTTATTAAGCCGATCAGAATTTTCTAGGAACTCATTAATTATTGCTAAAAAACTACAGTGTGCAGGCCTAAACCTCCTGACTTTTGATGATGTCATAGGCTTTTGAAGATCATATGTTTGGTGACCCCAAAATAATAGGGAGGTGTAAGTGGAGTGGAGAGGATGGGAAACGGTCATCTTGGGACATAGGCAGGTGAGGTAGAAGAATTAATGTCCTGTTCTGGACCTGCACATGCAGGGTGACTGCACACACATGGCATTCACTGACACAGACATACACAAATAAAATAATAAAAAAATCTTTTGAAAATAACAATTAGAAACATTAAAGGAGATGCGAAACAACCTGGCTGGCAACAAATGGATAAAAAGATCTGTGAGCGTGGCCATGGAACAAGAGCGACAAGCATGAAGAAAAGGGATCTGTGGTAGACAAGCTGGGTGGAAGGGGGAGTTCGGAGGTGGCAGCTTTACCTCACAACATCCATTGAGCTCGCTCCAGATTTAAAGAAGTCCGTGGAGTCCTCAATCACAGCAACGTTGCTTAAAATTCGAGCCCAGATGACCTGCACGAAAAGGATCACTTTCCTAAAGAAAGAACATGTGGAATCCCAGGGCAAAGACCTTTCTGCCCTTCACCAGATGCACAACACAGTGGGACTGCTCAGTTTCTCTTCAGTGTAACCAGTGCATGAGAGGGTGTGACCTAAGCACTATGGCCCCACCAGTTTGGGCCCATGGAAAATGACATACAATTATGTGTGAGTTTTTGTCCTTCTGGCTAGACTAAAAATGACCTTCAATCTGGGTTTCTAAATGGTTCTCTTTATCCTCCATGTGCCAGCAGGGGTCCAGACCCAGGACAAACATTTAGCATACCAAAGCGGCCTAGCCTCCAGATTCTCCCAGCATCCCTCAGTCCCTAACTGTTACAGTGCAGGGCATGGCTGGCATACCCACCTTCTGCCCCTGAACTTTCCAAACCAGGGGCTAGGCTTCCCCTCCTCCAGAAGCTCTTTTCTATGTAATCCAGACATTTGGGTCTCCCCCACCCAACTTCTCTCTCTGCCCCCCACTCCCTGCACTTTCTCTCTTTCTCTTCCCCCTCCTCTCTGTCTCCCTTCCCCAGGTGACTTCACTGAACCCATCCTGTGTGGTCTGAGAGCTGCTTCCAATAAACCTGCCTTTATATACTCTGGCTTGAATTGTCTCACTTCACCAGCAGAGAATAACTTATCACCAAGCTCACCCAAACCCTCCAAGCTGACTTAGAACAGAAAAATAAATCTCTGTATACTGTGTTTCTTAACCACAACTTGTACATAAGGAGGAGATAAAGTCACACTCCCACTGCTCTAGGGACAATTAAACCAGTCACAAACAGGCACTGTGTTTCCAAGGAATGAGTCGGTTTATGAGGTACGTCTCGTACTCACCTTAATGGTCTCTGCTACCTTCAGCTCCTCGGCCGTAAGTTCTACCACTGATGTCTCACCCGAGGAAAAGTACTGGGAGGCAGGAATCATCTTCCCATCCTCAAACTGCAGGTTCTTCACCATCAGCTACAGAATGGCAGCAGGAAAACAAGCTGAGGATTCAGACCACCCAAGACCAAGGCTGCCCGGAGGACGAGTCTAATGTGTTAGGTGGATACACAGGCTGGCTTGCTTGGAGAATGCAGTCATATGGTCAACCTACTTCCCCGTTTCTAAAGGGGCTGGGATGACATCTTCATAGTGGCGGGGGTTGGGGGGGGGAAGATCAGTCAACTAAAGGGCTAGATGCCCCTCAGATGGACGGATAGTGCACTCTGGGAAAACTTGCATTTTGGTTACAGGTGCTTGGACTCGAAGTCTCCTGGAAGATGCAATGGATTCCACTCCCCACCCCCACTTCCCACTCTGCTCTCAGCAGAGGACACACCACAGCTGCCAGCATCCAGCCGCTGGTGCATTTGGATGCATGTGCTAGTATCAATCCTGTCGGAGCTGGGTGCCCTGGTGCCTGCCTTGCTGTTGCAGAATTGGAGGCTCAGTGAAGTTCAACAATTTGTTTAGTGTCACCAAGGAAATAAATAACAGCTGGTTTAAGACCTAGCAACAGCTGGGCACTAAAACACAGTAACATTTACCCTTAAACATTGGGGACTGCACTGAATGGTTTTGTGTGTCAACATATCACAAGCTATAGCCATCAGAGATGAAGGAGCCTAGGCTGAGGAAATGCCTCCCTGAGATTCAGCTCTAAGATATTTTCTCTGTTGGTGATTAGTGGGGGAGGGCCGAGCCCGTGGTGGGTGGTGCCATCCCTGGGCTGGTGGACCTGGATTCTGTAAGAAAGAAGGTTGAGCAAGGCAGAGAAGCAAGCCAATAAGCAGCACCTCTCCATGGTTTCTGCATCAGCTCCTGCCTCCAGATTCCAACCCAGCTTCAGTTCCTGTCCTGACTTTCTCCAATGATGGACCATGCATGATCTGGAAGTATAAGCTGAATAAACTCTTTTTTCTCCAACTTGCTTTTTGGTCATGGTGTTTTGTCACAGCAATAGAAAGCCAAACTAAGACAGGGGCACATCTGTAAACTACAAACGCCCCTCTTCACTCTTCACTGGGAGCTGTCCAGGAGGCCCAGAGCTAGACATGGAGGTGCCGGCCTAAGGAGGTAACAGCAGTGGACAATGGGAGAGGAGGTCACATGGGTCTCGCTGGATCTTTCTAATCACCGACAGTGGGAGGCAGGCAGAAATCTCTCTCCATGCTTTATAGACAGGAAAACTGAGGCACAGAGGGGAGAACCACTTTTCCCAAGCCAGCAGGTAGATAAGCAGAGGTCCATATTTCCCTTTTGTAACCAACCACAGGTCTCCCAGTGGTCTCACTGTGAAGGTCCATGGGCCCATCCTGAGAAACTTTGTCTTGGGGCGTGAACATCTCTTGTCTTCAGAGATGTGGGACACAGGCACCATGAGTCTTCTACTCCCTCTCCCCCCAGTGAGCGCCAGAGAAAGCCATTCCCTAATAACTGAGGTAATAGAAGGAAGATCAAAACATGGTTTTGTGCACTTACTGCTTTTCCATCATTCCCAAAAAGAACAAGGCCATTTTTGGTGACGAGACCAGGCTTCTCAGCACCTCTGATGTCCAGTGGTTCTCCAGCAGGTATAGAACTTGTCCACAGTGATGAGCTGTAGAAAGTCACCATCTAATAAAAGAGATCAAACCTGGTGAGGTCAGGAAGTTAAAGGCACTGTCAGAGGTGTGGGAAGGCAGCACCTTATACAAACACTGCAGTTCACATTTCTGTAGGAAAGTTGAGACACGGTTTTGTCATTTTGCATTCATTTGGTGAGATTGAATTAAGCATATCAGTAGAAATGTAAGATACAAATCTGTAAATGTCTGAACTGAGTCTCAGGAGACAGGTTCAGTGGTTAGTGCCTGCTGCTCTTGTAGAGGACCCAGGGTCAGTACCCAGCGCCCTCGGGGCCACTTACCACCGCCTGTACCTCCCGTTCCAGAGGAGCTGATGCCTTCTGGTTTCTGAAGGCTCCTACACACAAGCTGAACGCACATACCACACACACACACACACACACACACACACACACACACACACACAAAGTAGTTTATTTATTCTGCCCTCCATACATACCTATGCACATGCATGCACATGCACTCACACATACATGGCCTCACATACTACATATACTCCCTCACATGTGCACACACACATGTGAACACATCTACACACACACAAGGAGAAGCTTCAAAAGGTTCCATATCCAGGTGATAGGAGTGTGCATTTATCATGCACTCAAATAGTCAGAAAGAAGGCCAGGGTTTAAAGGCAAAAAGCAGTCTTTTCAGATACAGGTAAGGTTTGTGTGTCTGTGTGTGGGGGGGGGAGTGTATATCTGTGTATGTTTCTGTGTGTGTGTCGTCTCTGTGTGTGAGTGTGAGTCTGCATGTAAGTCGGTGTATGTGAGTGTCTGTGTGTCTGTGTATATGTGAATGTGTGTATCTGTGTGTGTGAATGTGTGTTTGTGTGTGAATGTGTGTGTGAGTGTGTGTCTGTATGTGAGGGTGTGTGTCTGTATGTGAGTGTGTGTGTGTTTGTGTGTCTGAGTGTCTGTGTCTGAGTGTGTTTGTGTGTCTGTGTGTTGCAGTGGGTGGGTTACGGTGCTGGGGTCCAGGTTGTTTTTTGTTTGTATGTTAACTTGATACAAGCTAGAGTAATCTGAGAAGAGGGCCTCACTTGAGAAAATGCCTTCACCAGATTGCCTGTAGGGGTGTCTGTGGGTATTTTCTTGATTAATGATTGACGTGGGAGGGCTCAGCTTATTAGGGTTCACGCCACCCTTGGATGAGTTGACCTGGGTTGTATGAAAAAGCAGACTGAGCAGGCTATGAGAATCAAGCCAGTAAGCAGCGTTCCTCCATGGCTTCTGCTTCAGTTCCTGCCTCCAGGTTCCTGCCCTGAATTCCTTCTGTGATGGACAGTTACCAGGAAGTGTAAGATGAAACACACCTTTCTTTCCCAGGTTCCTTTTGATCAGTGTTTTATCACGGCAACAGGAGCCCTAACTAAGACGGGAGTGAACTCAGGGCCTCATCTAAGTCAGGCAGTCACTCTATAACTGAGCCCCCAGAAACATGCACACTCTTCCCACACGGGACGGTGAGCATGAAGGCTGTTCTGGGGTCAGTTCAAAAACAAACAAGACTGAAAAGGATGGTGACCAGGAGCAAAGGATACTGATTTTTTTAAAAGATTTATTTATTTATATGAGTATTTGTTTATATGAGTACACTGTAACTGTTTCAAACACACCAGAAGAGGGCATTGAATTCCATTACAGATGGTTGTGAGCTATCATGTGGTTGCTGGGAATTGAACTCAGGACCTCTGGAGGAACAGTCAGTGCTCTTAACCACTGACTCATCTCTCCAGCCATACTGACTACATTTTGAGTTATTATTTTATAAATACTGGTTGTCATTTATTGGGCTATAATAGTTACTATGTATTGAAAATTGCCTGCATACCAGGGACTATGTATTTACATGAATAAGCCTATAATGGATCCTTCCTTTCTTTTTTCTTTCCTTCTTTCTTCCTTTCTTTCCTTCCTCCCTCCTTCCTCTTCTCCTTCCTTCCTTCCTTCCTTCCTAGACAGAGTCTCATTGTGTAGATATTGCCGGACTGGAACTTGCTATGTGAACCAGGCTGCCTTAAATTCACAGAAGTAGTACACACACACACACACACACACAGAGAGAGAGAGAGAGAGAGAGAGAGAGAGAGAGAGAGAGAGAGAGAGAGAGAGA